>CM042013.1:78739493-79339493 GCA_023525715.1 Cichorium intybus | reverse complement strand
AAGAAAGATCCATTTGATTTCTATAATCAAAAGCTAGAAGACACAAGGCATCTTCCTTTTCTTTTAAGTTCTTAATGCATTCTTTTCTTTCCAATATGGCTAGTTATATGATGACTAATGAAGTGCTAGTGGGTTGTTATTATTTATAAAACTTAGATAATTATAAGCTTATAAATAATACATCTTCTCATTTCTTTAATGGAATAACATTTAACCCATAATCAAATATATAAATAAACCATCTAAATATACAATCTTAATTGTATAATTATATATATATATACATATATATATATATATATATATATATATATATATATATATATATATATATATATATATAACAATATATATATATTTTATTTAATTTACTAATTAAATTAAATAAAAGGCTTACTTAAAAATCAATTAAATCGTTTAACAATTTAAACAATTTAATAGTTACTTAATTAATTCATCACATATGAATTACTAATCAACCTTTAATTTTGTAGTTATTATTATTTACCTCAAATAATAATAACCTACAAGATTAAATTGCAAGTTTAGTATCATTTGATGTTAAATCAAATTTAACGTTCTAAATGATCAATTGGTGTCAAACTTGTTGTTGGTGTGACCCTATAGGATCATGTATTATTAGTAATATTATTTTATGATCATCCTTGGGCATATAGAACTAACATTAAGTACGTTGTATCTCTTTTATGTAATACCCCAATCTCACACAAATTTTTTTTCCAAGACTTTAAAATACAAAATATTTAGTTAAACACACAGGGTATTACTCTTCTGTATCATTACCACAATTCAAGCAGCACATACTTTGCACAACAAAAGCTACCGTCCCACACTCGACTCTTCTAATTCCTTGTTTGATTACCTGAATACATAACATTTTAAAAACATACGTCTCGTGAGTAATACGGGTTTTAGACCCAAAACAGTTTTTCCATATTTTAAACATTCCAAATTTTCATATTATTTAATTTCCTATGAGCGCACCCATAGGTTTTCCTTTCCATTTGTGAGCACATTCCTACGAGCGCACCCGTAGGTTTTATACGAGACGCACCCGTATAACTTCTCCCTCGACAGCATGAAACGAATTCATCCATCAAGGTACCAATTAGACAACTACTTCGCGACGGGAGGTACCATCCCAATAGTTTCTTTTGACCACCCCTACCGCAGCAGGCCGTGATCTTTATCCGGATACTTCTCAACTCATCACATGGCTCAATCACTTTATTAATTCCTTGTATTTCTCATTTATCTCTTGTATACGTTATACTTATTATTTCAAAGTATCATTTTCAGTTTCATAAAAACATTTCAGTTCCGCAGAACCATTTCCTTTCTCATTAATCACATCAACTTTCATAAAACCATTTTGACTTACAAATCATTTTTTATAAAATTCATTCCTTTATATAAAACTCATTTTGCTATGTACTCGAAAATCCACACATTACTCACCTCAACTAGTTAGAGAAGTCTAACCAGAATTATTCCCTTCCTCGTCCCTCTTATTCATTGGTCTTTTACTCGATCAACCGTATTTGAACCACCGCCTATATACACATTTACTACACATATTTGGTTAACACCAACTATAACTGACTCTACAATACAGGAGTCCCATATTATACAGTTACGGGTCATAACTAAGCTACAACCCTTATTAAACTAGCTTTCTTTAATTTGTAAACTTTCCTGGAATACGCGTATTTTGCTACAGTAGTCTCGGGAGGTCGTATTTTCATTTTGATAATTTTCCACAAAGTTTTGGACCATAAGGGACCTATGTTCAAAATTTGAGATCAAATGGACAAGTTTTGAACCAAATCTCAAAATCAAGTTGCACTTGGCAGGAGACTCAATGCATTTCTGCATCGCCGCCTCGCGTCGCGACGGGGACCCTGGTCGTGTCGCGACTGCTGCTGGTACAGACCAGTGAGTTAGATTTTTATGCTACAAATTTCCATTTTCTCATATTAAGTCCTTAATACACGACTTAATCACTAGGGTTTGTTCCAAGACCAAAACCATTCATTTACTTCAGGTTTTTAACCATAGAAATCATAAATTTCAATTATTTTCCAAACATTCCGTTTTTTTGCATTTTTGATTCAAAAACCGAAATTATCCAATATTAAGCACTTTTACTGATTTATTTCAACAATTACCACATATGGAACTTATCAAAACTCCTTAGAATCAATTTAATCATGTAAACTTGAATTCTAAGGTTCTTAAACAAGATTCCAATTTTTCAACAATAGCAACATACTTTGATGATTTTGAGATATGTTCTTTATACACAACTTAATTGTTTTAGACTTATTCCATGACTAAAACCCACCATTCAGACATGTTTTTAAACCATGGAATCACTGATTCCATTCAAATTCATGAAAATCTCATTTTTAAGGTTTTGATCCCGAAAACTGAAATTACTTCAATTTAACAATTAGAAACCATTAACTACTTCTATTAAGACATATTGAACTCATTAAAACCCTTTAAATCAACTGGGTCATATAAACCCGTGATTTAGGGTTCTTGAGCCAAAAACCCAATTTTCCCAATTTCAACCAATCCTTTGATTTAAACATGTTTTCTTAGTTCATAAGACGTGTATAATATTAGAAATCATTAAAACCATATGAACTCCAACTGAAATTTCAGTTTCCAACTTATCCCGTGAAGAACACACGAGGAGCTAGGTTGGAAAATTGAATTACTAACCTTATTTGAGCTTGAATCCTTCAATTCCTAACAATTTGTACCACATTTCCGCTTCCAATCTTCAAGAACCCACTAACCCGTGTCCTCTAGCCTTCTCCAGAAACTTCTCCCGTGTTCTAAGAACTGGGAGATAGTTTCCTCCCTTTTATACCTAGCCATTTTACACTATGGCCCCCTCTAGTTCCATTTTTCCCAAAATGGCACAAAAATTCATTTTTATAACATTATAAGTTTTGTTTTCTTTCATTTTAACCTCAACATTATATTTTCCTTACATAAAAGTCATTTGTGTGCCAAATGACCAATTTTCCCTTTCTGACAATTTTACTATTATGCCCCCGTTCAAACCCAACTTTTCATATGTTCATTTTATGACTTTTACCAAAATTTTCTGGTTCTTACACTCTCCCCTCCTTAAGAGGATTCCGTCCCCGGAATCTTTTCGGCTTTTGATAGTACAATTATCTTTTCTTTACTTACACTTTTTATCTTTGAGGAAATACCCATTTTACTCCCTCAACTTTTTAATCCTTTATTTAAGATACGTAACTTTCTGAATAGTTTTCAGGAATTTGTGCCTTAAAGATTATCCCACTTCTAATCTTTCTTCTTATAATAGGTATATTCATCCGAATATCCTTTTAGTAATTTACATTTTACACTTGACCAAAATATAATTTTTTTTTGGTTATTTTCCCCTCTTTTCCTTGTACTATTCAGAATTCTTATCCTAACATATGTAATACTTTTATAAATGACCAAAATACCCTTTTAGTCATTTTATCCATTTTCTCAACTTTTTAGTCGCTCACTCGTACTTCATACACTATGTTTTAATTACATTCCTTTTTACCTCGTTTCATTCATATGCACATCTATTAGTGAAACTTATTTTACAAAGTAGTTTCATACTTTCATACTTTTATCAAAAATAATAGTCTACTTTGTAATTCTAATCACATCTTTACCAAAAACACATAAGATTATACTAATCATATTCTTTACTTATAAAACTTTTTCCAAAATACAATCAAGCAGAATTTTTATTTATATAAAATTCATAAATACACTAAATCTTTTCTTGTAAAATTTTGTCCCGTGGTGAACATTTTACTTAAGCAAATTTGTTTTACAACCCTCCTCATTCATTTCACTCTTTACTCATAATATTATTCATTTATTTTCACTCTTTTCTTTTTTTCATTCTTCTACTCCTTCATTATTACATAGATAATTTATTACTATTTCTTCTTTCCAGAAGCTTTACAACTTCTTATCTTTTATATATTTTATTCTTTAAGACTTTTAAACTTCAAGTTTGTTCTTCTTCTTTTTTTTTTCTACTAACAATTTCCGGTTTATTACCATTTATAAGGTATGTATTCTCTTTCTTTCGTTACTCTTTACATCCTCACTTTTTTGTTTGGGACAAAATCTGTCGAAACAGTACACCTCACACGAAAATTTGCATATCTCACTCTAGAGAAATCAAAATAACATACCGCTTTTTGTTTTAGAAACTAGACATCCGTAGGTTTCTTTCTATGTATGATACATACTTTTTAGCCTAGTAGATTTGTACAATTTTACTGTTGAAGTTGACCTATTGTTGTTGTCAAACTTCATTACTCTTACTTTCATCACCTTTACTATATAATTATAGGATTTATTTAACTTTATTCTATTTTTCATACATTCTCACCATATTGTTATCTTCCTCCCCTTATAATTCACATGGATTACTCCCATGAATACAAATCTTGTATCCCATGATATTTGTAGTACTTTTGTATCTTGATTTATTAATAATTCAAACGGTACTCCCATTCTTATTTCATGATTTATGACATCTCAATTTCGCGTGCCTCTTACTCGTTCCCTGTACATTATATGCATTATTTTTTTTTCAATTACTTACCCTATATCACTCTTTACTTGTATCATTTTCACATTTTGACATATTAGTAACCAATATACTTCTTTCATCCTCCTTTAATATTTATAAGACTTCAGTCTCACTTACTCATTACACTTACTAATATAATCATGTCTTTTTCATGTTTCAGCTTTCTTAAAATACTTTTATAAATAAACTTTTCATCTTTTTAGGTACTCCGTGTACCATTCTCATGATATTACTTAGGTTTTAGTACTTGTTTGTCGTTCTTATTTCTCACACTAGTGCTTAGTTTAACACTTTATCTTCTACTCATTTGTTCTCCACCGCCCCTTCAATTGGTTACCATAATTGATTCAATTTTTTAAACGACTTACACCATCTCATACATTTTGTGTACAACAATTCATCTTTTCATACCTTTTTCTTTCTCATTACTCCAATACATCATAATATATATATATATATATATATATATATATATATATATATATATATATATATATATATATATATATATATATATATATATATATATATATATTATAAAATTTTCTTTTCTGACTTGTCAATTACTTACCCATCCCATCATTCTTTCATAATCATATAGATTAATACCATGTTTTCCATAGACAGTAAAACTTTATATCTCATAAATTTCCTTTTTTTTACTTACTAACTTCTTGCATCTGCTTTTAGTTTTCCCGAAATTACCATTTCCCCCCTTCTTTCTTATTTATCAGGAAGGATTTTAACCAACACAATTCTTGATAATACTTATTTCTCGCTTCTCACATTTAATTCTTTTAATACTTTCACATATAATTCAGGTTTTACCTTTTTATCATTTACTACTCTATACTTATTATGGCTAATGCCTAAAACTTGTCTTTCTTACTACCCAAATACACCATTTGATTAGGAAAACTTACATTACCAGTTTAAGTATTGACTTCCTTTCCTCATTGTACACTTTTAGCATTCATTATTTTCGTGTTTATGTAATATGGCCCTTCTTTCATAGATATTAAACTTTTGTATCCCACTCCTTTTCTATACATTTTCTAGGCCTTCAGCCCAAATTTATTTCATCATATCTTTTACCATCATTTTCTTTGTGTTATAAGGCTATATGCCCAACACATTACATTATCTTTTCGTTTATACCTCATTCCTTTATACGCTTTATTTCTACATATATTAAAGTTATACACTTATTCATTTCCTTTACAGTATCATATCTCATATTCCATGTCATACTTTTTTCTTATGTATTTCATGATGAAATACAGATACCATATATATATATATATATATATATATATATATATATATATATATATATATATATATATATATATATATATATATATATTTCTATATCATTTATTTTCTTGCATTCTGAGGCTGTATGCCAAATACTTTATCTCATTGTTTTGCCTCTTAATTCATAGTATTCTAATTAGGATACATATTTCATATCCACCTTTACACTTATATATTATATAAGTTTCCATACTTATTCATTCTTTCACACTCATACACGTATATATACACACTACATTTCATAAATACTGGCCATGCACTGACCGTTTTTCACAAACATTGAATACTTTTACCCGTTATATTCATTCACATTCGGAAGTAACAACTTCCTATCTATTTATTATAGTTCTTATTTTCATTCTTTTATCTTATCTTTGAGTCTTTTCCTAGTACTTACTTAGGCATTCACTCTTATTCCTTACTTCATATTGATTATGACCTTTAGTCACATTTCTTACATTCTTTCGGTTACATTTTTATCATTTACATTTCTTCTTATACTTATTTTATATGATCACCATTCCTGGTTTCAAATGACCATTTTTTTATCCCCGGTCCCTTTAATAACTTTCTCTATATCCCTCTCATTATCCTCATCGTTTGTCTTATCTTTAATTTATAGCCTAATACTTGATTAGGCATTCAACCTCCAATTTCTCAATTCATTTTCTTATAATCATTTTATGATAATGCAAAATACTCATAACCTTTAATAGTTTTCCATTTTTTTTCCATTCAGGTAACTTACTTCGTTATATTAGTCATTATAGCATTGTACTTATGACTTAATCATTTGTTTCAACCATTAAATGCATTTATTTATCATATTTCCTTCAGATTTGGAAGTCACGACTTCCCATTTCTTACACTTCCATTTCTGTCCTTGATTCCTTATTTAATACTTGATTAAATATTTTACTTTCATTTTATATTAACATATTTAATCACAACTTTTTTTTTCTTTTTATACATACTTTAATCCCCTGATTGTCCATAGGAGACGCACCATACTACTTCTCAATATTTATTCTTTACCTCTTTTGGGTTTTGTCTACAATTACAAACCCAGCTCATTCCTTTTACTTTTCTTCGGTTAAGTGTTTTCATTCTTCTTTATTATATGAGTTTTATTCATATATATTTGTGTTCATATTCTTTTCCAATCTTTCTTTCTTTGGTCACTGTAGTGACATTACATCTAGTTTCATTCCAAAATCATACCTCGTTCCATTAGACAACGGAACTTTTCAACTATACAAATTCTTTTCATTTCTCTTTTATTATTCTCTCAAGTTTCAATCACATATACTTTACAATGATTCATATAGGTTATGGGGTTTTCCCTACTACATACCTCATATTATTTATTCCATCTTTAACACTTTTCCATTATACTTTAACATTTTCAGTCATACTTGATTTTATTACATAGGTAAACCGAACCTATGCCCCTCAAACCTCCTAAATTCGTCCCTTACAGCTTCACATGATTCCTGTGTGGTTCCACCAAACTCAAATATATATCCTGTGATTATGATAGTACGGGCCCATATTATTATAACCACCTATACATATTTGCTTCCAGCTTTACCACTAGGACTCATGTTTCACTGTTTCAGGTTTACCACCGCTTTTACTTACTTACGACCTCATATTTAAGTATGTACCTTACTTAACTCCTACACAGTTTAAGTCTAGGTTCAAGTATTGACACCTAGTTCGCTTAAACTATGGCTCTGATACCAAATTGTAACACCCCAATCTCACACAAATTTTTTTTCCAAGACTTTAAAATACAAAATATTTAGTTAAACACACGGGGTATTACTCTTCTGTATCATTACCACAATTCAAGCAGCACATACTTTGCACAACAAAAGCTACCGTCCCACACTCGACTCTTCTAATTCCTTGTTTGATTACCTGAATACATAGCATTTTAAAAACATACGTCTCGTGAGTAATACGGGTTTTAGACCCAAAACAGTTTTTCCATATTTTAAACATTCCAAATTTTCATATTATTTAATTTCCTATGAGCGCACCCATAAGTTTTCCTTTCCATTTGTGAGCACATTCCTACGAGCGCACCCGTAGGTTTTATACGAGACGCACCCGTATAACTTCTCCCTCGACAGCATGAAACGAATTCATCCATCAAGGTACCAATTAGACAACTACTTCGCGACGGGAGGTACCATCCCAGTAGTGTCTTTTGACCACCCCTACCGCAGCAGGCCGTGATCTTTATCCGGATACTTCTCAACTCATCACATGGCTCAATCACTTTATTAATTCCTTGTATTTCTCATTTATCTCTTGTATACGTTATACTTATTATTTCAAAGTATCATTTTCAGTTTCATAAAAACATTTCAGTTCCGCAGAACCATTTCCTTTCTCATTAATCACATCAACTTTCATAAAACCATTTTGACTCACAAATCATTTTTTATAAAATTCATTCCTTTATATAAAACTCATTTTGCTATGTACTCGAAAATCCACACATTACTCACCTCAACTAGTTAGAGAAGTCTAACTAGAATTATTCCCTTCCTCGTCCCTCTTATTCATTGATCTTTTACTCGATCAACCGTATTTGAACCACCGCCTATATACACATTTACTACACATATTTGGTTAACACCAACTATAACTGACTCTACAATACAGGAGTCCCATATTATACAGTTACGGGTCATAACTAAGCTACAACCCTTATTAAACTAGCTTTCTTTAATTTGTAAACTTTCCTGGAATATGCGTATTTTGCTACAGTAGTCTCGGGAGGTCGTATTTTCATTTTGATAACTTTCCACAAAGTTTTGGACCATAAGGGACCTATGTTCAAAATTTGAGATCAAATGGATAAGTTTTGAACCAAATCTCAAAATCAAGTTGCACTTGGCAGGAGACTCAATGCATTTCTGCATCGCCGCCTCGTGTCGCGACGGGGACCCTGGTCGCGTCGCGACTGCTGCTGGTACAGACCAGTGAGTTAGATTTTTATGCTACAAATTCCCATTTTCTCATATTAAGTCCTTAATACACGACTTAATCACTAGGGTTTGTTCCAAGACCAAAACCATTCAATTATTTTCCAAACATTCCGTTTTTTTGCATTTTTGATTCAAAAACCGAAATTATCCAATATTAAGCACTTTTACTGATTTATTTCAACAATTACCACATATGGAACTTATCAAAACTCCTTAGAATCAATTTAATCATGTAAACTTGAATTCTAAGGTTCTTAAACAAGATTCCAATTTTTCAACAATAGCAACATACTTTGATGATTTTGAGATATGTTCTTTATACACAACTTAATTGTTTTAGACTTATTCCATGACTAAAACCCACCATTCAGACATGTTTTTAAACCATGGAATCACTGATTCCATTCAAATTCATGAAAATCTCATTTTTAAGGTTTTGATCCCGAAAACTGAAATTACTTCAATTTAACAATTAGAAACCATTAACTACTTCTATTAAGACATATTGAACTCATTAAAACCCTTTAAATCAACTGGGTCATATAAACCCGTGATTTAGGGTTCTTGAGCCAAAAACCCAATTTTTCCCAATTTCAACCAATCCTTTGATTTAAACATGTTTTCTTAGTTCATAAGACGTGTATAATATTAGAAATCATTAAAACCATATGAACTCCAACTGAAATTTCAGTTTCCAACTTATCCCGTGAAAAACACACGAGGAGCTAGGTTGGAAAATTGAATTACTAACCTTATTTGAGCTTGAATCCTTCAATTCCTAACAATTTGTACCACATTTCCGCTTCCAATCTTCAAGAACCCACTAACCCGTGTCTTCTAGCCTTCTCCAGAAACTTCTCCCATGTTCTAAGAACTGGGAGATGATTTCCTCCCTTTTATACCTAGCAATTTTACACTATGGCCCCCCCTCTAGTTCCATTTTTTCCAAAATGGCACAAAAATTCATTTTTATAACATTATAAGTTTTGTTTTCTTTCATTTTAACCTCAACATTATATTTTCCTTACATAAAAGTCATTTGTGTGCCAAATAACCATTTTGCCATTTCTGACAATTTTACTATTACGCCCCCGTTCAAACCCAACTTTTCATATGTTCATTTTATGACTTTTACCAAAATTTTCTTGTTCTTACATGTTAAATCTTTCATAGCGATCCGTCTCTTAACACCAAGTCATTACACTTTGTAATGATAAGAGACATTTCCTAGAACCAGTATGTAATCCACATATAGTGATAGCAGATAACAACGACACTCCCACTGGCTTTGACACGATTATATGACTCTTTCAGACTATTCACAAAATCCATACTTTTGACATATTTTGAGAATCCGAAATCCAATCCTTTCTGACATATTAATGGAAATCATTCAGGCTATTCACAAAATCCAAACTTTTGGCATATTTTGAGAATTCGAATATCCTTTCTTGCGATACGCTCGTGGGATTAATCCCGGGCCCATGTACCTTTGTATCGGCATGCTCTATGTGAGTCCCTATTAGTGTGCCGGTGATCCACACGCGCTCCACTAACGACTCACAATGTGCCATGTAGAATCCTTTCGGATTTCATCTTCTATTGAGAGTGCTTCTCCTGGAATCAATTACTTGACTCTAAGTATCGTCTCACTCAACCAGATGTTTTGAAGGTACATTTCTATCCATGTTGCTTTCTTTTGATGATTCAATTACTCCCACTGGTTTTTAGACGAGGTGTAAAATCAATCAAATTGTCACATAGATTGTGTCTCGCCCTAAGGTTCTCTTATTTGGCAGCAACCGGGCTCACCAATGCTTCCATGTAGTCGGATTGCTAATCCGTACCAACTTTAGTGTTTTACCACTAATCGGTATGTCACCCAGATCATAACACCTTATGACGATGACTAATACTACGGGTTAAGAGAAGAGTATGTCAGGTTTTAACAGAAATCTGATTCCTGCTCAAAGCCTAGAGATGACTAAAGGTTCTTTCACTTGGCTAATCCTGAACTTATTTAGGACTGTCCTAACTCCCACTATATCCTTAGAATATGAGTCCTTTCTAAAAGAGCTCTTCTTTCACAGGTATAGCGGGATATCCAATGAAACGACATTGGTGATCAGGTTCAGGCTAGTCATGAGGTTCGGACGCTACATGACCCTAGAATTTCTACGTACAAGTGGGACGATCCCAGCTTTACATTTCAGACAGTGTCTGCAAAACCTACTTAGCCTAAGATATGGTCGGAATATGGTTTCTATGGTCTGACTGGTTTAATATTCAATTCATCGGAAAGTAATTGAAGTGTATCTCATACATCGAGGATCAAACTATTTCGACCAATGCTCCATTATCTTCCCTAAGGTTTCAATCAATCGCTTACTCTGATAAGCGAAGCCATATTTTTCAAACTAATTGGCAAATGATTATGAAGTATAACTAATTGTGTTCTGTTTAAGGACTCGAGCAATACACAGTAACTTATGTGTCTGTTGCTCAAAACTTAATGTCTTTTACATCTCTATGTAAATTTATGACTTGGTTAATTTTGTTCTAGATATGCAATCATCACATGACTCCAAGTCAACAAATTCCAAAATCTTATCCACTGGATTTCTGGTTGATTCATTTCTTGCAACAAATGTTTTATTAAGAACTCAATTCATCATGTGACTCTAAGTCAAATGATTCCAAACTGCTGTCCAACTAGACCTTTGGTTGAATTGATCCTTATAAAATTTACTTAAACAATCATAGAGGACACACTTCATGAATCCAAACACTTTGGATGTGTCAAAATTCAAATTATTGCCATTCATGCAATTAACATACTTATACAACATTTCAAGGATATTTAAACAAACATGTATTAAAGGAAAATCAACATTTTATAAAACCAAAATATAGAGCATATGTGAGAAACACATCTTGTATCAAGGAAATAAGGATCAGGAGTTCTAAGTTTTAAGATATTCATGAGTTGCCAAAACGGTTCGGCTTCGGATCTTTTTTTCGATCTTTCTATGACTGTGTCCCATCTTGTGGATTCCCACTGAACCGGTCCAGACGATCTGGATCATTTCTTGATGTGCCTTGTTATTGGACTTAATCCCGAAGCAGCTGAATCAATGGAACTATGCTTCTCCATGAACGACTCATATAGAGTCAACATCGAATGCATTCCCATGATAGTCTTACACTGGTTTCCCTTCCTGTACATCTGGAAGAACAGATCAGCGAGTCAAGCTAATGCTTAACTCCTGATAACAAGGGGTAACCAATTTTTTATAGTTTGCCTATGTATCCCTCAAACTAGAGAACATGCAAACGGGTGCTACTTCCTTCAAGTTGCACACTTCAAACTCTTTGAAGATCTTAGCTCGTCCCATTTATTTCAACCGGTTTTTGGAATCTTTCCTCAACCAGCTGTGCTAACTTATCTGACCCCAGGAACTCTAAATCCCTGCGGAACTCGGGGTCACTGATCAATAGCACGAGGCAATGAACTTCCTTGGACTCAATAGTCAAGGGGTCATGCTCATCATAAACTGCTGTGTGATGCCATGCTTTGGGGAGCGGACACTCAACAAGATATGGCTTGCCAGCAAAACTGAGAACCATTCTCTATTTGTGAAGCCATACCACATAGCTCATGCCAGTCAGCCTTACCATATGTAACAGGTGCATTCTGAAACTCTCAGAAATGGGTGAATGAGGAGAACGATGAGAATTGACTACTTTCTTTAGACATTTATTATAAAACCCAGATTTTTTTAAAAAATGAACACTTATAATTTAAAAAATTCAAATTGAACTAAATAATTCAACATGTCCAAATACTACTTAACTTCAAACCAAGTAAATAATTATCTCAAAATATTGCAGAAGTCGTAAAAGCCAAATAGGTCCCAAGTTAGAAACTTTCCCAAAATAGAAAGATGACTCAAATGATCCTCGGGTGTGTGTGCAGTCAACTCCTCGGCCTATCAGTACCTAAAAAAATGTTAAGGGAAATAGTAAGCACAAAGCTTAGTGAGTTCTAACACTAACATCCAACCACATTAGCATTTACTACCCCAAATCCAAACAATACACACACACACACACACACACACACATATATATATATATATATATATATATATATATATATATATATATATATATATATATATATATATATATATCCCAATTATCCGTTAACCAATGACCAGATCAGTACTAGCTATAAATGGAAAGTAGGAGTAGCTATCTCCAATAAGATAACCGGCCTGAAGGAAACAAGTCCTTCTGCCCCCCGGCCCAAGATAAACAAGTCTCTTTGCCCCCCGGCCCGAGAGAAACAAGCCTCTCTGCCCCCGGCCCGAGAGAAATAAGTCTCTCTGCCCAAATGTAGTGCACACATACTTATGATACTAAAATAAAAACCCACCCAAAATAGTAACTAACACAACCACACAAAATAGCAAATACGTAATGAAGTCAAACGGAGTGAAAGAACTCACCGTAAAAGTATAAGTCCACAAACAAAGTCACCAAGTCACAAAATGTATCCCACTTCACTCCTTCTTGCCTAAAATAGCAATTCCCATAATCAATATAATAGCAGTGTACAATTACTATACTAAAAGATTAACAACTTCAGATTCAACTTTTTTTTCCCAGATTTTGTCATCTGATTGTGACCAAATTTATATAATCAAATAAAGGAATTTAGACAAGCTACTTTACAGGGGTAAACTATATTGTCTTAGGATTCCAGGGACATAAGCCGCAAGTCTAAATCATTTACCAATTCAGTTTTATGACTGAAATGGTACAGGCTATCCAGAATTACAGTTTTTTGACCAACCCTTAAAACGTACCAGAATAAAGTAGCCACAGCAGGAATCACGTTCTGGGATTTTACAGGAAGATTATAGACTCAAAATGTGAACTATGTTCACTGGTCTTGCATTTTCACGATTTGTATACGCTTTTATATGATTTTTACAATCCAGTGGCAAATTGCAGAAAAACACATAAAATCTCATTTGACTCTTATAAGGATAACAAGTCTCTTAATCCATCAAGTGACTTAGAGAAACGACTTCACGGCTTGCTAATGGTCTCTTAACATCCCTTAACAGGTCCTATACAAAATAATTCAATTCCCATGACAAAATCAAAACTAAATACAATTGAAACTTCACATGAAATCATAGAAACTCAAAAGAATCAAGGGCTGTCATTTGTTCTAAACAAACTCATGGCCTGATCTTACAGCACCTACACATAGAGACACACCTGTATGTCTTTTCCTTGAGTTCATAAACAGCCACCACCATGGGTGGCGGTGGTGTTTTCTGGTGGCTAAGATAGCGGCATAAGGCGGTGATGGTTGTGAAGAGTAGAGAAAGAAAACAAGAAACGAAGGGAAGCTTACCAAGGATTCACCAAATATCACTAACACGAGCCTCTTCCTCTGATTACAGGAACCAATTGAATCACCACAGTCGTACCTTACTCCTCAGACCTTGCTCAATCTTTTCCCACTCAGACTTCTCGCCGCCACCGTTTCTATTCGGGCCGCACTATGTCGGCTGCACAAGTGAATATGATTAGGGTTGCGATTGTTTATCTTTTCCTAAAGATCGAATGAAGCAATTGAAAGGAAATTAAATCCTTTTAAGCAGCCGCAAGGGCTGAGTGCAAAACCCACGACAATTAATCAAAGTTTGCCATAATGGCAGAAATGGTCCCTAAGTCTTAAAACCCTCAAACCTCTAGTCCAAGATTTACCATTTAAACCCCAAAATCCATTGAATCTTACAGTACAAGTCCTAACCCTTTATAAATTAATAATTAACCCGATATTATTATTATTATTATTATTATTATTATTATTATTATTATTATTATTATTTCTATTATTATTGTTATAATTAAATTTAGATTATTACGAATCTTTAAATGTAAGACACGTACCGGAAATCCGGGCGTTACAACTCTCCCCCACTAGAGTCAGACTTCGTCCCCGAAGTCGTGCTTGTAAATAACTCTGGATAATTGGCCGCATCTCTGACTCAGGTTCCCATGTCCACTCAGAACCTTTCCGGTGTTGCCACTGTACTTTCACCAACTCGATCTCCTTGTTAGGCAAGGTCTTCGTCGTTTTCTCAATGATAACAGCTGGCTTCTCCATGTAATTGAGTAGCTCGTCAATCTGGATGTCTTCAAGTGGAACCTTTTCAGATTCGTCTCGTACACTCTTCCGTAACTGGGACACATGAAAAGTATTATGAATCATACTTAACTCTTCAGGTAGCTCTAAACGATAGGCCACCTCTCCAACCCGTGCAATAATCTTATAAGATCCAATGTATCGGGGTCCTAACTTCCCCCGTTTACGAAACCGTATCACCCCTTTCCACGATGAAACCTTCAGCAACACGTAATCAACAACTTGAAACTCGAGATCGGAACGTCTCCTGTCTGCATAACTCTTTTGACGGTTCCTCACTATTTTCAAGTGGTCCCGAATCACTTGAATCTTTTCTGTCGTCTTTAGCACTATATCCGTGCTCGCAAGTACCCTCTGACTGACTTCACCCCAACACATTGGAGTTCTGCAATTTCTTCCATAGAGGGCTTCATACGAAGGCATCTGAATGCTGGAGTGGTAACTGTTATTATATGAGAACTTAGCAAGCTTCACATGTTTATCCCAACTTCCACCAAAATCAATAGCACATGCCCCGAGTATATCCTCCAAGGTCTGGATAGTATGCTCACTCTGCCCGTTAGTCTGTGGATGAAAAGCTGTACCGAAGTGCAAACGAGTGCCCAACTCACCCTGAAATTTCTCCCAAAACCGGGAGGTGAACCGTATGTCCCGATCCGACACTATAGAAACAGGCACTCCGTGCAAAGAAACTATATCCCGTACGAAAATGTCAGCCAATTCCTCAGCCGATGAGCTCTCCTGAATAGCCAAGAACTGAGCACTCTTGGTCGGTTTATCAACGATTACCCATATAGTATCAACTCCCCAGGCTGTCTTAGGAAGCTTCGTGATGAAATCCATGGTAAGATTTTCCCACTTCCATTCAGGAATGTTGAGTGGTTGCCGCTTCCCATGTGGTTTTTGGTGTTCCGCCTAGACTTTTCTGCACGTCAAACATTCTTCAACATAACGAGCCACATCATTCTTCATCCCATGCCACCAATGCCCCTCACGTAGATCCCTGTACATTTTGGTAGCACCCTGGTGAATGGAAAACTTTGATTTGTGAGCCTCATCCAAAAGAACTTTACGATTCCCACAAATGTATGAAACCCAAACCCTACTAAAACGGGTCAATAAATCACGGCCATCGAGCTCCATTTTGTGAATTTCACAGTCAAAATCTTTCACTACTTGGCCGAATGAAACGCTTCTCACTTAACTCCTGAAGCTGATTTTGGAGTTCTTTCATTTCCGGTGGAGCCAAAAGGTAAGGAGCTTTGGCTATCAGAGTAGCGCCCGATGCCAAATGAATACAAAATTCTACTTGCCGAACAGGTGGCAAACTAGGAAGTTCCACCGGAAACACATCATCAAATTCAGAAACAACAACAATATCTTCAATCACAACAGCTGAGGAACACGAAGCCGCAACTAGACGAGAGGGAACTCCCTGAATAACCAGTTCTCCCCCACTTGGGGTTTGAACCCGAACTTGTTTACACCGACACGAGATCTCAGCGTCATAAGTATCCAACCAATCCATGCCCACAATCACACGGATTTCCCGCATGGCAAACGGTATCAGATCAATTTAAAATTCACGGGCTTTAAAATCTTTGCCATACGCTCACCAAGTGTTTGTGACCTAACCCAACCCGAGACCGGCTCAAATGCTTCAAATAGTAGGGGCCCGTCTACTACCATTCACATCGATCCGTTCCCGCATTCGAGTTTTAGCCCCGGAACGCTCGGTTTACTAGACTATTCACAATTCCAAACTCATAATTTCATGACCAAAACAACTGTCGCACATTCATAATTAATCCTACTACATTCCTAGCAGGTTCAAGCATTCATACATCATAAGTATTCCTACTATATTTCTAAAAATAGCGGGGTAAAATTCTACAATTTCACGAAGTACACAAGTATAAATACATCAGATATATACACCTATATAAGCCAAAATACTAAACCTGATTGAGCCGAATTGACTATACACACCGAGTCCCGATCATCCTGAGTCCCATTTTCGAAAATTTTTAAATTTATATTTTGAAATAAAACTTAGAGCCTCAAGTTTGAGTCTAGTACACATGAAACTGTGCTTGATTCTCTCAAACTGTGCTTTGATACTAACTTGTAAAACCCGAATTTTTTTTTAAAAGAACACTTATAATTTAAAAAAATTCCAATTTAACTAAATAATTCAACATGTCCAAATACTACTTAACTTCAAACCAAGTAAATAATAATCTCAAAATATTGCGGAAGTCGTAAAAGCCAAATAGGTCCCAAATTAGAAACTTTCCCAAAATAGAAAGATGACTCAAATGATCCTCGGGTGTGTGTGCAGTCAACTCCTCGGCCCATCAGTACCTAAAAAATGTTAAGGGAAAGGATAAGCACAAAGCTTAGTGAGTTCTAACACTAACATCCAACCATATTAGCATTTACTACCCCAAATCCAAACAATACACAAATATATATATATATATATATATATATATATATATATATATATATATATATATATATATATATATAGATATATATATATATATATCCCAATTACCCGCTAACCAATGAATAGATCAGTACTAGCTATAAATTGAAAGTAGGAGTAGATAGCTCCAATAAGATAATCGGCCCGAAGGAAACAAGTCCTTCTGCCCCAGAGCCTAAGAGAAACAAGTCTGTTTGCCCCCCGGCCCGAGAGAAACAAGCCTCTCTGCCCCCGGCCCGAGAGAAATAAGTCTCTCTACCCAAATACATACTTATGATACTAAAATAAAAACCCACTAAAAATAGTAAGTAACACAACCACACAGAATAGCAAATACGTAATGAAGTCAAACGGAGTGAAAGAACTCACCGTAATAGTATAAGTCCACACACAAAGTCACTGAGTCACAAAGGTATCCCACTTCACTCCTTCTTGCCTAAAATAGCAATTCCCATAATCAATATAATAGCAGTGTACAATTACTACACTAAAAGATTAACAACTTCAGATTCAACTTTTTCCCAGATTTTGTGTTCTGATTGTGACCAAATTTATATAATTAAATTAAGGAATTCCAGGGACATAAGCCCCAAGTCTAGATCATTTACCAATTCACTTTTATGACTGAAATAGTACAGGCTATCCAGAATTACAGTTTTTTCTGACCAACCCTTAAAACGTACCAGAATAAAGTAGCTACAGAAGGAATTAGGTTCTGGGAGTTTACAGGAAGATTATAGACTTAAAATGTGAACTATAGGCACTGGTCTTGCATTTTTACGATATTTATACGCTTTTATATGATTTTTACAATCCAGTGGCAGATTGCAGGAAAACACATAAAATCTCATTTGACTCTTATAAGTATAACAAGTCTCTTAATCCATCAAGTGACTTAGAGAAACGACTTCACGGCTTGATAATGGTCTCTTAACATCCCTTAACAGGTCCTATACGAAATAATTCAATTCCCATGACAAAATCAAAACTAAATACAATTGAAACTTCACATGAAATCATAGAAACTCAAAAGAATATAGGGCTATCATTTGTTCTAAACAAACTCATGGCCTGATCTTACAGCACCTACACATAGACACACACCTGTATGTCTTTTCCTTGAGTTCATAAACAGCGACCACCATGGGTGGCGGTGGTGTTTTATGGTGGCTAAGATGGCGGCATAAGGCGGTGATGGTTGTAAAGAATAGAGAAAGAAAACAAGAAACGAAGGGAAGCTTACCAAGGGTTCACCAAAGATCACTAACATGAGCCTCTTCCTCTGATTACAGGCACCACTCGAATCTCCACAGTCGTACCTTACTCCTCAGACCTTGCTCAATCTTTTCCCGCTCAGACTTCTCGCCGCCACCATTTCTATTCGGGCCGCACTATGTCGGCCGCACAAGTGAATATAATTAGGGTTGCGATTGTTTATCGTTTCCTAAAGATCGAATGAAGGAATTTAAAGGAAATTAAATCCTTTTAAGAAGCCGCAAGGGCTGAGTATGAGTACAAAACCCACGACAATTAATCAAAGTTTGCCATAATGGCAGAAATGGTCCCTAAGTCTTAAAACCCTCAAATCTCTAGTCCAATATTTACCATTTAAATCTCAAAATCCATTGAATCTTACAGTCCAAGTCCTAACCCTTTATAAATTAATAATTAACCCGATATTATTTAATTATTATTATTATTATTTCTATTATTATTGTTATTAATAAATTGAGATTATTACGAATATTTAAATGTAAGACACGTACCGGAAATTGGGGCGGTACATTTATAAAATTTGAATTTGTTAGTTTAATTTTAATCCTCTTAATAATTACCTAATTTATTATTTAATAAGGCGAGGATCCAAAATACCCCAACTATGGTGTGAAGAGGGATGTCGTAATCACAACATAATGGTCATTAAGGTAGATAAAACACTTATCAATTTCATCTTATGAAATTTCTAGATCTGTTGAGATCCATTGATGTGTTCGATGGCATGTTTAATCTCGGATATGCTCTACTAAATGTGACTGGGATGCCGAGGATCACAAACTAGATGTGAATAACCATGCAAATGTGCTCAGTAACCTCAATGTCATTTCTCATCTCTAGTTGATGTGCTGGTTAACCACACACGCTCCATCAACAATGATAAATCACGAGAAACCCATTACCACTCTGTATGAGCCCCTATTAGTGTGTCGGTTAACCACACACGCTCCACTAATGTCTCATAAAATGTAATGTGCAATTTCATGGATTAGCATCTTTTCACATTTTTCCTAAAGTAACTAGATTGAGATTTTATGAATTGTTCTAGTACTTTCAATAATAGCATTATACTTTTAAGAAGCTTAAGCGGTCCTATCAAAACCGTTCGGCTAACAACACTCGACTGACCAGGAGAGCGGTGGGTGAGAGTGGACACCCATTAGACTACCATTTTATAGGCAGTCTCCTTATACCCTCTTTATATGATAGTTTTGTTAATGAGGCCTACTAACGGTAAGACTAACCAATTTTATCTTATATATAAAATATTAACTGTTAATAATAAAAGATATAAAATGTATTTTAAACTTTTAAAATATTTTAGATTTAATCTTTTAAATTTTTGCTAATTAATCAATTAATTTCGAAATTTTAAATTTAAATCTTTAAGTGATTTAATTTATGTTTTAATTAACAAGTAATTAAATTAATTAAATCTAAGATAGGATCACAAAATTAATCAAATTAATTTACATATCATAATCCCCATGATTTTCGAAAGTTGCAATCAATGGGATTAAGGTTTCCAGTTATTTAAAAGATCTTAGTTACCAAAAATAACAACATACTTTCCATCCAAGCATGCAATTCGCCAAAATGGGGTGGAGACTACGGTTTTTCAAAACCCTAGCCACCAAAAACGAAATGGCCTTCCCAAGGGTTAATTTTTTCGAAAAAACCCTTAGAACAAATAATCAATTATAGCAATTAAAAAGAAAAACAAGCAGGCTCTGATACCACTAAAAGGTTTTAAGCAATCTATGAACTAGAAATCCTAAGTTCACATGCAACCTAAGATGAGGATCTATGTTTTTCTATCAATGAACATATAATAAAACCTAGAAGGACAACAATGATTTCTAACGATCATAAATAAGAAAAACCAACCTTTGATTATTCTTCTTGTAGCAGCAAAAGTATCCTACCTCAAATGGAGTCACACCCAAGAAATGGAGGAGAAAACAACAGAGTTCCAGAGAGACAGATAAATGGCACAGGAATAAGGGTGACCAGGAGGTTCTTTTTATAGCCTCTAAGGGTTACAATCAAAATCTTAGAGGATCCTCCTTAATGGACAAGCCTGTTGACCATTTGGACTAAGGTTTTCCAACCCTAATTATGGTTTCGACAATATGGAGGGAGCCTCCATATTTTCTCCCACTTTGGTCCTCCCACTGGCTGGCCAGTTATTCAACTATTGAATAAATACAAAACCAGTCCCTGCACTTTTAGTTAATTAAATTAATCATTATATTAAATCCAATTAGTTTATATTAATTTCTAATTAATTAATATAGTTTCTAATTAATATATTATCACTTTAATATATTAATAAACTATTTATTTTATTTTTGTTGATTTATTAAACAATTAATAAATTAACCTTTCTCTCTACTTAACTCTACACCAATCCTCCAACTATGAGGGCAACCCAAATGGACTTTGCTTCTATTAATATGATAAATACAGTTTATAAGTCATTGCTTAGACACCTATTCCAATATATATATATATATATATATATATATATATATATATATATATATATATATATATATATATATATATATATATATATATATATATATATATAGGGGTGGGTTCAACATAGAACCAAAATTAGGCATAGAACCATAGAACCATCTTCTTGACCGTTAGATCAAATTAGGATGATAAGGGTATGATGGTATATTACACTAATATGTTTATTGATGAACATATACGTATGTTTATTGATGAACATTGTCATCAAAATCCTAGAATTTGTTCAGAAATGAACATTCATAAAATTGATGAAATATATGAACATACAAACATGTTCAGAAATAAACATCCATCAAACCTAATTCATACAAAGTTATCAAAGTTACCAAAACTTACCAAAAATATCATAAAAGAACATATGTTCGTGGATGAACATTCATACAAAAACTTAAAAATGGTCATTTGTGAATATATGTTCATAGATGAACATATGTTCGTGGATGAACATTTATACATGGATGAACATTTATACAAAAACTCAAATGTTTATAACTGAACATTGTTGAACATTGATACAAAAACTAAAAACTTGATCACTTTTGAACATATGTTCATCGATGAACATATGTTCATTGTTGAATATGTATAATAAAACAAGAAATTATTCATGTTCATAACTGAACATGTATATAAAAACTAAGAAATTAGTCTCGTTCTTTCTTATGTTGCAATCAAAACATATTAGAGCCATCATAATCATTCTCCTTTATGTTGCAATCGATGTGACTTCTTCCTTCTCTCTTCTGTTGCAATCGAACACCACCATCATCATCGTTCTCTCTATAGTTGCAATTGCATCCTTTCTTCTTCGTTGTACCTTCTACCTTGATCCATCTTCCTACCACCTTGATCCATCTTCCTGTTGCATTGATCCATCTTCCTAGATCTATCTGCCTCGATATCAATAACTAATCATATGTTTTTGAATGTTCATTAATAAACATGGAAAATGTTCATTACTGAACATCTGTATTTGAAAAACATCGAACTCATACTTAATATTCATAATTGAAGATTCTTGAATGTTCATTAATGAAGATTCGAATGTTCATAACTGAAAATTCGAATTTGCACAAAATCAAACTCATACAGAATAGAGAAATTGTAATATTCATTAAGTAGATGAGAAACAAGGACATAACCTGGATTATCTGAATGATGATGATAATATACATGTAGTTGATCATCGATTGGAATCAGATCTCTATTCTGTAAGACCTGTATTTCAGTTATTTCATTTATTTATAATTATTGTGAATTCTATGATTTTTGGTAATTATAAAGCTAAGAAAAAAAAACTTTAGTTACAATTTCATATAAAAATCAGCATTTTGTGCAGTTATTAGAAAAATCATAATTAATTCTAGGAAAATTATTTGGACCTCAAACCAGTGCACAAAGTTTAAAAATTGAGTATAGTACAATTACCAAAAATAATAGTAAGATTGAAAATGGCATTATCTATGGTAAAAATTACAATCTTCACTGATTAGTTCGAAATTGACAGATTAGATAGTCGGTTTTCAAAAATTCAAAATAAATCATAGAAAAATCGTATAAATACGTACTATACGTCCCTGGAAAGGTATTGAGATGAATATTCTGAATATCAAATAAAAACGTGAATTTAATGGGTATAAGATCGGCTAAACCAGTCTTGAACAGACTGATTCTAGAAGGTCCTTAATTTCAACAAAGTATATTATTAAAATCTTTTGTCAAAAGTGTCATGCCATTTTTTATTCAAGAATTCAAGTATAAATACCCCCCCCCAAAGCATCTCATAAACCACACCAACAAATCTCAATCCAATATATAGAGGTTTCTAAGCACTAGAATGTAACCAAGTGAGCGGAAGAAGCTCGAAAGCCTAACGAAGGAGTTATAGATCCCGACGAAGGGTTATAAGGTAACTACTAACCTTTCTATAGCTTAATTATGTATTATAAAGTAATTTGTGTGTTAAGAAGTATAATATTTAATAAGTATAACATATGTTATATTATACTAATTTCCAACAATAGTAAACAAAAACCTTAAAAACGTCGTTATTATAACAATTCGTAATTTCCGAAAATAATACCGATTGATTTACTTACGAGGACGGTGACTAGGCCGATTACTTGGGATCTGGTTGTTGGATTTTCCGAAAGGCTAAAATGCTGAAAGGATACTGCCACCCTATCTAATCTTCTACCTGGCCGTTCTTTACTTGATAAATCATGAAGTATCATATTGGAAATTAATAAAGGATTTAAGTTGTTCAATAGTATGACATATCTTGGTGTTATAGTAATTAAGACTTAATTATATTAACAGTTGGAAGAAGAAGTCTTAAGCCGTAGAATATCCGGAAAGAACTATACTCAGGTGAGTGGCATAATCCTGTTACTATACATTATCTGCTTGTTGCTGTGTAATGTATAAATGTCAGGTAACTCATGGACTGTATGGGTCCTATCATGAGATTGTATGGATCTCTACCACGTGGACTGTATGGGTCCTGTCATGAGATTGTATGGATCTCTACCTGCTGAACTGTATGGGTTCTATCATGAGATTGTATGGATCTCTACCTGCTGAATTGTATGGGTTCTACTATGAGATTGTAAGGATCTCAATTACATGGACTGTGTGGGTCCTATTTACTCAGTATCTCTTTGTTGAAATGTTGTTATATGAAACTCTATTGTTGATGTTACTCACTAAGCATTAATAGCTTACCCGTAGTATGTTGAATTGAGTTTCAGGTCTTAGTAGTTCAGAAAGAGGTAACGAGATGCGTGAGGATTAAGAATTGAAGAATTGTAATACCCGACTTGATCTTGGGAAAAT
Source organism: Cichorium intybus (assembly GCA_023525715.1). NCBI lineage: Eukaryota > Viridiplantae > Streptophyta > Magnoliopsida > Asterales > Asteraceae > Cichorium > Cichorium intybus. The sequence continues at coordinate 79,315,143 of CM042013.1, read as the reverse complement.
TCTGTATTGAGTAAGATCTATTGATAACTACTTGTATTCCGTTTGTTTAATATAAATGTACCCCTACTTTTGTATGAAAAATTTCGGGTGTACTTTGTGTTAAAAATCCGGGTGTTACAAGTTGGTATTAGAGCCGTGGTTTAAACGAACTAGATCTTAGTAGTAAGACTCTAGACTTAAACCGTGAGTGTAGAAATAGTTGGTTAAGTAAGAATAATAGCTATAATTATTGGTATATTCATTGTTAGGATGAAGCTTTTAGGAAGCATTCAAAAGACGACTTGTCATCATTGAAGAAAGTTTCGTAATAGTTAGAGTAGCAGGATCGGGATGAGAGTCCTCGTATTCTAGGAAAGCGTTGGCATATGCTTTGTAAGGGTATATGTGTTGGAGATATCGGTGAGAAGCGAATTGGATATTTCGGAACGGGTATTGGAACGGACATGGATATGTGTGGAAGGTAATAGTAGAGGTCCTACTATCGAAAGCACAGGATCCCCGTCTGAGTCAAGAATTGGTCAAAAGTAATCTAATGAACTGAGAGTGTAAATAATTAGCATATTAGATGTGAGTGTTAATGAAACGTGTTAGTCCTTGACCATTCTATTCTTGAATGGTGATCTTTGGGTTCATTGAGAACAACTAGGGTGATGGTTTGAGTGCACTTATTTTCTAATAGAAAATAATAATAAATCAAAGTAACAGACTTGGACTTTAGTCCAAGTGGGGGAGGAATACAAAATTAAGGGAGCAATATGAATATTGTTTAGAATCGATGAAATTATTAAAATTATAGTAACAAGTCAATATATTTAATGCATTACTATAACTTTATATTAATACATTAAGAAAAGTTTACAGAACTACTAAACTGGAGAATCAGAAAGAAGCGAGAGAATATCTTCTACACTCCACTCTTTGTCATCATTAGGTTGACTTGTACCTCTCGAAGATTTGGAAGTGGTATGCTTTCAGTTATTGGAGGAGGAGCTCCAAGGTATGGGGTCTCGATAGGGTTGGAACCTGTAACCCCATGATTAGGGGCTAAATATTGACTCATTTGGGGCGTGTGTAAGTAGGGCAGTGATGAGGAAGGGCTCTAATTCGGAACCAGTTGGGGGTAGCTATAAGAAGGAGGAAACCAGGCTAGGTCACCTACAAAGCCTAAAAAATTCTCCTCACTCGAAGACTCGAGTAAACCAGGGTTAATACTACTCATACCAGAATTAGATGGCAGAGATTGCTGCTGTGTATGAGTTCTTGATGAAGTTTTCCCTTTTCCTGAAATTTTCTTTTCCTAAATACAACCTTACGAGCAGCTTGTATTAGCTTCTTAGTGCCGTCTGTTAGACCCGATTGTGACCCTTCAATTATCGCTTCTTTTTCTTTTTTTAGGTTGGGTATTAAATCTCCCAATAATTCTGTTGCCTCAATAAATTCATTACCAAATTCCTGTGGCACAAATAACTTTAGTAATTTCAACCTTATGATATAAAGGAATTAAAAAAATGTAGTTCTTTACCTCAGCACGATCAATAAGGGTTTGGAAACTCGTAAGTTGTCGTTGGGGCCAATGATTGATACCTAATTCTCTACAGCGTTTTTTTAATTGTGTCGTTCCAATGTTGAGTTCCTTCGCAGCTTTCTCAATTGGTTCGTTAAAGTGTTCATCTATTATTTCCCTACTTAATAAATGTCTGAAACCTCTTCCACTGCCACCTGCTATGTTTTCTGAACTAGAAGGTTCAAATCCAATTGTATTGTTATCATTCTGGATCATTTGAACATGATCCTGATTTTCTGACCCAAAGATGGACATTGATTCATCAAAATTAGTGGCCTCTATCGGTAATAATTGTTGGTTTTCAACTAAAATCTCAAGATTCTGAAATCCTTCTAGGTTCCTTTGAATCACCTGAAGGTGATTTTGGTATTGAAAACCAACCCCAAACTCGGGATTCATATCAATATTGATGTTATCAATCGTCTGTAATTGATTGTCATTTTGAATGTCAGCCATGAATCCTTGATTCATGGGGATGATCTCACTGTTTATTGAGGGTACGTCTATGAATGGATTGTAATCGGATAGATCATCCACAAATGAGTCTACAAATAACAATTGTCAGATGATAAAACAAAATTGAATACATATAGAAGCAATCATTTAAAATAATTTAACCTGGTAGAAGGTATGGATGATCAAGTACAAAGTCTAAAGATGCATGCACTGGATCTTCTGAGTTAGTGTTCAGCTCAGGAAAAATTTCTGGCTCACCGTGGAGTTGCTCTATTGGTAGTATATCTGGAAGACTATAACATAATTCAGAATCAAACAAAGCATTAAAAGATAAACGAAATATGGACGATAGATGTCTAGAATGTTAGAGTCACCGAACTCTATTAAGAATGCTTGGTTTGAAGTACCCTCTCCTTGCGGAAAACCAGGTCCAGGGTTCGACAGATCGCCCATTGAAGATCTGTTTTCCATGACTCAACTTTAAATATAAGTTCGTTTACGAAAAAAAAACTACTGATAAGAGAGGATGAGACTGAAAATGAATGTGGAAATGAATGATATTACATACCTGTATATATATAGTATATTGCAGCTGGAACCGAAAGGACAATCCACGTTCTTATTACCAAACAAAATTCAAACCATCTACAGTAGGTGCGACTTTTCACTACCTAAGTGACATTTTTCAAAATTCGCCGCTTGACTTCGGTTAGAACGAGATAATGAAAATACTTTTGAAATAAAAAGTATATATTCTGAAAGCAAAGATAGTTGAAAGAATTTTTAATGCTAGAATTGAATTTCGGGGACGAAATTCTTATAAGTGGGGAAGACTTGTAAGACCTGTATTTCAGTTATTTCATTTATTTATAATTATTGTGAATTCTATGATTTTTGGTAATTATAAAGCTAAGAAAAAAAAACTTTAGTTACAATTTCATATAAAAATCAGCATTTTGTGCAGTTTTTAGAAAAATCATAATTAATTCTAGGAAAATTATTTGGACCTCAAACCAGTGCACAAACTTTAAAAATTGAGTATAGTACAAGTACCAAAAATAATAGTAAGATTGAAAATGGCATTTTCTATGGTAAAAATTACAATCTTCACTGATTAGTTCGAAATTGACAGATTTGATAGTCTGTTTTCAAAAATTCAAAATAAATCATAGAAAAATCGTATAAATACGTACTATACGTCCCTGGAAAGGTATTGAGATGAATATTCTGAATATCAAATAAAAACGTGAATTTAATGGGTATAAGATCGGCTAAACCAGTCTTGAACAGACTGATTCTAGAAGGTCCTTAATTTCAACAAAGTATATTATTAAAATCTTTTGTCAAAAGTGTCATGCCATTTTTTATTCAAGAATTCAATTATAAATACCCCCCCCCCCCAAAGCATCTCATAAACCACACCAACAAATCTCAATCCAATATATAGAGGTTTCTAAGCACTAGAATGTAACCAAGTGAGCGGAAGAAGCTCGAAAGCCTAACGAAGGAGTTATAGATCCCGACGAAGGGTCATAAGGTAACTACAAACCTTTCTATAGCTTAATTATGTATTATAAAGTAATTTGTGTGTTAAGAAGTATAATATTTAATAAGTATAACATATGTTATATTATACTAATTTCCAACAATAGTAAACAAAAACCTTAAAAACGTAGTTATTATAACAATTCGTAATTTCCGAAAATAATACCGATTGATTTACTTACGAGGACGGTGACCAGGCCGATTACTTGGGATCTGGTTGTTGGATTTTCCGAAAGGCTAAAATGCTGAAAGGATCCTGCCACCCTATCTAATCTTCTACCTAGCCGTTCTTTACTTGATAAATCATGAAGTATCATATTGGAAATTAATAAAGGATTTAAGTTGTTCAATAGTATGACATATGTTGGTGTTATAGTAATTAAGACTTAATTATATTAACAGTTGGAAGAAGAAGTCTTAAGCCGTAGAATATCCGGAAAGAACTATACTCAGGTGAGTGGCATAATCCTGTTACTATACATTATCTGCTTGTTGCTGTGTAATGTATAAATGTCAGGTAATTCATGGACTGTATGGGTCCTATCATGAGATTGCATGGATCTCTACCACGTGGACTGTATGGGTCCTATCATGAGATTGTATGGATCTCTACCTGCTGAACTGTATGGGTTCTATCATGAGATTGTATGGATCTCTACCTGCTGAACTGTATGGGTTCTACTATGAGATTGTAAGGATCTCAATTACATGGACTGTGTGGGTCCTATTTACTCAGTATCTCTTTGATGAAATGTTGTTATATGAAACTCTATTGTTGATGTTACTCACTAAGCTTTAATAGCTTACCCGTAGTATGTTGAATTGAGTTTCAGGTCTTAGTAGTTCAGAAAGAGGTAACGAGATACGTGAGGATTAAGAATTGAAGAATTGTAATACCCGGCTTGATCTTGGGAAAATTCTGTATTGAGTAAGATTTATTGATAACTACTTGTATTCCGTTTGTTTAATATAAATGTACCCCTACTTTTGTATGAAGAATTTCGGGTGTACTTTGTGTTAAAAATCCGGGTGTTACAAGTTGGTATCAGAGCCGTGGTTTAAACGAACTAGATCTTAGTAGTAAGACTCTAGACTTAAAACGTGAGTGTAGAAATAGTTGGTTAAGTAAGAATAATAGCTATAATTATTGGTATATTCATTGTTAGGATGAAGCTTTTAGGAAGCATTCAAAAGACGACTTGTCATCATTGAAGAAAGTTTCGTAATAGTTAGAGTAGCAGGATCGGGATGAGAGTCCTGGTATTCTAGGAAAGCGTTGGCATATGCTTTGTAAGGGTATATGTGTTGGAGATATCGGTGAGAAGCGAATTGGATATTTCGGAACGGGTCTTGGAACGGACATGGATACGTGTGGAAGGTAATAGTAGAGCTCCTACTATCGAAAGCACAGGATCCCCGTCTGAGTCAAGAATTGGTCAAAAGTAATCCAATGAACTGAGAGTGTAAATAATTAGCATATTAGATGTGAGTGTTAATGAAACGTGTTAGTGACGACAAGTCGTCACTGTAGGTAATCAATTTTTTTTAATATTTATTTGTCTATTATCTGAGACTTAATAGAACGACGCCGTTTTTGTGCTGGCTATAGGGACGACTTCTCGTCGTAGTAGGTGAAGCGGGAAATGAATTTCGTTTGGCGGGTTTGGAAATACGTATAGCGACGACTGGTCGTTTCTGAAACTAATTATTTTTTTATAATATTTATTTTACAATTACCTGTGGGTTGCTCTGTTGGTGTCTCCGGTGGCTGTGGAGTGCTTCGGTGGAACGAAATTGCTTGCTTAATCTGGCCAAACTAGGTGTGCAACGCATCGGTGGAACGAAATTGCTTGAATGTCAAAATTTTTCCAAAAAAATGATACAATTTGGGGGGTTTTTACAGGTTTGTTGCTGTGGCTGTTCGTGGTGGTTGTCTCCGGTAGCAAAGGGTGGCGGAAAGCCGGCGATGAGGTCTCTTTTCAGCTTTTGGCTTTCGGTTTCTACAAATCTCAATTTCGATTAGTTTTTTCTCTCGATTTGTTAATTGTTTGAAGCTTTACATGTGTTTTATGCTTGATTAGGAGATGTTACTTGCTTTAATTGTGTATTGTGGCTTGATATGTGTTGAAATTCAGCTAATAACGAGAATTAGGACCATTATGTAAGAATTTTTTAAGTCTAAATATTTTTCAAAATTGCCCTGCACTTTGTAACTTGCAGAATATTTCCAAATCAGATTTTTATTAGCTATTCTTGTAATTTTATGCGTGTACATGGTTTTTGTTGGATTTTGTACGGTTCAAACTTCTTAAAGTGTCCATTAAGTGCTTATTATAAGGTTGAATAGGACTATATTGTAAAGAATTTCTATCTATGTCAAAGTTTCAAAATAGCCCTTGGATTATATTGAATTTAACTTTTATCATTAAATTTTTGTAAATAGTGTTTTTAATTTAGAAGGCGTAATAACCATAAAGGCCAAAATGACGGAAAACTAACTTGAAAGACGTAACAATCAAAAAACTTAGATTAAAATAATAATAATAATAATAATAATAATAATAATAGTATACATGCATTGCATTAACCTTAGTTGTATCCCCGCCCGAAATGAATATAGAAATTCATTTCGGGCAGTCCCCGATTGGGACTGCTTTTTAAATATTTTGTCTCATATAGGATGTGAATGAATACTACAAATTGAGTATTTAAGGAAAAATCGATACACATTTCTCTTTACTCCTACGAGTTTGCGTTTCAAACGCATACTTGGGGAGTTAAGGGGAAATGCTGTCGATTTTTTCTTAAGTACCCAATCTGATAATATTCATTCACATATGAGACAAAGTATTTAAAAAGTGGGTTAGGTGGCCACCTTTAGACAAACATGTAGTAGGTTCATACGGTGCATTCATCCAATGAGCCTCAACTTACACAAATCCTAAAAAAAGTCTAACTTATTATAACTAAACACAAACAAATTAGCATGCATACGATCTAAGTCATAATAATGAAACAGTAATGACAATTGATAAGAGTTGGATTAAAGTGCGAAATCGGCGGTCTCCAGAGTTCTTGGAAGGTCTAAGGAACTTCATAGAGATTGCCAAGAACCATGTAGACGATGAAGGGAAAGCATTTTGCCCATGTAGAGATTGTGTGAATTCGTACCGGCATGTTATGTCTACGATTTACACCCACATACATGATCGTGGCTTTCCACAAAAGTATAAGATATGGACTTATCACGGCGAGGAATATCCCGCTTCAGATTTAGACACACTTTGGGCTGCAAGAAGACAAGACGTACTACAACAACGCATGAGATGTTTGACGTAATAGATGATGTTATGGCAGAGCAAGATACATTTGAAGAAAATAGAAACGAAGAGGGAAGTGGTGCGGACCCGGAATTTGATGCATCGTTTGAAGAGCTCAATACGGAGTTATACCCTGGCTGTACGTGGATGTCTTCTCTAAACTTTCTAGCAAAAATGGTGCATATTAAAGTTATCAACAAATGTACAGACATTTCATTTGACCAACTTTTAGAGTTTCTTAGAGTTGTGTTCCCGAAAGAAAATAAGATTCAAGCTTCCCACTATGAAGCTGAGAAAGATTGGATTGGGATATCAATCTATCCATGCTTGTGTTAATGATTGTGCTCTGTATTGGAAGGAGAATGCCTCATTGCAGACTTGTCCTGTGTGTACAGAGAGTAGATGGGTTGACAAAAACAAAAAAGGGAAGAAAGTGCCACATAAGGTGCTACGTTACTTTCCTTTGACTTCCAGGCTTCGTCGAAGGTATAGTTCCAGATTCACTGCAAAAGATATGACTTGGCATAACACTGGGCGTTCAGATGATGGTATGATGCGTCACCCGGTTGATGGGAAGGCATGGCAAGAATTTGACAAGAGATATCCTGAGTTTGCCAAAGAACCTAAGAATGTCTGCTTGGGTTTGGCTGCTGATGGCTTTAATCCATTTAGTAACATGACTCAGCCTTACAGTATGTGGCCGGTAGTATTGACAATGTACAACACACCGCCGTGGTTATGTATGAAAGAGTCTTCTTTCATGTTGACACTGTTAATCCCTGGCCCTAAATCACCAACGAAAGACATTGATGTGTTTTTGAGGCCTCTAGTGGACGAGTTGAAAACTTTGTGGACCGAAGGAGTCCAGATGAGATATGCATCAACCAACACTGTATTCACGATGCGTGCAGCATTGCTGTGGACGATCAACGATTATCCAGCTCGTAGCAGTTTGTCTGGATGGAGTGGTCAAGGTTATAAGGCATGTTCCACTTGCAACAAGGACACACCATCGATCCGTATAACCATTAAGATAGCTTATGTTGGTTACAGACGATTCTTACGTAGCAACCATAAATGGAGGGACAGTCTGTTGTTTAATGGCCAAAAAGAGTCAAGAAGGCCTCCCAGAAGATTTAGTAACCCAGCAATATTAAAGCAGTTGAAGTGTGTCTCGGTCCGTCTTCCAGGGAAACATCCTAAGTTTGGGGGTAAGAAACCGAAAAGAAAGCGTACTGAATTACTGTACAATTGGAGCAAACAGAGTATCTTCTACGAGCTTCAGTATTGGTCTTCTCTTGAACTAAAACACAATCTGGATGTCATGCACATAGAGAAGAACGTATCTGAGAGCTTATTAGGTATGTTGTTAATGAACGACAAATCAAAAGACACTCACAAAGCAAGAAAATATTTGGAAAATTTGGGTATTCGCGTAGATCTATGGATGCAACAGAAAAACAACAAGACACATCAACCACATCCTCTTTACTCTTTCAAACCAACCGATCGTGTACGTTTCTATCAGTTCATTAAAGAGGTGAGACTGCCCGATGGCTTTGGATCGAACTTTAAGAATAAGGTGTCTTCTAATGATTCAAACGTCATGGGTTTAAAGTCTCATGATCATCATGTAGTCATGCAACGATTGCTACCAATAGGGGTCCGAGCTAGCCTTCCTGCAAATGTTTCAACAGCTATCATTGACCTTTGTACATTTTTAAAATGTGAAAGACATGTACGATGCACATAATGAGGTCATAAAGATACTATGTAATTTGGAGTTGATAGATCCACCTGCATTTTTTGACATAATGGTCCATCTAATTCTACATTTACCTGAAGAAGCTATTCTTGGAGGGCCTGTGTATATGAGGTAGATGTACCCTTTTGAGAGATATATGAAAAAACTGAAAGCCTATGTTAGAAACAAAGCCAATCCTGAAGGTTCGATAGCAGAGGGTTATGTTGCAGAGGAATCATTGACAATTTGCTCCATGTATCTTGAGGGTATGCAAACCAAATTCAACCGTCCTGATAGAAATACGGATGATGGCATGCCAAAGAGGCAGTTTTCTGTGTTTTCATCACAATGTTGACCAATGTCCAAAAAGAAAATCATTGCTCTTTCTGGAGAGGCCAGCAAAGCATTACATTGGTTTGCACTAGACAACTGTGATGAAGTAAAAGACTATTTATCGTAAGTATTTTATTTCTTTATAATTTCGTTGTTGGTATTGTCATAAACTAATTTGTACATTTTTCCGGTGTACAGCCAATATAAAGCTAAACATCATCACAATGATGAAAAAGCTAAATTCCCGTCATGGTTCAGTGATAAGCTGAATACATTATACGGTATTATATATGAATCTAAAGTATAATATTATATAAATTATCAATTTTATATTTTTCTCCAGGTCTATTGTCTACAAAAATAAATGTCCCCGGACTGTACCAACGAATTAAAGGCATTGGCACATGGCCCGTTGAGCGCATTTTCTTACACTGCTTGCATCGTCAACGGTGTTAGATTTGTCGTGCACAGCCGTGATCTCCGACGCACTACTCAAAACAGTGGTGTTGTTACAATAGGAGAAGACGGTACACCATTTTATGGTCAACTGAAGGATATAATACAGTTGAACTATTTAAGTGGTTACTCGGTTATACTGTTTCGTTGTAAATGGTTCAACACATCGGGGAAGAGGCGATTGGTTGATAAAAATCGTATCATTGCTATCGACATCAGCCGTGAATGGTATGTCGGTAAGGCATGGTACGATACTCAACAATACATTTTAGCCACACAAGCAAAGCAAGTGTTTTAACTCCAAGATCTTTCTCGAAACCCAAATAATTGGAGGGTCGTGGAAGACGTTCACCATCGGAAACTTTGGGATCATCCGAGTATCCCCGTTGTTAATGATGTATATGTCTTGCATGATACTCAATCGTCTGATTATGACTTGGTTGTCGACATAGGCGACGCTGGTGAAACAAGTACGGTTGTTGAGATATTTGTCGCCCCTGTTGTGGAAGATCAATTATTTCATTGTAACTTGGTTGTCGACTTACGCTATTTGCCTATGCAACCAAGTTTAGATGTAGTTGATGATGACACTATTCCATAGGATGAAAATTTTATTGACGATGATGAAGAGGACGGTGACATGTACCCTTCAGAAGACGAGCTCATTGTTGATACGGATGATAGCGATGATGATGATATAGATGCATGTTATTCTAGTGATGGCTCTGATTGAATGTAATGTGACATCGCAGCGGTCGTCATGCAGTCAAAAATAAGAAAATACCTAACACACACACTTAGCACAGTGGAAGTCAGGGTCGATCCACAGGAGTTACGTGGTCGAGACTAGAGGTGCACAAAAAAATCGGTTTTTTAAATAACCGAAAATAATAACCGAACCGGTTTTTTTAATAACCGGTTTTTTAATAACCGAACCGGTTTTTTAACCGAACCGGTTTTTAGCCGGTTTTTTATCTGAAACCGAACCGGTTAAAAAACCGAAAAAAAACCGGTTTTTCTTCCGGTTAACCGAACCGAACCGGTTTAAAAACCGAAAAAAAACCGGTTTAAAACTCAATTTCGTTTAAAAAAAACCGGTCAAAACCGGACCGGTTATAACCGAAACCGGTTTTTAAAAAAACCGGTTTTTAAAAAACCGGTTTTTAAATAACCGAAACCGGTTTTTAACCGGCTTTTGTGCACCTCTAGTCGAGACAGGTGACATATTACCAACTGTAGTGTCACGCTACAGTCAGAGGACCTAGTTCCTAACTTTTGACAACTAATCCCAAAAAGCATAAAAGAAAACAACTCCAAGCAAGCATGAACTAAGCTAAACTACCAACCAAACCTTATTACTTACTAAAATCAGAAGTATATCTCCAAATCAGAAGCAAACAAAGGCAAATCAAACATCAAACACAATCCAAACATCCAACAATTCATGCACAAGCATAAAACATCGAAAAGAAACAATTACTTGTAACCAAATGATTCATTAACTCAAAACTCAGATCCAATGACACAAACAGTAACCAAAAGATCCAAAAACAGAAATAAAGACTCAATGTCAATGGTTTTCACTCCCAAAGACACTAGCCACTATCACTAACTATTTAACTAATTGAAAATTAAATATAAAAACATTAAAATACCAAGAGATTGTTTCTGAAGCTAAACCTCGGAGTCAAAGAGCCTTGGGGGTCGATTTCACACCAGGTCTTCGCTAGTTTTTTCGCCCTAAAAGCCTCTATTTATAGTTGCAAAAATCTCGAGACCGCGCCGCGCATAGGTAGATCCTGCGTCGCGCGTAGGGGTTTATCCCCGTTTTATCGGAATTTGAATTCTTTCCACCGCCTCATACCCGCGTCGCGCATTGATGAATTCTGCGGCGCGCGTACGTCTTTTCCTGATTTTGCCTTGATCTTCAAACTTCTTCCAAATTGCACGCTTTTAGTCCCTGTTTTCATTATTTCTTTCCAAACAAGTGCTGGCACGAAAAGTGAGAATACCACGATGTATATGATATAATTTCACTAAGAATAGGGCTCAACAACGACTAAAATATGTGATATTACTAGACGTTGTCAAACACCCCACACTTGTGCCTTGCTTGTCCCCAAGCAAGAGAGTTTTTAATAGATTTTAACTAAGACTCAAACAATTTTTGACTGTGTTCAGTTTCAAAGCTTATTACCTTATGAGTTAGAGTGAAATAGTTCGTGAAAACATAATCGGAATGTTCTTTGGAATTCATGGCTTTCTAGAGAACCCTTGATTACAAATTTTCTGTCCACAATGAAGTGTACGTACTCATTCAGATTCTAAAGGCCATTAAAGAATTGTCCATGACTTTCGATGTTGTCCGTGTAGCGAACTTTCAGAAATACCATCCCAGACCAGACGATCTTAGGTGGCAAGGTGCATAAGGCCCACCCATTTTAGACCTATCGGCTCGAACAACAAAGGTCACTGAGTGACAGTTCCTTCCTAAATTCCAATCCTAAAACAGTCCAATCTTCTAGACTCATAAAACTCAACTTATTTGACTAAACTAATAGCATGATCACAACTACATAGTATTTCTCGAAAAATACTAATGCTATAAACAATCACAAACTATTCATTTCAAAATTATAATCTAGTAAAAATTTTGAAAAAGTTGCTAAAATTTTGATCATCATGTAGTCATGCAACGATTGCTACCAATAGGGGTCCGAGCTAGCCTTCCTGCAAATGTTTCAACAGCTATCATTGACCTTTGTACATTTTTAAAATGTGAAAGACATGTACGATGCACATAATGAGGTCATAAAGATACTATGTAATTTGGAGTTGATAGATCCACCTGCATTTTTTGACATAATGGTCCATCTAATTCTACATTTACCTGAAGAAGCTATTCTTGGAGGGCCTGTGTATATGAGGTAGATGTACCCTTTTGAGAGATATATGAAAAAACTGAAAGCCTATGTTAGAAACAAAGCCAATCCTGAAGGTTCGATAGCAGAGGGTTATGTTGCAGAGGAAGCATTGACAATTTGCTCCATGTATCTTGAGGGTATGCAAACCAAATTCAACCGTCCTGATAGAAATACGGATGATGGCATGCCAAAGAGGCAGTTTTCTGTGTTTTCATCACAATGTTGACCAATGTCCAAAAAGAAAATCATTGCTCTTTCTGGAGAGGCCAGCAAAGCATTACATTGGTTTGCACTAGACAACTGTGATGAAGTAAAAGACTATTTATCGTAAGTATTTTATTTCTTTATAATTTCGTTGTTGGTATTGTCATAAACTAATTTGTACATTTTTCCGGTGTACAGCCAATATAAAGCTAAACATCATCACAATGATGAAAAAGCTAAATTCCCGTCATGGTTCAGTGATAAGCTGAATACATTATACGGTATTATATATGAATCTAAAGTATAATATTATATAAATTATCAATTTTATATTTTTCTCCAGGTCTATTGTCTACAAAAAGAAATGTCCCCGGACTGTACCAACGAATTAAAGGCATTGGCACATGGCCCGTTGAGCGCATTTTCTTACACTGCTTGCATCGTCAACGGTGTTAGATTTGTCGTGCACAGCCGTGATCTCCGACGCACTACTCAAAACAGTGGTGTTGTTACAATAGGAGAAGACGGTACACCATTTTATGGTCAACTGAAGGATATAATACAGTTGAACTATTTAAGTGGTTACTCGGTTATACTGTTTCGTTGTAAATGGTTCAACACATCGGGGAAGAGGCGATTGGTTGATAAAAATCGTATCATTGCTATCGACATCAGCCGTGAATGGTATGTCGGTAAGGCATGGTACGATACTCAACAATACATTTTAGCCACACAAGCAAAGCAAGTGTTTTAACTCCAAGATCTTTCTCGAAACCCAAATAATTGGAGGGTCGTGGAAGACGTTCACCATCGGAAACTTTGGGATCATCCGAGTATCCCCGTTGTTAATGATGTATATGTCTTGCATGATACTCAATCGTCTGATTATGACTTGGTTGTCGACATAGGCGACGCTGGTGAAACAAGTACGGTTGTTGAGATATTTGTCGCCCCTGTTGTGGAAGATCAATTATTTCATTGTAACTTGGTTGTCGACTTACGCTATTTGCCTATGCAACCAAGTTTAGATGTAGTTGATGATGACACTATTCCATAGGATGAAAATTTTATTGACGATGATGAAGAGGACGGTGACATGTACCCTTCAGAAGACGAGCTCATTGTTGATACGGATGATAGCGATGATGATGATATAGATGCATGTTATTCTAGTGATGGCTCTGATTGAATGTAATGTGACATCGCAGCGGTCGTCATGCAGTCAAAAATAAGAAAATACCTAACACACACACTTAGCACAGTGGAAGTCAGGGTCGATCCACAGGAGTTACGTGGTCGAGACTAGAGGTGCACAAAAAAATCGGTTTTTTAAATAACCGAAAATAATAACCGAACCGGTTTTTTTAATAACCGGTTTTTTAATAACCGAACCGGTTTTTTAACCGAACCGGTTTTTAGCCGGTTTTTTATCTGAAACCGAACCGGTTAAAAAACCGAAAAAAACCGGTTTTTCTTCCGGTTAACCGAACCGAACCGGTTTAAAACTCAATTTCGTTTAAAAAAAACCGGTCAAAACCGGACCGGTTATAACCGAAACCGGTTTTTAAAAAAACCGGTTTTTAAAAAACCGGTTTTTAAATAACCGAAACCGGTTTTTAACCGGCTTTTGTGCACCTCTAGTCGAGACAGGTGACATATTACCAACTGTAGTGTCACGCTACAGTCAGAGGACCTAGTTCCTAACTTTTGACAACTAATCCCAAAAAGCATAAAAGAAAACAACTCCAAGCAAGCATGAACTAAGCTAAACTACCAACCAAACCTTATTACTTACTAAAATCAGAAGTATATCTCCAAATCAGAAGCAAACAAAGGCAAATCAAACATCAAACACAATCCAAACATCCAACAATTCATGCACAAGCATAAAACATCGAAAAGAAACAATTACTTGTAACCAAATGATTCATTAACTCAAAACTCAGATCCAATGACACAAACAGTAACCAAAAGATCCAAAAACAGAAATAAAGACTCAATGTCAATGGTTTTCACTCCCAAAGACACTAGCCACTATCACTAACTATTTAACTAATTGAAAATTAAATATAAAAACATTAAAATACCAAGAGATTGTTTCTGAAGCTAAACCTCGGAGTCAAAGAGCCTTGGGGGTCGATTTCACACCAGGTCTTCGCTAGTTTTTTCGCCCTAAAAGCCTCTATTTATAGTTGCAAAAATCTCGAGACCGCGCCGCGCATAGGTAGATCCTGCGTCGCGCGTAGGGGTTTATCCCCGTTTTATCGGAATTTGAATTCTTTCCACCGCCTCATACCCGCGTCGCGCATTGATGAATTCTGCGGCGCGCGTACGTCTTTTCCTGATTTTGCCTTGATCTTCAAACTTCTTCCAAATTGCACGCTTTTAGTCCCTGTTTTCATTATTTCTTTCCAAACAAGTGCTGGCACGAAAAGTGAGAATACCACGATGTATATGATATAATTTCACTAAGAATAGGGCTCAACAACGACTAAAATATGTGATATTACTAGACGTTGTCAAACACCCCACACTTGTGCCTTGCTTGTCCCCAAGCAAGAGAGTTTTTAATAGATTTTAACTAAGACTCAAACAATTTTTGACTGTGTTCAGTTTCAAAGCTTATTACCTTATGAGTTAGAGTGAAATAGTTCGTGAAAACATAATCGGAATGTTCTTTGGAATTCATGGCTTTCTAGAGAACCCTTGATTACAAATTTTCTGTCCACAATGAAGTGTACGTACTCATTCAGATTCTAAAGGCCATTAAAGAATTGTCCATGACTTTCGATGTTGTCCGTGTAGCGAACTTTCAGAAATACCATCCCAGACCAGACGATCTTAGGTGGCAAGGTGCATAAGGCCCACCCATTTTAGACCTATCGGCTCGAACAACAAAGGTCACTGAGTGACAGTTCCTTCCTAAATTCCAATCCTAAAACAGTCCAATCTTCTAGACTCATAAAACTCAACTTATTTGACTAAACTAATAGCATGATCACAACTACATAGTATTTCTCGAAAAATACTAATGCTATAAACAATCACAAACTATTCATTTCAAAATTATAATCTAGTAAAAATTTTGAAAAAGTTGCTAAAATTTTGAAAATCGGTCATTTCCCGCAAAAATTTCAAAAATTACTCTTTCGACCGTCCACACCCCACACTTAAAATCGTACAACGTCCCCGTTGTACAAAAATTATTTAGAACAAGGGAGAAAGAGTTACCCCTATGGACGGTAAATCTCTTGGTTAGTGCTTGGTATCACAGGTACAAATACGAACAAAAAGGTCCTTGATTTCGCGTTCTGGAGTTGTAGCGCAACAGTGAACACGCCGGTAGGCAACACAAGTGGAGGGGGCACGTTGACCCCACACTTGCTTGAAACAACTCTTCCAATTTGGTATCACATGCATGACTCACACAAAGATTAAATACAAACAAAATAAAATAAAAGGAAACAAAATAAAAAAATGTACAACAAACCAACTTTATGTGTTGCGGATAGCCGCGACGCGTGATTGAAGTGCGCGCGTTGCGGTAATTACGAGAGTTGAAACTACCGTCAAATGGGAAATGACCGCGTGTGCCTTATAAGGGTGCCGCGGCGCGGTAATTTCAGCAGATTCGCCCAATTTCAAACACTCACAATAAAAGATTCAACACAAAATCAACTAGCTTTTATTACTTCCTAAATGCCACAAAAAGCTTATTTTTTTTAACCCTAAAATTTTTTTCCTAGAACTATTAACAAATTGTTCAACTTCCTAACCTAAAAATGCAAAAACAAATGTACCAAAAATTCAGAAACAATTATCAATCCATTTTAGTCATGGGAAGTCTCATCATATTCTCCTTCTCCTGGATCTGTTTCTTCCATGGGTTCTTCCTCCTCCTCCCCTCTGAGTGGCGGCTGAGGTCTCGGCAGGGCACAATTTGTTATTTTCAAGAAGTGCAACAACACAATCCGCTAACCAAAGAAGCTGTGTCTGTGTGTTCTCCGATGTCCTGTCCGCCTCATGCATTGCAAAAGATTGAACCTGATGCTCCCGCATGTGTGATTCAATACTCCTCTGGAGTGCTTTTACTTCGTCCGCGGGGAATCGGGACTCCATGGTAGCTGGTGATAGACCACGAGGTAGACTGGTGGCCGACTTCAACCTCTTTCTGGATGTAGACATCTCGGACCGGAGCGCCGGGAAAGGCATGCGATCGACAGATGTGAGTCCATCGTCCACATAGATAACCTCCCACGAGGTAGTCACAGGCGAGCAAAATGGGATCGGAGGTATAACCTCCAATCCATCAGTCGTGTGTGCAGATAATAACCCATACAAGTCCGCCAATCGTGTGATGAAGTGCCCCCTCCCAATGCGGTATATTTCATAGGCGCATCGGTTATTTGTTTGAAGTAATAGGGAACGAATCCTCGTTGCTACCCACATTAAATGCAACTCTCGGGGCAACACTTTCTCCTCATATGCGCGAGGCCACATCATGGTTGTTATGAGCCGATGTAACATACGGTGTGCTGGCAGATGCATGTAACACTCCCGGACAGTATTTTCATGATACCGAGCGGAAGACATCGTGCTCCAATACTCAGCTGCTGAGAAAGAATCACCCATGGTATGGCTGGCTCGTCTGTGAAACGTCCCAAACACCGGTGTCTGCGACTCCTATTCTGTATATAACCCAATGCGGTACCCGAATTCACGTAAGGTACAACTACGATCGTAATTTCCCAGACGAAATTGAACCGTCTCCAAAGCATCCATACTAGTCTGCTTGTGATCAAAATGATAGCCGACAAGGAATTGCAGGAGGACCTCACGGTATACGGGTTCGTTCAGTTGCATTGCGTTTTCACGTGCCCTGCAGGTGTAAGTTAGCTCCCCTGCTTCGTAGCCTCCCTGGACTAGCCAGTCCTTTAGGTGATCCAGAATCCCTGATTCCCTGGTCAACTCCCAGTTGACCGTGCGGGATGGCAGTATACGTTTATGTTGACATACGACCCGACGATTGAGAAAGCTAGCCGCACGTACTCTATCGGTTTGTGTAGTCAAAGAATTCCAATCAATCGATTTAGAACTGCCGGATGAACATAATACCTGCAGAATGCAAAAAAAAATTGATAATGAATGCACTGTCATGCGTTCGACGCGGCACGCGTAAGACATACCGCTACGCGTCATATGAACATTCGAATTCCACGTCGTGGTCTGTAACAGTCCGCGGCGCGGCGAACGATTTCACCCAAAAATCAACGATTATGTCTATTGTAAACCAGTTATCTTGAATCTAAGAGTTGGGTTTTACGTAGTACAGCAGCCTAAGCCTAATTTCACTATCAATTTTAACAGATAATTGCTACATTACGATTTACAGAGGCTTTTTCTCATAGTCCAAGACTTCAAAAGAAAATAGAAGAAAGAGTATACTTACTTGATTCTGCTGAGAAGAATACGACGATGCAGATGAGTAGATTGCACTAAAGATTTGTCATGGTAAAGAATGCAACGAATTAATTAGTTTTGATTATATACAGGTGTGGAGGTTTTGGAATGGAGTTCAAACTCTATTTTTGGTGATTATCTCTAAATTCAAATTAAGATAAGACCGCGGCGCAGGAAGCTTCTATCCGCGTCGCGTATAAAAATCTGATTTTAATTATAATCGCGAAAACTAAACACGCTCGGCGTGGATCCTAGGATCCCGCGTCACGGTGTTGCAAAATTACCAAAATGACCCCACACTTGCTCTTTTCTTATTTTGACCAATTGAGTGTAATTGTTATTATTAAGAGATGTAATTATACAAATGATGATCGGGTTGCCTCCCGACAAGCGCTAAGTTTAACATCTTCAGCCGGACACACACTTACCTGACTTATGCCATATACACAACCCTGTCACGAATTCCACCGTCTTTACTTCCAATTTCTGAAATGTTCCCGCAATGACATAGGGTTTGAGCCTGTGTCCATTGACTTTGAACGGATGTCCTCCTTTGAAATCCCGAATCTTTATTGCACCATAATCTATGAGACTACCCATTTCGTAAGGGCCATTCCACTTACTCCTCAGTTTCCCGGGAAACATCTTCAACCGTGAGTTGTACAGCCACACTTTTTGTCCAACTTCAAAAGTTTTCAACCTGAGCTTAGCGTCGTGATACCGCTTCATTTTCGATTTGTATGTAGCCGCATTCTCGTATGCTTCGTCTCGTAGCTCCTCCAACTCGGACAGCTATAATTTCCGTTCTTTTCCAGCTTCAGTGTAATCCATATTCACTTGCTTGATTTCCCATAAGGCTCGGTTGGCGAGTTCCACAGGCAAGTGACAGCCTTTTCCGTAAATCAACCTATACGGAGTGGTTCCGATCGGTGTCTTATAAGCAGTTCGGTATGCCCACAACGCATCATCTAACCTTAGGGACCAATATTTCCTATCAGTTTTGACAGTCTTTTGAAGAATTTCTTTTATCTGCCTATTGGACACTTCCACTTGGCCGCTCGTCTGTGGATGATAAGGTGTTGCAATCCGATGATTCACCCCGTAGTGCTTTAGCAGCCTTCCAGATTTAAAATTCTTGAAATGAGACCCTCCGTCACTTATGATCACCCGTGGAACTCCATGCCAGGTGAAAATGTTTTTCTTGACGAATTTACACACCACATGGTGGTCATTCGTACGGGTTGCCTCTGCCTCGATCCATTTAGACACATAATCCACTGCTACCAGAATGTAAACATAACCATGTGACGTGGGAAATGGACCCATAAAGTCAATTCCCCAGACATCGAAAATGTCCACTACAAAAATTGGGTTTAAAGGCATTTGATCCCTTTTCGATATGTTTCCCAGCTGTTGGTAGTTGAGGCATTCCTTAGCGGTTTTATGTGCGTCTCTGAAGATGGTTGGCCAGTACAATCCAGATTCTAGAACCTTATATCCTGTTTTCTTACCGCAGAAATGCCCTCCACATGCTGATGCATGGCAGTGTTCCAATACCTCCTCAATTTCACTGTCAGGCACACATCGGCGAATTATTTGATCCTCACCTACCTTAAAAAGGTCAGGGTCGTCCCAAATACATCTCTTTGTATATGTGTGGAACTGCTTTTGCCTTTGTTTAGTCCAATGTTTTGGTATGCTCCCGTGGCCAGAAAATTCACATAATTCACGTACCATGGAGCTCAAGTAAGCTCCAGCAACTGCTCATCTGGGAACGAATCTTAATTCCTGCTTCCAATCCTTCTGCTGGCAGTCGAGAAAGATGATCTGCCACTACATTCTCTGCTCCCTTCTTGTCCTTGATCTCCACATCGAACTCTTGCAACAGAAGTATCCACCTGATGAATCTTGGTTTAGACTCCTTTTTCGCAAGCAGGTGTCGAACAACGTTGTGGTCAGTGTAGACTACCACCTTGGACCCCCAAATATATGATCGGAACTTGTCTAGCGCAAATACTACAGCAAGTAACTCTTTTTCGGTGGTTGTGTAATTTAATTGAGCCTCGAAAAAAGTTTTACTAGCATAACATATGACTGACAACGCCTAATGATATCAAGTATTTTAGGCGTTGTTGAGCCCTGTTCTTGATAAAATTATATAAGATATGTCTGGGTATTCTCACTTTTCGTGCCAGGACTTGTTTGGAGAAAAAGAATGGAAACAGAGACTAAAAGCGTGCAAAAGGAAGAAGTTTGGAAAAGAATGAAAAATCAAGGAAACTCGTACGCGCGCCACGGATCTATGATACGCGTGGCGCGGGCTTAAGGCGGTGGAACACATTCAAATACCGAAGAAACGGGAAAAGATTAGTACGCGCGCCGCGGATTCTTCATCTGCGCGGCGCGGCTGCGGGAAATTTGCAAATATAAATAGATGCAATTTCAGCCAAAAACCCGAGCAAAGACCGGGTGTAAAATCGACCTTGAAGCTCTTTGACTCCAAGAATTCGTTCCAGCAACATCTCAAGTGGTATTTTTATGTTTTGGATTTTTATTTCATTTAGTTAGATATTTGTAAGCTTTAGTTTGTATCCTTGGGAGTGACAACCATTGATACCAAGCTTTAGGTTTATGTTTTATGACATTTTGTTACTGTTTGGATGTTTGGATGTTGGATTTGATTAATGAGAAGCATTTGGTTACAAGTAATCTTAGCTTTTCGGTGTTTTTATGCTTGTGTTTTGTTTTGGATGTTTGATTCGTGTTGGATATTGTTTTGACCTTGTTGGAACTGTTTTCCCTTGCTGAAATCAGTAGCTAATTAGGTTAATTTTTAGGCATTAAACATTGGCTAGTAACTGTTCAGTAGAACTTTAGTGAGTGGCTAGTTTATGCTTTGCTTGGTTTTGCTTAGTTTGGATGCCTTTGATTGCTTCTGATTCAGAGATGCACTTCTGATTTCAGAAAGTGACTAGGTTCATTTGAGCTTAGCTTAGCTTGGCTTGAGTTTGTTTGATCATTGCTTTAGGGTGTTAGTAATTGAGAAGATAGAAACCGATTCCTCCGACTGTAGCATGACACTACTAGTTGGTAATCTTTCATTTAGTCTAACCACGAAGCTCCTGCGGATCGACCCTGACTGCCACTATACTAGTGTGTGTTAGGTTTTTCTTCTATTTTTGACCGCACGACGACCTAGGCGTGTCAAATTTTGGCGCCGTTGCCGGGGAGCTGTGAGCTTAGATTAGGTGATTTGTAGGGCTTAGCTTCTGATTTTTGATGTTTGATTCTAGTTTTTTGATTTCTAGTATGTGTACGTCTTCATAATGGGCGATTACATGTACCCAGACCAGTATTATGAGTATTATGAAAATCCGGCCGACACCTATTACGAGGATGATTGCTACAATGGATCATCAGATGACAATGGATGGCGGACAGTGGAGTCATCTCAACCTGTAAATTCTGCAATTTGGGCCCAATTATTGGAACTCATGGCTGACACCCACCAAATTCAGAAGGATCAGGCTGATGCTCTTGAAAGATTGCAAATTTGATTAGATAAGTTAGAGGAAAGTTGGGAATATCCGCCACCCTCGCCAGAACCTGAGGCGAGTGATTTTTATACCAGTAATACTGTGTGTGAACTTGCATCACCTGAATATGTGATGGAAGGGCATACACCTTGGGAAAGTCAAGAGACCACTGAGATGGTCGAAAATGTTATTGAGGAAGAGGTTGTAGGTGACAATGCTGCCTCGGACTCAACAACTTTTGATGTTTTTGATGTTCTTGAAAATGTTGATAATGTTGATCTGGTGTTGGGTGAATCTATACCATCACCAGACAATTTGGTTGATGAGGATGTTGTGGAGGGCGTTGTAAGTAACAGTACAGACCCCAACCCATCGACTCCCGAATTTGTTGAAATTTTTGATACTATTTGGGAAGGGGGTGTAGATGACAATACTACCCCCGACCCTATAATTTTTGAAAATTTTGAGAAATTTGAAAGTAAGGATCTGGTGATGGGTAACCTTGTACCACCATCAGATCAAACCAGTCGCTCACTCTTGGTTCCGATCCACCTGTTGGACAATGATCAAGAAGTTGATGCTGACGAATTAGTATTTGAAAATAATAACCATGATTTTATCACCAATCATGATCCATTCATGAATGGAAAATTAGATGTGATCAATACCATCGATGAGGATATATGGAAGCATCCCGATATGTTGCCTTCCGATCCCATTCGATTGGAAAAAATTTATTGGTACTGCAAGCCAAAATTGCAAACTGAAAATAACACGCAATATGAGAGCAACAAACGAGGCACAACACAACTACTGGAAGCGGCACTGGGCTCACTTCATGTCAAGCCTTTGACTTTGAAGAGATGCAGAAGTAAGGACCGAGCTTGGAGGTTCAAAGCTACCTCCAAGCATTCACGGGAGCTAAACAGAAAGCAACAACCGGGCAGCAGCAGGAGAACTAGCAAGCCATTTGACCCAGGAAAGTTTGAGGGTCAGTGGGTCAGCGAAAGGACGGTGGAAGTAGAAATGCAGCAGAAACAAATGGCGTACGATCCACCGTAGCTGTAGTAGGAGTACTACGTCTGGCTGAAGACGTTAAACTTAGCGCTTGTTGGGAGGCAACCCATCGTGTCATAAGTTAGGATCTATATTTCTTTGAATTAATTAGGAAAATACATCAATCTTTTTGCAGGTATTAGTGGTCTAAAATAAGTGTGGGGTCATGTGAGAAGTTTTGAAATTTTTTGAAGACCGCGCCGCGGGTTTTTGAATTACGCGACGCAGGATCGTAAACCAACCCGATACGCAGGGGTTGATTTGGTGCCACGCGCGACGCGCAAAGGAAAAAGGCGCGACACGGTAAACGATCAGACGGTTTTCTCCTATATAAGGTAAGTCGCGGCTCACATAACCATCACACGACTCGGAGCTCTGAACAACGAAATTCTCTTGCAATTTTTCTTGCTCATTTTGTTTCCACTGCCAAGGTACGCTATTCTAACTATCTATTAGCTGTTAAAACTAGCAATTAGGTACTTAATTTTAGTGATTTGCCCAAAATAGTTCAAAACTTAGAATCGCTAATGCTAACTCATAGGGTGTTTGTTTTGCCAAATGGAGACCCTAGATGAGTTAGTCGGCACTTAGGCTACCTTGTGGTATGATTGAATCGAATTTTAGCAGGTTAAATCACGAGTTTGGATCGGGGTTTAGAAACAGTCGCACGCCGCGCCGTGCCCTTGCTCTTGGGCTGCGCCGCGGTGCGGTGGGGAAGAAAGGACTAATTTTGCAAATTTTTTTTCTGTTTTGTGGCCATGTGTTTGTTTTGCAGATGATGTTCAGATTGGAGCACGCTTTCCTCCAGTTCCCCGAGGGACTGGCTAGTTCGGCAGAGTACATCTCACGGAGGGACGCGTTGAGCAGTCGCCGGGTTCTCGAGGCGACGGTCATTGATAGAGACATACTGAGGGATGCTGGGCTTTGGGGTGCGATCGAGCCATTCTTACATCGCACCTGGACCCATGAGGAGGCTTCATTCACCTGCCGTGGATGGGACAGTATCAAGCCCACGGACGAGGACGTGGTCTACACCGAGCTACTGTTGGAGTTTCTCTCCACGATCCATTTCGCTCCTCGGGCGTCGGACCCACGATCCAGGATCATCCGCTTTCGACTGGGAGGTGCACAGAGGGAGTGCAACCTCAGGGAGTTCGGGAGGCGCACCGGCATCTACACTCCGGCAGATCTTCAGCACCGCCACTTCACCCAGTTTTTTGGGGCGTGCATCCAGGGGCAGCCGGACCGAGCTGCCAACATGGAGGTTTGGGCACCATTGTCCAACATTTTCTACGAGGCGGGGACCTCTCGGGAGAGCCACCTCCGTGACCCACTGCACCGTCTCATGCACCGCATCGTCTCCACCTCTATCATGCAGCGGGAAGGGGGCGAGAAGGTGTCTGGGGAGGACATGACATTCCTGTGGGCTCTCCTCGACCCATCCCGATTCCTCCATCTCCCCTTCGCCCTAGCGGTCGCCCTCTCCACTCACTCGACGGGAGCTTCCACCAGCAGTCCACTAGCCAGGGGGTATTTTATTACCCGCCTGGCCCGCTCATATGGGATCCTCACTGCCCCCGTGGTTGCCTCCTTGACCGCTCTGCCTCCATCCCGCACTACAGCACGTACTTTGGAGAGGATGCGGCTTATTGAGCAGCAGCGTCCGGGGCAGTTCATCCGGGCGCCGACAGAGCCACCTCAGGCACCGCAGCCCGCGTACACTCAGCAGGGCCGGCGCCCCCGACCATTCCCAGCCAGGGCCCATGATCATGAGGCTGGACCCTCCAGGCCACCTGGTAGTGATTGATGTACTTTTTCTTTCTTTCTTTTTATATTTTTAGGATATATGTACAAAACTAATGACACCTCTATCTGTATATTTTGTTCATATTTTATATTTTGTTATGTTTGCTTTGTTTGTTGAGTTATGCATGATATACCAAATTGAGAAGGAGGTGTCTCAGACAAGTGTGGGGTCACCGTGCCCCCTACACTTGTCTCGACCACCAGCGTGTTCACTGTAGCGCTACAACTCCGGAATACGAAATCAAGGATCCGTTTGTTCGCAATTATACCTGTGATATTGAGCACCAAGCAGTCTATCGTCCAAAAAAGGGGTAACTCTTTCTCCCTTGTTTTGAAATAATTTTTGTACAACGGGGATGTTGTACGGTTTTAAGTGTGGGGTGTGGACGGTCGAAAGAGAATTTTTTGAAATTTTTGCAGAAATGATCAATTTTTCAATTTTTAGCAATATTTTTCAAAATTTTTAATAAATTGCAATTTTGAAATGAATTGTTTGTGATTGTGATAGCATTAGTATTTTTCAAGAAATACTGTTTATTTGTGATCATGGTATTAGTTAGTCAAATAAGTTGAGTTTTACGAGTTTAGAAGATTGAGCTGTTTTAGGATTGGAATTTAGGAAGGAAAAGTCAATCTGTGGCCTTTGTTGTTCGAGCCAGTAAGTCTAAAATGGGTGGGACTTATGCACCTTACCACCTAAGATCGTCTGGTATGGGATGGTATTTCTGAAAGCTCGCTACACGGACAACATCGAAAGTCATGGACAATTCCTTAATGGCCTTTAGAATCTGAATGAGTAAGTACACTTCATTGTGGACAGAAAGTTTGTAATCAAGGGTTCTTTAGAAAGCCATGAATTCCAAAGAGCAATTCAATTATGTTTTCGCGAACTATTCCACTCTAACTCAAAGAGTAATAAACTTTGAAACTGAACACAGTCAAAATTGTTTGATTCCTTATTATAATTTGTTAAAAACTCTCTTGCTTGGGGACAAACAAGGCACAAGTGTGGGGTGTTTGACAACGCCTAGTGATATCAAGTATTTTAGGCGTTGTTGAGCCCTGTTCTTGATAAAATTATATCAAATATGTCTGGGTATTCTCACTTTTTGTTCCAGGACTTGTTTGGAGAAAAAGAATAGAAACAGAGACTAAAAGCATGCAAAAGGAAGAAGTTTGGAAAAGAATAAAAAATCAAGGAAACTCGTACGCGCGCCGCAGATCTATGATACGCGCGGCGCGGGCTTAAGGCGGTGGAACACATTCAAATACCGAAGAAACGGGAAAAGATTAGTACGCGCGCCGCGGATTCTTCATCTGCGCGGCGCGGCTGCGGGAAATTTACAACTATAAATAGATGTAATTTCAGCCGAAAACCCGAGCAAAGACCGGGTGTAAAATCGACCTTGAAGCTCTTTGACTCCAAGAATTCGTTCCAGCAACATCTCAAGTGGTATTTTTATGTTTTGGATTTTTATTTCATTTAGTTAGATATTTGTAAGCTTTAGTTTGTATCCTTGGGAGTGACAACCATTGATACCAAGCTTTAGGTTTCTGTTTTATGACATTTTGTTACTGTTTGGATGTTTGGATGTTGGATTTGATTAATGAGAAGCATTTGGTTACAAGTAATCTTAGCTTTTCGGTGTTTTTATGCTTGTGTTTTGTTTTGGATCTTTGATTCGTGTTGGATATTGTTTTGACCTTGTTGGAACTGTTTTCCCTTGCTGAAATCAGTAGCTAATTAGGTTAATTTTTAGGCATTAAACATTGGCTAGTAACTGTTCAGTAGAACTTTAGTGAGTGGCTAGTTTATGCTTTCCTTGGTTTTGCTTAGTTTGGATGCCTTTGATTGCTTCTGATTCAGAGATGCACTTCTGATTTCAGAAAGTGACTAGGTTCATTTGAGCTTAGCTTAGCTTGGCTTGAGTTTGTTTGATCATTGCTTTAGGGTGTTAGTAATTGAGAAGATAGAAACCGATTCCTCCGACTGTAGCATGACACTACTAGTTGGTAATCTTTCATTTAGTCTAACCACGAAGCTCCTGCGGATCAACCCTGACTGCCACTATACTAGTGTGTGTTAGGTTTTTCTTCTATTTTTGACCGCACGACGACCGCTGCGATGTCAATGACTACTGGCTTCCTATCAATCTTTTGACCTAATACTGCACCAGCAGCAAAATCACTAGCATCACACATAATTTCAAAAGGTTGGGTCCAATCAGGAGGTTTTAGAATGGGGGCCTTGACCAATTTATTTTTTAAAATGTTAAATGCTTTTACACATTCTTCATCAAAAATAAATGGTGCATCCTTTAATAGAAGGCCACAAAGAGGTTTGGAGATGGCACTAAAATCCTTAATAAATCTACGGTAAAAACCAGCATAACCTAGAAAAGATCTAACCCCTTTCACGGATGTTGGGGGTGGCAATGTGGAAATAACCTTAACCTTAGCACGATCTACCTCAAATCCTCTCTCAGAGACCACATGACCTAAAACTATTCCTTCTCTAACCATGAAATGGCTTTTCTCCCAAGAAAGCACCAGATTAGACTCAACACATCTTTGTAACACCTTTTCCAATTGATTCAAGCTAGCTTCAAATGTTGATCCAAAAATCGAGAAATCGTCCATGAAGATTTCCAAAGCGTCACCAATCATGTCGTAGAATATCGCCATCATACACCATTGAAATGTAGCGGGGGCATTGCACAACCCAAATGGCATTCTGCGAAATGCAAAAGTACCATATGGACATGTGAATGTGGTCTTTGCTTGATCCTCCGGGTGAATGGCAATCTGATTGTACCCAGGATAGCCGTCCAAGAAACAATAATACATCTGTCCAGCTAACTTTTCCACGATCTGATCGATGAACGGTAATGGAAACGATCCTTAGATGTAGCAGCATTGAGTTTTCGGTAATCGATACATACTCTCCATCCAGTCACGGGTCTTGTGGAAACTTTGTCACCATCTTTAGTATCCACAACAGTTATTCTAGATTTCTTTGGCACTGTCTGTGTCGGGCTGACCCATTCACTATCAGAGATTGGATATATAATCCTTGCATCCAGCCACTTTAGAACTTCCTTTTTCACAACTTCTTTCAGATTTGGATTCAATCTTCTCTGCGTGTCTCTGGCAGGTTTAGCTCCTTCTTTTGTGATGATTCGATGCATACATGTGGTTGGGCTAATTCCTTTTAAATCTGCGATTTTCCAACCAATAGCCTCCTTGTGCTTGGACAATATCTTGAGTAATTCCATTTGTTGTTCCTCTGTCAAGTTTGCTGCTAAAATCACTGGCAAAGTATCCTTTTCTCCTAGAAAGACATACTTTAGATGGGCTGGTAATGATTTCAATTCTAGCTTCGGTGGTTCCTCTAATGATGGTTTTAACGTCTTGGGAATCTCAGTCGGTAGCTTCTCTATGTGCGCGCATTCCTCATACTTCGTGCCTCTGTCCCTATCTGCTGCTTCTTCTTGCTTTTCCTGCTCAGCCTCTCCCTCTTTTTGAGTTTCCATCACCTCTTGCTGCAACACTTCTGGCGTATACTGCTGTACTAACTCATCTATGATGTCCACCTGGTAGCATTCTTCATCCTCCATGGTATTACCTTTGGCATTAAAAATGTTGATCTTAGTTTGCCGATGTCCAAAGGAGATCCCCATCTCCCCCGTACGACAGTCGATGTTTGCATTAGCCGTGGCTAAGAAAGGTCGTCCTAAGATGATTTTCGGTTGCTCTCCATTAGCCGCCTGACGGGTATCCAGAACTAAGAAATCTGCTGGGTAGTAGAAATCTCTCACTTTAATGATAACATCTGACAACATTCCCCTAGGAATCTTTGTAGACTTATCAGTAAGCTGAAGAATTACATCTGTAGATATGAGAGTACCGAAGTCATACTTGTCAAAATGTTGTCCCGGTAAAATGTTCACACTCGCGCCTAAATCTAACAGAGCTCTCTTAATGTGCACATCGCCTAAGTCAACAGAGATGAGAGGAATCCTAGGATCCTTCATCTTGGGAGGCAATACATCCATTAAAATTGAACTTACATTCTCAGGCAAACTGATCATTTTAGGCAAATAGGACAAGATATGCTTCTTGTGAATGCACATATCCTTGAGAAACTTTGCATAAGCAGGGACTTCCTTGATAAGTTTAACTAATGGAATGTTAACCTTGATTTGACTAAACAATTCCCACATATCTTCCGCCTACGGTACCTTCTTTCCATATGGTCTTTTCTTTGGCTTTTCCAAAGCCGTGGGGAAAGGAACTGTCCCACTCGTTTCCCCCTTCTCCCATGTACTTGTTTGTTTCTTCTGCTTCGCTTGTTCCTCCTTCCCCTTTTCCTTTTCCTTTTCCAGCTCTTCTTTCTCATCAAAAATTATTTCTACATCACTATCCTCTTCTGCTGGCGGAGCTGTAACCTTGTTATCCACTTTCTTCCCACTCCTGAGTGTGATAACCTCATTCACTTGTACTTTCGCTGGTTGTGCCTTCTCTTGTGCTCTATCTTCCTCCATCTTAATGATCAACTCCCCTAGCTTCAGAATTGCTTTTGAATTGGCATCCTCCACTTCCTGAAGCTTAACTAACATTCCAAAAATTTCCTGCATGCCAATGTTCATACTTCCTACTAGAGGCGTAGGTTGCATCTGCTGCTGCCTTACTGGTGGTTGTCTCACCTCCCGCTGCTGATTGTTTCGGAATGGTCGTGGTGCATTATGGAATTGACCATACCCATGCACTTGACTAATTTCCTCATGAGTCATCGAGCATTCATTATGGAATAGACTGTATTATCCTTCATGGATCCACTGACCTTATATCCTAAACTCAACTGCTCTAAGAACTTCCAGGCATCCTCTGGCTCTTGCCACATAAATGTCCCACTTGATGAGGCATTTATCATTGCTTGATGCGTCTAATTTACTCCTTCAAAGAACAATTTCACTAACTGCCATTTAGGAACCTCGTGGTGCGGACATGAACGCAGTAACTCCTTTAATCGATCAAACGCTTCGTGAAAAGCCTCTCTGGGCTTATGCTGAAAGTTTTTAATTACGCGTCTAACTTCTGTGGTTTTAGTAACTGGATAGAACTCTTGTAAAAATTTTGCCTTAAGTTGGTCCCAACTAGTGATACTATTAGATGGAAGAGATGTGAACCAGTATTTGGCCTTATCCTTTAATGTGAAAGGAAATAATCTTAACCTAAAAGTATCCCTATTCGTGTGTCTAGGAGTATTAGCATTTGCGATAGCTATGAACTCATACAGGTGATTGTATGGATCATCAGTCTTATAACCTCTAAATTGAGTTAATATTCCTATCAACTGGGGCCTAATTTCTACTTGAGATTCTATATCATCAGGAATGTAAATGGGTGACGAGTCATCGTACTCCCGTGGCTGGAAGTGCGACGCAACCAATTGCCCCCTCGGTTGTGCAAAATACAAGGGTTGAGCAGGATTACCGTAAAAGTGATGATCATTATATCTCTGCTGACCTTGTAGTGGTTGATGCTGCTGTGCTCTTCTTGGAGGCCCCCGACCTCGGTCCCATGGTTGTTGTGGTCCTGGTGGAACCCATCCTTCGTCTTCTTCTTCATCATACCTCTCCTCAGTCTCTTGATACTGGTACTGCTGCTGAGGTGGTTGCTATTGATATTGTTGCTGCGGTGGTATAGGTTGGAATGTGGTTTGTGGTTTAAAAAGTACTGGTGCTGGTTGTGAAATGGGTGTCTGCTGTCTAGATACTGGGGTGCCATCACGGGTCGGCGCTCCCCAAGACATGGCAGATGTAAATGGTTTGTGGATTGAGGTTGGGATAAAGGTTGAAATGGTGGAATCGACGGCGGAGTGCATGAAGGTATATGTGCAGGGGCTGAAGCTGCACCACCAGTAGCACTCGTGCTCCCAATGTGGAATTCTGAAACCGGGGGAATAAATGACATCCCCGTTGCCTCACCCGAGGGTTCCTGGGCAACACGCCCGAAAAATCAAAAACCAAAATTACTAACTAACCAAAAATAAAAAACTAAAAAGTCCTACAAATCACCTATTCTCAAGCTCACAACTCCCCTGCAACGGCGCCAAAATTTGACATCGCAGCGGTCGTCATGCGATCAAAAATAAGAAAATACCTAACACACACACTTAGCACAGTGGAAGTCAGGGTCGATCCACAGGAGTTACGTGGTCGAGACAGGTGACAGATTACCAACTGCAGTGTTACGCTACAGTCAGAGGACCTAGTTCCTAACTTTTGACAACTGACAACGCCTAGTGATATTACATATTTTAGTCGTTGTTGAGCCCTATTCTTAGTGAAATTATATCATATATATCGTGGTATTCTCACTTTTCGTGCCAGTACTTGTTTGGAAGAAAATAATGTAAACAGGGACCAAAAGCGTACAAATTGGAGAAAGTTTGGAGAAGAAGATAAAATCAGGAAAATACGAAAGCACGCCGCGGGAATCAAGAAGGCGCGACGCGGATACAAGGCGGTGTAACAAGATTCAAAGTCCGAAGAAACGGGGATAAAGTCTTATGCGCGCCGCGGTTTACTTAATTGCGTGGCTCGGCTGCGGGAAAATTGCAACTATAAATAGAGCCATTTACAGCCGAAAACCCTAGCAAAGACCCGGTGGAAAAACGACCTGAAGGCTCTTTGACTCCGTGATTAAGCATCAGAAACCTCTCAATTGGTATTTTATGTTTTAGAATTTAATTTAATTTTAGTATTAGTTAGCAATAGTGGCTAGGGTCTTTGGGAGTGACAACCACTGACCTTGAGCACTTTAGTTTACTGTTTTTCAGTATTGGTAACTGTATTGGATCATTGGAATTCGTTTTTGGTTAATGAGAAGCATTTGGTTACAAGTAATCTTTGTTTTTCGGTGTTTTGATGATTGTTATTGGTTTTGCATGCTTGTGTTGTGTTTGGATGTTTGATTTGACCTTGTTGGACTGTTTTCCCTCGCTGATTTCAGTAGCCAATTAGGTTAGTCTTTTAGGTTTGAACTTTAGCCATTGACTGTCCCATTGGACCTTAGTTCTTGGTTTAGTTTATGCCTTGTTTTGGTTTACATTTGGATTGTTGGATGCCCTTGTTTACTTCTGAATTAGAGATGCACTTCTGATTTCAGAAAGTAACTAGGTTTGGTTTGAAGCTTAGCTTAGTCTATTCTTGTTTTGGGATTGTTTAGTTTAGGGTTTTTGATTTTTAGTGGCAAGGGTTTGGAAACTGAAGTCCTCCGACTATAGCGTGACACTATAGTTGGTAATCTGTCATCTGGTCTGACCACGTAGCTCCTGCGGATCGACCCTGCCTACCACTGTGCTAGTGTGTGTGTTAGGTTTTTCTTATTTTTGACCGCATGACGACCTAGGCGTGTCAAATTTTGGCGCCGTTGCTGGGGAGCTGTGAGCTTAGATTAGGTGATTAGTAGGAATTCTAGTTTCTTGATTTTCTTTGAGTTTCATTTGATTAGTTTTTGGTTTTTGATTTTTGCGGGCGTGTTGCATTCGTGCATGCGTACCCGCAGGGGTGAGCAATTATCCCCTTTGCATTTTGACTCAGAGATTGAGCGAACTGCGCGCAAAATCTGTGCACGTAGACGTTTAAATACAATGAGTTTTAGTCATGTCAGTAGTAGTGCAGTAAGTGTTGCCGAGGAACCATCAGGTGAGGCAAGGGGGATGTCTTTTATTCCCCCGGTTTCGGAGTTTCAATTCGGGAGCACGAGTGCTTCTGTGGTGCAGTTTCAGCCCCTGTACCCATACCATCATGCACTCCGCCATCGATTCCACCATTTCCACCAGTATCATAACCACAATCCACCAATCCATTCACATCTGCAATGTCTTGGGGAGAGCCGACCCGTGATGGCACCCTAGTCTCTAGACAGCAGACACCAACTTCTCAACCATTTTCTAAACCACAACCAGTTCTATTCAAACCTCAACCCACATTCCAACCTACACAACCACAACACTACCAACCACCTTTTCAGCAACAGTACCAATATCTAGAGGAAGATGAGAGATATGATGAAGAAGATGAAGGATGGGTTCCACCAGCACCATAGCAACCCAGGAACCGAGGTCGAGGACCTCTGAGAAGAGCACCACAGTATCAACCACCACAAGGTCAGCAGGAATATAACGGTCACCACCCTTACGGTAATCCTACCCAAACTTTATATTTTGCACAACCGAGAAGGTAATTGGTTGCATCACATTTCCAGCCACGGGAATATGATGACTCATCGCCAATTTACATTCCTAACAATGTTGAATCTCAAGTAGAAATAAGGCCTCAGTTGTTAGGAATATTACCAGAGTTTAGGGGGTACAAGAAGGATGACCCATACAA
Organism: Cichorium intybus; assembly: GCA_023525715.1. Lineage (NCBI taxonomy): Eukaryota > Viridiplantae > Streptophyta > Magnoliopsida > Asterales > Asteraceae > Cichorium > Cichorium intybus. The sequence continues at coordinate 79,282,337 of CM042013.1, read as the reverse complement.
CCACTTGTATGAATTTATAGCGATTGCCAATGCTAACAACCCTAGGAATACTAATAGGAACATCTTTAGGCTTAGGTTATTCCCAGTCACTCTCAAAGACAAAGCCAAATATTGGTTTACGTCTTTACCAGCGAACAGAATCACCACGTGGGACCAGCTCAAGGCCAAGTTCCTACAAGAATTCTATCCGGCAAGCAAGACAACGGAGATCAGGAGGGTCATTCAGGACTTCCAGCAAAAGCCAGGAGAGGCTTTCCACGAAGCATTCGATCGACTAAAGGAGTTACTGCGATCCTGCCCGCACCACGAGATTCCTAAATGGCAGTTGGTCAAATTGTTCTTTGAAGGAGTCAGCGAAACACACCAGGCAATGATAAATGCCTCGTCAAGCGGGACATTTATGTGGCAAGACCCGGAGGAGGCCTGACAATTCTTGGAACAATTGAGCAATGGCTCCAAAGCAAATTTTTCTACGAGAAAGAATGTAGGCACAGTAGCAGCAGTGGGAGCTGATGTTGATTGAAGGAAGGAGGTAAAAAAGGAGATAAGTGAATTAAATAAGAAGTTTGACCGGCTCATGTCAACGCTGCAGAATGGACCTCAAGGTCAACCACAAGGAGGTCAAGGAGGACCAAAAACTCAGGAGGTAAACCAAGTTTATGGCCAATGTCAAGGTCAGTATAATAATGGACGACCCTACAGACCATATAATCAAGGGCAGCAGCAGAACTTCAACAACCAGAGGCAAAATAATCACCAAGGTCAATCGTCTAATTAGCATAGGTCATACCAGCCCGCAAATAATAATGGAAATGCGAATGGGGGTGGTAGCAGCAATAATAATAGGGGACCCAACACTGCTGTCAACGATGCCCCAGGAACTCAAGAAGACCTAGTGGCAAAAATGTATGAAATGTTTAGTGCTACTCAGCAGCAGTCCCAGGCCAATGCAAAAGCTATTGCAAACATGGAAAGGCAAATTGGACAAATGGCCGAAAATCAGCGAAAAAGGGACAATGGAAAGTTGCCAAGTGCTACGGAGGTTGATCCAACCCATAATCAGAGAGCTAGGAAGGAGCACGTTAATAATGTCGAGGCTGAATGGAGAAAGGTCACTTTAAAGGACTTATTGGATTCAGGAAGTGAGGCAGAGCTTAAGGAAGAAGAAAAAGTTCAGGAGAAAGTGGAGGATAAAGGGGAAGGTACGAAAGGAATAAAGGAGAAGGAAATTCCTGTTGAGGAGGGAACTCAACCAGAGATGGACACGGAGGTCCAGGAAGAAAAGCAGTCAGTAATAGCAGGAATCAAGCAGAAAAAGAAAGATAAGAAAGGGAAGAAGAAACAGGAAGCACCCAAACCAATAGGACCATTGATAAACCAACCTCTGTGGGATGAACTTAAGGATGCTCCTGAGGATACAAGAATTCTTCAGGAGATGTGTGATAGAAATGGAAAAAGTAAGATTCCTACACCAGACACTGTTAGATTGACTATCAAGGCAAGTGAGGCACTTTTGGGAACACTGCCCAAAAAAGAGAAGGATCCTGGATCGCCATTGATCACCACTACTGTAGGAGATGTGGTCATTCGGAACACTTTGCTGGACTTGGGAGCAAGTGTAAATGTGCTACCGGGGTACTTGTATGACAAGTACAAGAATGAAGAATTAGAACCAGCAAAGGTTGTACTGCAGCTGGCTGACCAGTCAACAAAGGTATCCCGAGAAAAATTGACTATCGTCATAGTCAAGGTTGGAGATTTCTTCTATCCCGTAGATTTCCTAGTCATGGAGTATGAAAGTTTGGATGACGCGCCTGCACTCATTTTAGGACGCCCATTTTTTGCTACGGCTGGCGCGGTGATTGACTGCAAGACGGGGGATGTGGACATCTCCTTTAGGACGCGAAAAAGAAGGCTGAATGTGTTCGGAAATCCTGTGTCCTTACCTTCAGAGAACGGTGACAAGCAACAGGACAAAAATGTGTTAATGGAACTTGGGATTAGTAACAAAGGAAAAGTATGGACGCGAATAGGGAAGGAGGAAAGGAAGAGATTTTAAAAGGAACAAAGGATCATCCATTGGCCACTATTGATAAGGAGCAGTTGCTGGATATGATGGAGATGCTAGAAGCGAGACATCAGCAATATGAGAAAGAATCAAAAGAAAGGGAAGCAAAAGTCTTCAAGCTTCTGGAATCACAACAGCAATGGATTAGTGGAGTAAGCGATAGGATGACCCAACTCACATCCTTAATGTCGAGGATGGCCCATAATTTCATACCAGGATTCAAGCAAATGTCATCAAAAGTCCAAGGAGAGGAAGAATAGGAATAGGAGTTCTACGTATGGCTGAAGACGTTAAACTTAGCGCTTGTTGGGAGGCAATTCATCGTGTCATAGGTTAAATTCTGTATTTCTTAAAAATAATTAGGAAAAATTTCTATCATTAATTGCAGGTACCAGTGGTCTAAGGCAAGTGTGGGGTCGTGTGAAGAATTTGGAATTTTTGATGACTGCGCCACGGTTTATTCATATGCACGACGCGGGATCGTAAACCAACCCGATGCGCAGGGGTTGATTTGGTGACACGCGCGTCGCGGGTTGTGCAATTTGCACGATGTGGGAATCGATCGATCGGTTTTCCTCCATATTAAGACTAGATCACGACTTCCTTCAGTTTCCAGAGGGGCCAGCGGCCTCTGCTGAGTACTGATCACGGAGGGACGCTTTGACGGGTTGCCGGGTTCTAGAGGCGACCATTATTGACAGGGCCATCCTCGGGGAGGCCGGGCACTGGGGCGAGATAGAGTCATTTATACAGCGCACCTGGACCCATGGGGATGCGTCTTTTACTTGCCGGGGCTGGGACAGGCTCATGGCCACAGACAAGGATGTTGTGTACACGGAACTCCTCCTGGAGATCCTTTCGACGATTGAGTACACACCGAGGGCGACAGACCTACGGGCGAGGTTGATTCAATTCAGGCTGGGGGGCGTGCATAAGGAGTGCAGCCTTCAGGAGTTTGCGAGGGGCACTGGGATATATGTGGAGGTGGATTTTCAGCACCGCCATTTTCCCCAGTTCTTTGATGCATGTATCCAGGGGCAGCCGGAGAGGCCTGCCAACATGGAGGTTTGGGCACCATTGTCCACATATTCTACGAGGCGGGGACCTCCCGGGAGAGCCACCTTCGAGATCCACTCCACCGCCTCATGCACCGCATCGTCTCCGCCTCCATCATGCAGCGGGAGGGGGCGAGAAGGTGTCCGGGGAGGACATGACATTCTTCTGGGTTCTTCTCGACCCCTCCAGGTTCCTTCACCTTCCCTTCGCCCTAGCTGTTGCCTTATCCACCCGCTCGACGGGTGCCTCCGCCAGCAGTCCACTGGCTCGCGGGTACTTCATCACCCGCCTGGCCCGATCATACCGTGTAATGCCCGGTTTCTCAATCTTAGGATACACCAATAACTTAATCAAACACAAACAAGGTTATGGTGTAATTCCAAAATATTAGTAACAAGTTCTACAAAGTTCTATCAAAAGCATAGTTTAAATCTAAACTATATACAACAAGTATTTACATTGTTTTCACCAAAAACTGGAATATCCAAAAAGTTTTCAAAACATCTAGAACTAGTCCAAAGTCCAAGGTTCATATCTATCCAGCTAACCCTCCGTGATGTGTTTTCCACGACCTGCATTACCAGAACCTAACACAAACAACAATAGCAAACAAATTATGAGCTTTGAAAGCTCAGTGAGTAACTAGAGAATGACTTAATTATATATTTTATCTCTCCATTCCAATGAATCTCAATTGAACAACTCAATCTTCAGTGTATCTCAAACACTGCTACTCTTTAATTCATTACTCAAATCAATCTAATATGATATACCTTTGATCTGCAATAATATCTCAATAATAGGTAATTCATTTAACAAAAACTACTCACCTGAGGTTGACTCGGTACGTGGAACTTCAAAACCTCATGCCTGATCCTGTCTCGGCTTAGCTGTAACATAACAGCTAAATTTCAATACTCAAGTCTCATATGATCTCATTCATAATTTATATCAACAAAATCCAGAAATTAGCATCATATGGTGAAGTCATAATCGACAATAACAATAACACTCTAGTTATAGCTCCTTACCTCACTCTTTTGACCTATTCAAATTCGCAAACACAATCAACAAGCATAACACTAACTCAAGCTTAAAAATTAAACTCTTATAGACTTGCTATACAACTAATTCAACCCTAACATCATCGATTCACAGGTGGACCATCGAGACCACAAGGAATCATTCTAAATCAAAGTATCCAACGGTTAAAACAAAGTCAAATTCAAAGAGGATTACCTTTCAAGCTCCAAGTACAAATCCCTAGCTTCAATTCGTGATTAATAGGCTTAAATATCGACTTGGATGGCTTAGAAATCGATTTCTAGGGTTTGGGAAGGTTTTTACTCGAAGTGGAAATGACCCAAATGAAGGAAAATTCGTACTTTAAAATACCCCTGATGCGCGACACGACCCGTGTAGGCTCACACGACCCGTGTGAGACCTACAACAAGCCATCCTGAATATGCACAGACCCACACGACCCGTGTAGCCTCACACGACCCGTGTGAGATTCAAACTCGCCTTGGTAATTTTTGAACAATAGCTACACGACCCTTGTAGACCTGAAAAAGGGTACTGTTTGGTTCTTAAGCCTTTCTACACGACCCGTGTGGCCATACACGACCCGTGTAGCTCTGATTTGACATTTTACAAGTCCAAACTTTACTCAATTGGGTTTTTAACCATCCTAACTCATATAACAACCTATTTAATCTTAATTACACTAAGATTAACACAAAACCTATATAAATTAATAATATGGTATTACAACTTCTTACCCCCTTCAAAAGATTTCGTCCTCGGAATCTCTTGAAAACAATAAGGTATACTTTGATCGCATCTCCTCTTCAGCTTCCCAAGTGACATCTGTTCCTCTATGATGTCGCCATTGTACTTTAACTATTACAATCTCTTTATTTCGCAACTTCTTGATCTTTTTGTCTAGAATCTTCTCCGGTTGTTCTTGATATTGAAGTTTACGATCTAACTGAACTTCCTTCAAAGGAACACATGTCGACTCATCATATAAAGTCTTACGAAGATGCAAGAGTATACAAGTTGGTATCAGAGCTGTGGTTTAGGTGAATTAAACCTTGAGATGGGTTTAGACTTAAACCAGTGAGGTAGAAAAGTCCCAAAGAGTCCCGAGTAGCTATCCTTCGTGGTGTATGAACTGAGTTGATTATGTAACCATATTGAGTATTATGGTGACATATAAAATGAGTTGAATATACACCATATTGAGTATTATGGTAGTGATTACTAAATGAGTAAATTTTCTTTTCAGTTAAAATGAGTTCTGGAAAGGAAAAAGAGGGAGGTGATCATCGAGATGAGCAATCGGGATCACAAGATTCTAGGCTGGGGCGCCAGTCTGAAGGCGAGAGACCGCCTGAGATGACATCATCATTACGAGAATTGATTGCTACGGAGGTGGCAAAAGCCGTTAAAGGCTTATTGCCTACCCTAGTAAGACCTCAGACGGAGGTGACTGGAAATGATCGAAACCGACCTCCTATCACACCTGTGGTTGGGGAAGGTCGGAGAGAACCAGTTATTACTCATGCTGAGACTGAAGGATCGAGTGAACCAAAAGGTTGTAATTATGAGACATTCCGCAAATGTAAACCGAACGATTTCTTCGGTACTGATGATCCCGTTGTTGCAAGAAATTGGCTAAACCATATTAAGAAAGTTTTTCATACGAGTAAGTGTGCGGAAAAAGACAAAGTTGAGTATGCTACAAATTTTCTTCACAAAGATGCCCAATTCTGGTGGGAGAATATAAATCTGGATATAGAGAAAGGGTTGGAATCAGAACCGACGTGGGAGGTGTTTAAAACCAAATTTATGAAGGAATATTGTTCAAATACTGCGATGAAAAGTTTGGAAGAAGATTTTCTGAGATTACAGCAGGGAACACGGTCGGTGCAAGAGTATACAACAGAGTTCAATGAGAAAGCCAGATTTGCTGCTCATCAGGTAGACACGGAAGAAAGAAAGGTTGATAGGTATTTGTGGGGACTGAGGACCCAGATACGAGAGTTCTTACAGAGTTCCAGCTTTACAACTTATCAGCAGATTGTCGAGGCAGCCAAATCTCGAGAAAAAGAACTACGGAGGCAAGATAATGAAAGGAAGGAGGACCAAGGAAGCGGAGGCCAAAAGAGGAAATGGGAAGGAAAACCCGAGGGTAGTTCTAAAAAACAGCCAGTTCCGAGTTATCAATATCGAGGTGATTCAAGAAAAACTGAGAGTAAGTGGTGCGAAAAGTGTCATCGAAAACACGCTGGAAACTGTGATACGAGTACCCCGTCTCTTATGTGTTATCAGTGTAGGAAGACAGGGCATATGGCTCGAGATTGCTTGGAGAAAAATCGTGTGTGTTTCAATTGCGGGGAAAGCGATCATATTTGCCCGGATTGCCCAAAGCCGAGAACTGATTCACGTCGCGAGACTTCGAGGGCGGGACGAGGCGATAATCGAGGCGATAGACGAGATAGAGGCGTCGGGAATGTCAGAACTCGAGCTTTTCAGATGACCGTGGAAGAGGCTAGAGAACGACCAGATGTGATCACAGGTATCTTTAGCCTAAATTCTCTTCGAGCTCGTATGGTGTTTGATACTGGTGCATCGGTTTCTTTTATATCTGTACCTTTTGCAACCCGAATTAATGTCCCGGTGTCTAAGATGAGTGAGAGTCTGTACCTTTTGCAACCCGAATCAATGGAATTTCTTTCCTTATTGATTTGAAGACGATGACTACTCGTGCGTTTGATGTAATAGCTGGAATGGACTGGTTAGATAATAATAGGGCAAATATGGATTGTCACGGGAAGATTATTTCTGTGAGAACTCCGAGCGGGTCTCAGATGTTAATACGAGGAGAACGCCGTTTTCAACATATTCCGGTAGTATCTTTCGCGAGAGCGCGAAGGTATACCGAAAGAGGTGCTCTTTTATTTATGGCACATGTTGTCCCAATTGAAACCGAACATCCCACTGTGAAGGATGTTGAGATAGTGAGAGATTTTGCCGATGTTTTTCCTGATGATCTTCCGGGCTTACCGCCAAATCGTCAATTGGAGTTTGTTATTGATTTAGTTCCTGGAGCGAAACCGATAGCTCGAGCACCCTATCGGTTGGCGCCGTCCGAGATGGAAGAGTTAAAGAAACAACTACAAGAACTTTTGGATCGCGGTTTTATTCGTCCGAGCTAATCTCCGTGGGGTGCGCCGATACTGTTTGTTCGAAAGAAGGATGGTTCTATGCGTATGTGCATAGACTATCGCGAGTTAAACAAGATTACTGTGAAGAATCGTTATCCCCTACCGAGAATAGACGATTTGTTCGATCAATTGGAGGGAGCGGTGTATTTTTCGAAGATTGATTTGAGATCGGGATATCATCAGTTAAGAGTAAGAGAATCTGTCGTCCCGAAGACTGCATTTCGCACCCGATACGGTCATTATGAGTTTCTAGTAATGCCGTTCGGTTTGACGAATGCCCCGGCGGCTTTTATGGATTTGATGAATCGAGCTTGTCATCCATTCTTAGACAAGTTCGTAATAGTGTTTATTGACGATATCTTGATTTATTCCAAGAGCTGGGAGGAACACAAGCAACATTTACAGTTGATTTTAAATCTTCTTCGTAAGGAAAAGTTGTATGCAAAATTTTCAAAGTGCGAGTTTTGGATGCAAGAGATTCAGTTTCTTGGTCATGTGATAAACAAAGAAGGTATTAAAATGGATCATGCCAAGATAGAAGCAGTGATGAGTTGGGCACCACCCAAAAATCCGACTGAGGTTCGGAGCTTTTTGGGACTAGCTGGCTATTATCGACGATTTATTGAGAAATTTTCGAGTATGGCATTGCCCTTAACAAAGCTGACCAGAAAGACAGAGAAGTTTATCTGGGCTAAAGCACAACAAAAAGCTTTTGAAAAACTGAGACGGGCGTTATGCGAAGCTCCGGTGTTAGCTTTGCCTCAAGGTGTGGAAGACTTTGTCCTTTTTACCGATGCTTCACAAATCGGTCTTGGATGTGTATTAATGCAAAGGGGGCGAGTAATTGCGTATTCGTCTCGACAGCTGAAGCCTCATGAGCAAACTTATCCAGTACACGATTTGGAGTTAGCCGCCATTGTTTTTGCACTAAAAATCTGGCGACATTACCTTTATGGTGTGAAGTTCCAGATATATTCAGATCATAAGAGTTTAAAGTATCTGTTTGATCAAAAAGAGTTGAATATGAGACAACGAAGATGGATGGATCTTTTGAAAGATTATGAGTGCAAAATACTTTACCATCCTGGTAAAGAAAATGTAGTGGCAGATGCGTTAATCCAAAAAGAACCACCTATTCGAGTCGTTTCAGCTCGAATGGGAGTGGTTAGTAAATTGCCATAAATGATTCAACGTGCCCAGAGAGAAGCCAATGAAATGAAGAGTGAGAGAATGGTTGGCTATGTAGATAAACTAGTTGAAAATGCACAGGGAGTGAAGACTTTTCAGGGACGAGTATGGGTCCCAAGATACGGAGACACGAGATAGCTATTACTTGAAGATGCACATTGTACACTGTATTCAATCCATCCAGGTAGTACAAAGATGTATAGAAGTTTAAAGCCGTTTTACTGGTGGCCGGGAATGAAACGTGATGTTGGAAGATATGTGGAAAAGTGTCTGACTTGTTTACAAGTCAAGGCAAATCATCAGAGACCATACGGGTTAGTTCAACCACTACCTGTACCGATGAAAAAGTGGGATGAGATTTCTATGGACTTTATCACCAAATTACCCCGAACTCCACGAGGGTTCGATTCTATATGGGTAATTGTTGATAGATTGACCAAATCAACACATTTCATTCCCATACGAGAAGATTATCAAGCGTCCAAATTAGCAGAGATCTATGTTAAGGAGGTGATGAGACGACACGGATTACCTACTTCTATAGTCTCCGATCGTGATAGTCGTTTTACTTCTCATTTTTGGCAAAGTTTTCAAAAACATTTGGGAACTAAAGCCTTAATGAGTACGGCTTATCATCCGCAGACTGATGGTCAAACCGAGAGAACTATTCAGACGTTAGAAGATATGCTTAGAGCTTCGGTGATTGATTTTGGAGGTAGTTGGGACGATCATCTACCTTTAGCCGAATTTACATATAACAACTCATATCATTCTAGTATTCAAATGGCACCCTTTGAAGCGTTATATGGGTCAATATGTAGAACACCATCATGTTGGTCAGAAGCGGGAGAGAAGCCACTAGCGGGTCCTAAAATTATAACTAAAACTGAGGCGAAGATAAAAAGTATACGTGAGCATATGAGAGTTGCTCAGCAGCGTCAAAAACAATATGCAGATAAACGAAGGAAACCGTTGGAGTTTCAAGTCGGAGATATGGTAATGTTAAAAGTGTCTCCCTGGAAGGGAATTATTCGTTTTGGTAAACGTGGCAAGCTAAGCCCACGGTTTATTGGATCTTTTCGTGTGATTCAACGAGTGGGAGCAGTAGCTTATAAACTTGATCTTCCTGATGAGCTCCAGGGAATTCATAATGAGTTTCATATCTCGCATCTTCGTAAGACTTTATATGATGAGTCGACATGTGTTCCTTTGAACGAAGTTCAGTTAGATCGTAAACTTCAATATCAAGAACAACCGGAGAAGATTCTAGACAAAAAGATCAAGAAGTTGCGAAATAAAGAGATTGTAATAGTTAAAGTACAATGGCGACATCATAGAGGAACAGATGTCATTTGGGAAGCTGAAGAGGAGATGCGATCAAAGTATCCCTTCTTGTTTTCAAGAGATTCCGAGGACGGAATCTTTTGAAGGGGGTAAGAACTTGTAATACCATATTATTAATTTATATAAGTTTTGTGTTAATCTTAGTGTAATTAAGATTAAATAGGTTGGTATATGAGTTAGGATGGTTAAAAACCCAATTGAGTAAAGTTTGGACTTGTAAAATGTCAAATCAGAGCTACACGGGTCGTGTATGGCCACACGGGTCGTGTAGAAAGGCTTAAGAACCAAACAGTACCCTTTTTCAGGTCTACACGGGTCGTGTACCTTCACACGGGTCGTGTAGCTATTGTTCAAAAATTACCGAGGCGAGTTTGAGTCTCACACGGGTCGTGTGAGGCTACACGGGTCGTGTGGGTCTGTGCATATTCAGGATGGCTTGTTGTAGGTCTCACACGGGTCGTGTGAGCCTATACGGGTCGTGTCGCGCATCAGGGGTATTTTAAAGTACGAGTTTTCCTTCATTTGGGTCATTTCCACTTCGAGTAAAAACCTTCCCAAACCCTAGAAATCGATTTCTAAGCCATCCAAGTCGCGATTTAAGCCTATTAATCACGAATTGAAGCTAGGGATTTGTACTTGGAGCTTGAAAGGTAATCCTCTTTGAATTTGACTTTGTTTTAACCATTTGATAGTTTGATTTAGAGTGATTCCTTGTGGTCTCGATGGTCCACCTGTGAATCGATGATGTTAGGGTTGAATTAGTTGTATAGCAAGTCTATAAGAGTTTAATTTTTAAGCTTGAGTTAGTGTTATGCTTGTTGATTGTGTTTGCGAATTTGAATAGGTCAAAAGAGTGAGGTGAGGAGCTATAACTAGAGTGTTATTGTTATTGTTGATTATGACTTCACCATATGATGCTAATTTCTGGATTTTGTTGATATAAATTATGAATGAGATCATATGAGACTTGAGTATTGAAATTTAGTTGTTATGTTACAGCTAAGCCGAGACAAGATCAGGCACGAGGTTTTGAAGTTCCACGTACCGAGTCAACCTCAGGTGAGTAGTTTTTGTTAAATGAATTACCTATTATTGAGATATTATTGCAGATCAAAGGTATATCATATTAGATTGATTTGAGTAATGAATTAAAGAGTAGCAGTGTTTGAGATACACTGAAGATTGAGTTGTTCAATTAAGATTCATTGGAATGGAGAGATAAAATATATAATTAAGTCATTCTCTAGTTACTCACTGAGCTTTCAAAGCTCATAATTTGTTTGCTATTGTTGTTTGTGTTAGGTTCTGGTAATGCAGGTCATGAAGGGTTAGCTGGATAGATATGAACCTTGGACTTTGGACTTGTTCTAGATGTTTTGAAAACTTTTTGGATATTCCGGTTTTTGGTGAAAACAATGTAAATACTTGTTGTATATAGTTTAGATTTAAACTATGCTTTTGATAGAACTTTGTAGAACTTGTTACTAATCTTTTGGAATTACACCATAACCTTGTTTGTGTTTGATTAAGTTATTGGTGTATCCTAAGATTGAGAAACCGGGCATTACATACCGGATCCTCACGGCCCGTACTGTCGCCACCTTGACCGCTTTACCTACATCTCGCACTACGGCGCGGGCGTTGGAGAGCATGGGGCTGATTCAGCAGCAGCGCCCGGGACAATTCGTGAGGGTAGAGATCGAGGCACCCCAGGCCCCACAGCCAGCGTACGCTCAACCTGGCAGGAGGCGCAGGAGGCAGCCTGCACCAGCAGAGCCAGCACCATAGCCCCAGCAGGAGGAGGTGTCTGTGCTGAGGCGATTAGAGACCAGGGTTGCCAGGATGGAGGACCAGCTAGAGTGGATCGGGGAGGTACTTCTGGATCTAGCTACCCAGCAGGGTCAGCACCACCGACCATTCCCAGCTAGAGCCCACGACCATGAGGCTGGATCTTCCAGGCCACCAGGTGGCAGTTGATGTATTTTTTTCGTTTTCTTTTATATTTTTGGGATATATGTATTGAATCTATGACACATTCTATCTTTTGCTTGTGTATATTTTATCTGCTTGTTTTTAATGTTTTGTTGAGTTATGCATGTTATACCAAATTGGGGAGGAGATGTCTCTGACAAGTGTGGGGTCACCGTGCCCCCTCCACTTGTCCTGACCACCAGCGTGTTTACTGTTGCGCCACAACTCCATATGTGAAATCAAGGACTCCTTTTTGTTCGAATTTGTACCTGTGATACCGAGTACCAACCAAGCAGTCTACCGTCAAAAGGGGTAACTCTTTCTCCCTTGTTCTAAAAATATTTTTATGTACAACGGGGACGTTGTACGGTTTTAAGTGTGGGGTGTGGACGGTCGAAAGACTAATTTTTGAAATTTTTGCAGAAAAGACCAATTTTTAGCAACTTTTTCAAAAATTTTACTAAATTGTAATTTTGAAACGAATGGTTTGTGATTGTGATAGCATTAGTATTCTTCAAGAGAAACTATTTAGTTGTGATCATGCTATTAGTTAGTCAAACAAGTTGAGTTTTAGGAGTTAGACGATTGGATTGTTTTAGGATTGGAATTTAGGAAGGAAATGTCAATCTATGGCCTTTGTTGTTCGAGCCGGTAGGTCCGAAAAGGGTGGCCTCGAAGAGGCACTTATGCACCTTACCACCTAAGATCCTCTGGTTTGGGATGGTATTTCTGAAAGCTCGCTAAACGGACAACATCGAAAGTCATAGACAATTCCTTAATGGCCTTAGAATCTGAATGAGTAAGTACACTTCATTGTGGACAGAAAATTTGTAATCAATGGTTCTCTAGAAAGCCATGAATTCCAAAGAACATTCTGATTAGGTTCTCGCGAACTATTTCACTCTAACTCTTGAGGCAATAATTGTTTGAGTCTTAGTTAGAATTTATTAAAAACTCTCTTGCTTGGGGACAAGCAAGGCACAAGTGTGGGGTGTTTGACAACGCCTAGTGATATTACATATTTTAGTCGTTGTTGAGCCCTATTCTTAGTGAAATTATATCATATATATCGTGGTATTCTCACTTTTCGTGCCAGTACTTGTTTGGAAGAAAATAATGTAAACAGGGACCAAAAGCATAAAAATTGGAGAAAGTTTGGAGAAGAAGATAAAATCAGGAAAATACGTAAGCGCGCCGCGGGAATCAAGAAGGCGCGACGCGGATACAAGGCGGTGGAACAAGATTCAAAGTCTGAAGAAACGGGGATAAAGTCTTATGCGCGCCGCGGTTTACTTAATTGCGCGGCGCGGCTGCGGGAAAATTGCAACTATAAATAGAGCCATTTACAGCCGAAAACCCTAGCAAAGATCCGGTGGAAAAACGACCTGAAGGCTCTTTGACTCCGTGATTAAGCATCAGCAACCTCTCAATTGGTATTTTATGTTTTACAATTTAATTTCATTTTAGTATTAGTTAGCAATAGTGGCTAGGGTCTTTGGGAGTGACAACCACTGACCTTGAGCACTTTAGTTTACTGTTTTTCAGTATTGGTAACTGTATTGGATCATTGGAATTCGTTTTTGGTTAATGAGAAGCATTTGGTTACAAGTAATCTTTGTTTTTCGGTGTTTTGATGATTGTTATTGGTTTTGCATGCTTGTGTTGTGTTTGGATGTTTGATTTGACCTTGTTGGACTGTTTTCCCTCGCTGATTTCATTAGCCAATTAGGTTAGTCTTTTAGGTTTGAACTTTAGCCATTAACTGTCCCATTGGACCTTAGTTCTTGGTTTAGTTTATGCCTTGTTTTGGTTTACATTTGGATTGTTGGATGCCTTTGTTTACTTCTGAATTAGAGATGCACTTCTGATTTCAGAAAGTAACTAGGTTTGGCTTGAAGCTTAGCTTAGTCTATGCTTGTTTTGGGATTGTTTAGTTTAGGGTTTTTGAGTTTTAGTGGCAAGGGTTTGGAAACTAAAGTCCTCCGACTATAGCGTGACACTATAGTTGGTAATCTGTCATCTGGTCTGACCACGTAGCTCCTGCGGATCGACCCTGACTACCACTGTGCTAGTGTGTGTGTGTTAGGTTTTTCTTATTTTTGACCGCACGACGACCTAGGCGTGTCAACAACTAATCCCAAAAAGCATAAAAGAAAACAATTCCAAGCAAGCATGAACTAAACTAAACTACCAACCAAACCTTGTTACTTACTGAAATCAGAAGTATATCTCCAAATCAGAAGCAAACAAAGGCAAATCAAACATCAAACACAATCCAAACATCCAACAATTCATTCGCAAGCATAAAACATCGAAAAGAAGCAATTACTTGTAACCAAATGATTCATTAACTCAAAACTCAGATCCAATGACACAAACAGTAACCAAAAAGATCCAAAAACAGAAACAAAGACTCAATGTCAATGGTTGTCACTCCCAAAGACACTAGCCACTATCACTAACTATTTAACTAATTGAAAATTAAAGATAAAAACATGAAAATACCAAGAGATGGTTTCTGAAGCTAAACCTCGGAGTCAAAGAGCCTTGGGGGTCGATTTCACACCAGGTCTTCGCTAGTTTTTTCGCCCTAAAAGCCTCTATTTATAGTTGCAAAAATCTCGAGACCGCGCCGCGCATAGGTAGATCCCGCGTCGTGCGTAGGGGTTTATCCCCATTTTATCGGAATTTGAATTCTTTCCACCGCCTCATACCCGCGTCGCGCATTGATGAATTCCGCAGCGCGCGTACGTCTTTTCCTGATTTTGCCTTGATCTTCAAACTTCTTCCAAATTGCACGCTTTTAGTCCTTGTTTTCATTATTTCTTTCCAAACAAGTGCTGGCACGAAAAGTTAGAATACCACGATGTATATGATATAATTTCACTAAGAATAGGGCTCAACAACGACTAAAATATGTGATATTACTAGGCGTTGTCATAATGTAATGTTTTTCTGTATGTTTAATGGATGATTTTTGTTAAATTAATATGGTGTTGCTTATATTAAATTGTTGCTTATAGTATTTGTTAAAAATATGTATGCTATTTATTTCAATTGAAGGCATGGCAACATGTGCTGCCAGAGGTCACGGTGGAGATGGTGGGGCTGAGCCTCCACGAGGCCCAGATAGGATTCTTTCGACTTGCGAGTCATGTAAGTAACTTGTTCCAATTTACTGTATGATGTTATATTGGATATATTTTTTTACTTAATAACTTGTCAATTACATGTATCAATGCAGCCAAACCTAAAAAGACTCGTGGAAAGGGAAAAGACTTAAATCTTCTTGAAGAGTTCGCAAAAAACAATGAGAAACCGTTCCCTCTTTTTTTAGATGATGAGGGACAAAAGTTCAAAATGATCGAAGATAACTACCAGATGTATATACGATTGGTATCAAACGAGGTTGGTAGAAGAGTGCCAATGCACTATCCCAGTTGGAATGCTGTGCCTAGCAAACACAAGAGAGAGATTTATCCGATGCTCCATGTAAGTATATGATATAATGTTTTATTTTTCTTTCAATTTTATAATTTCTAAATGTCTTCTAATTCTTTGTTTTGCAGCACTATTTTGATATTGATTATTGGAAGAACACACGATATTGGAATGGCGTTGTTCATGGAATAGAGGCCGACTGTGACAATGCATACAAGTGATGAAAACATGAGTTGAAATAATATTTTGATGAGCACGGAGGTTACGTAGATATTAAGAGGGCAAGGGCGCTTCCCCCGCCTACACAGACTCCCCGGGCGTGGGGGAAAGTCATTGACAAATTATTTACCACAGATAAGTACATGACCCGTTCATAAAAAAAACAAAGGCAACAGAGAAAAACTACCGTATACAAGTTCTCATTGGACGGAATCATATGCCCAAAAACGACATAAAGAAGTAAGTATTTTTTTAAGTATTTGAGGAGTTATTAATAAGTCTATGAAATTATATTAAATCTTGTTGTTAATTTATAGGCCCAAGCAACTTGGTAAGAGTAACGACATAGAAGTGTGGAGAAAAAGCCACTTCAAAGAAGGTCGTGGCTGGGTGAATGATAAAGCACAAGCCGATTGGGTAAGTAAAATTTCTAGCTATATATATGTTTTTAGTATGTTTTTTTTATTGTGTAACATGTTGATATGCAATTTAGTGTCGAATGTCTAGTTTGCTATTGGAAATCATTTCATATATTGAAATATGAGAATTGTTATTGTTATTATTTATAGGTAAACAAGTTGGTTATCCATTTATAGCAGTTATGCTGTCGAATTTTAGATATAAAAACTAACATACGTTTGTTGTTTTGGTTATTGTAGGAAAAAAATACAAGTCGAGTACAAAACCATGCTTGACAAAGCTAACGGTGACGAGTCAAAGGTTAATGAAGTTAAATGACTTCAACGTGCGCTTGGAGAACGGCATGGCCATACACGGGGAGTTGGTAGAAAAATCAAAAATATCCCAGCCCACCACGTACCGGATGCTTCAACATCATCCCAATCATTTAACCAAATGACCCAACAGTTTACCCACCAGTTGACACAACAATTTAATCAACACTTACAAACAATTTTCACCCAAAATAACATACCGTTTCAACTGTTTCAATTCGATCCAACACAACTACAAAATATACAAATTCAAACTCCAAACAACCAAGGAGGTGGAACCGGAAATGAAGATGAAACCGCGAATGATATTCAAGGAGATGACGCTGGAAATGTAGTTGAAACCGGAAGTGAAAGTGATTAAAACTTTTAAATGTTTTAGTATTCATGTTTTGACGAACAACTTTTGTATAATATTTTACATGTTAATGTTATGTGTTTGGATAAATTATATAATTATGTGTTATTGGTATGTTGTTTTAAATATTTTAGTATTCATGTTATTATATTTTGCAGAATTAAATTGTTAATGTATATTAACTTTGACATTTTTTGGAAAATATAAAAAGAAACTGTACAGTGGCTATAGAAACGACATGTCGTCCCTATATTCCAACCTATTGCGACGACATGTTGTCACTAAAAGCCTTATGCCAGTTTTTTCAGATGGCCTTTAGTGACGACATGTCGTCGCAATAGGTTGGGCTATAGGGACGACATGTCGTTTCTATAGATTCACCTATTGCGACGACATGTCGTCACTAAAAGCCGTTATTTTGAAATCGAAACTTTTTTGAAACGACTTTATAGGCACGAAATGTCGTCTCTATAGCTGGGCTATAGAGACGAAGGCTGCAGGGACGACATTTTTTTGTCTATAGCAACGAATCTGTAGGCACGAAGGCTATAGCCACGACTTGTCGTTGGAAGGGGCTATAGGGACGACTTTATGGTCTATAGGGACGAAAAATGTCGTCCGTATAGCCTTCGATTCTTGTAGTAGAGGGAGACGTGATGAGAGAGACGTGATGAGAGAGACAAATTATTCATAAATGTTCACTAATGAACATTGAAGAAAATTTGTTCAAACCTGTCAACATAAATTGAAATTGATACTCGAGAGTTGTTTCTAAAGAGGATTCTGACCAAACGACGTCATCTCCGGCCACCTGCTGGACAGCCATCGCCACCAAAACCAACGATCAGAGGACTGCATGATTCTTTAGGTTAGCGACTGCACTTGATGAGTTCTGATTCATCAAGTGACTGCATGATTTCTGATTCATGGCGGCAGTGGAGACATTTGATCAGAGCACTGCATGATTTTTTCGGTTCTGAGAGCTTGAAATGGTTTGGTCGAATGAATTTCTAGTAGATTCTTGTCACAAAGAAAGTCACGAAGAGGGTGAAGATGAGAACGAGAGCCAAGGCGTTAAAAAAGATCTATGACTGATTTTCAGGAAACAGAAATTATCTATACCAAAATTACCCTTAATATTTTTTTACTTTATTTCTTTTGATATTATATTAGTCTATTATTCTTGTCTATTGATTGCTTGATCTAAGGGTTAAAATATTGGTTTTATGGTTCTATGGATAAAAAAAAGTTTTATGTTGATCCTCCCCTATATATATATATATATATATATATATATATATATATATATATATATATATATATATATATATATATATATATATATATATATATATATATATATATATATATACATACATACATACATACATACATACATACATACATACATACATACATACATACATACATACATACATACATACATACATACATACATACATATATATATATATATATATATATATATATATATATATATATATATATATATATATATATATATATATATATATATATATATATATATAGAGAGAGAGAGAGAGAGAGATATGGAGATGTTTTGACCCCAATGTTTTAAATAAGTGATGTTCATGAGTTCATCAAGCCTTGTTATTGTTTTTCTTTTCATGTGACATAAGGGTTTGTATCGGTGATAAAAGCTTCTCTCTCTCTCTCTCTCTCTCTCTCTCTCTCACATACAAAACACATAAACAGATGGAAAGAGAAGAAGCATCTTCGAAAGAAGAGGAAAGTGGAAGAAAACTGAAAAGAATATGTGTGTTCTGTGGAAGTAGAACTGGTTTCAGATCTTCATTCACCGATGCTGCCTTAGAACTTGGACAAGAACTGGTAATTAACCTGTATCCATTGCGTATGTGTTTATATTCTTGACACGGATTTTCTCTTAATCCCAAAGTCGAATCAGATGACGAGAAACTGGTCTCCGTTGCATCTTTGAATTGATTCACTCGAACCCATGACCTCTCATCGACTACTATCAAGCAGACCTGACTATCGTGTTTATGAATAATATTAATATTGAGTTGTTTTACATAATTTGATGTCAATTGCTGTTGTCAGGTTAAAAGGAAGATTGACCTGGTGTACGGTGGAGGAAGTGTTGGTTTGATGGGATTAATTTCTGAAACTGTCTTTAATGGAGGTTGCCATGTTCTTGGGTAATATACCATCCCCTCCCCCCCCCCCTCCCCCCCCCCCCCCCTTTCCCACACACACATGTATGTGTGTGTTTTATGTACAATTTGTTCGACTCTCTTTCTAGATTCTTGTACATGCGTTTGACAACGACTTACAGTATTCATCAATGATGTTGAGTATGCTGGAGAGCAAACTCAAGGAACCACACAAGATTCGATAGTTTAAGTTGTTTTAAACACATTTCATCTTGTTTTATTGCTTTTACATCAAATTAGTATGCATAATACATCTATCAAAAACTATGTTTAGACCAAACCTAATATGTACTGAACTTAAATATTTATATTGTTTAATCATTCTAGATCTATGGCTTCTTTCTAGGGTTTTGCTTATAGAAACTAGGATTAATGTGTTTCATTTGTTCTCTATGCAGAGTCATGCCGAAAGCTCTCTTACCCCATGAGGTACTACTTCAACGATTGTTAAAATTTTGGAAATTACGCAAGTTTTCTGTAATGCAATTGGTTATGTGCAGATATCAGGGGAAACAGTCGGGGAGCTAAGAATAGTAGAAGATATGCATCAAAGGAAGTCCATAATGGCGGAAAATGCCGATGCATTCATTGCACTTCCTGGTATATATCTTTAATGTACATACCAATAGAATAGTGTACAAGCATGTACCGAAAGTATCTAATTGTACGTCTTAATTATTAAAAAAAAAAGGATGCAACAATTTTCCAAATTAAATGGATATGGAAAAGCACCATGTTGGCTAATTGTCTGCTATTTTGAGCCATGAACATCATAGCTAGCTGATCATATGTATACTTTTATGCAAATTAATAAAAGAACGAAGAAAGGTGTTACTTAATTACTTAGATTTCCAACAAGTGCTATATATGTGAGTTCTAAAACACAGTTTTCACATCTTATAAAAAAGAATCCTTGAACATGAACTTTCAGTATCAAGAATTCAAGAAACATTGTGCAAAAAAAGAAGCAGCAGATTTTCACATCATACATAATGATTGTCGATCTTTTACTTCTTGGTCAATAAAAACGCTATATATGTCTATTCCATTCAAGTAAATTTAATGTGATAGTTGCACGATATTATATTACTATATTGCTTTTAATTAATATAATGATATGATTATATCATTCTTATTAGATTACTAGTATTTTTCTTCCTCATGTTTTGCACCAAAATGCTAAAAGTCAATACATTTGTTTAGGAGGGTATGGAACCATGGAAGAGTTATTGGAGATGGTTACTTGGTCTCAACTTGGAATCCATGACAAACCAGTAAGTTAATATTGTTTCAGACAAACTCCTTTGACCATTGATGTTATGCGATTTACGTGTCATATGATGACATCAAGGGGTGCGCCATTGGACTGTAGGGAGTACGGTTTAGCCTATTTTAATGGTTAAGAGTTGCTATTGTTAATTGAATACGTGAAAATATTATGGAATAAAACAAATTGAGAAACACTGCGGGTTAAAATTCAAGTTATATATGTATATATTTACGATATAACTTTACTAAGAGAACCGGACACAATCTTTGTTTTGGGACGGTCGAAAACCACATGTTTTGGAACTATTTGTTTCGACTTCTATTTGGCAAGATATGATATGAAATAAGTAGAAATAAAGGCTGCGAGTTTTATGAAATTTCTATAAAGAGAAGTTAGTGTAATTTTACTATATATGCCATAAAAAGATAGAATAGAAGACAAATTATAGTAGGGAAAATAACTTATAAGGATAATTATGTTTTAAAATTGTTCAAAAAACACCATCCAAGTTTGGTCTGTTCAAAAAACATCATCCAAGTAAGACCTTTGTACAAAAAACACCATCCAAGTAAGACTTTTGTACAAAAAACACCAACGAACTACATATTTTGTTCAAATTTTACCCGATGGTAACCGGCTCTTGCAGGTTAAATGATGACTTGGCCTAATATTTAATGACATGACATAATAACAGATGAACAGTTTAACCTGCAAGAGCCGGTTACCATCGGGTAAAATTTAAACAAAACATGTAGTTCGTTGGTGTTTTTTGTACAAATGTCTTACTTGGATGGTGTTTTTTGTAGAAAGACTTTACTTGGATGGTGTTTTTTGAACAAACCAAACTTGGATGGTGTTTTTTAAACATTTTTGAAACATAATTACCCTTATAAATCATTTTCTCATTATAGTATATTAGAAAATAATAAATAAAGAATAGTAATTATAGAGTGTTTTATTTATTTAAATCATTATAAGACCAAGATTGTTAATTCTATAATATAGATAAAATATATTAATTTTTTTAATACTTAATGGGTAGTGTAACCTAGCGATTATCTTTTTTATTGTGAAAATAGCTGAGTAGACGAAAGTGGCGGCCGTCCTATGTATCTAGTCATCAATTTGCGACATGGCTTATGGCAATATGCCTGCACAATAATTATGATCTTATACGTCGATAATTTCTCAAGATCTTATAAATTGGTAAAAATGAAAACAGTTATAGAAAGAGATATATGTGTATACCTCATAATTAAGAATGCCAATTTGTTGGGCCATGGGACAGGCATGTTTAATAAGTGAAGCACATTATTGTTTGTTCTTAGGTCAGACATCAATGGTCGAAGAAACATGTACAATCATTATTGCTTAATCCACTAGAGTCGCTAATTATTTTTCCTTTCAAATAAAAATGAATGATTACAGGTGGGGCTGCTGAATGTGGATGGATACTATAATAGTTTACTCACTTTGTTTGACAAAGGAGTAGAAGAAGGTTTCATAGACGTTTCAGAAAGAAAGATTATGGTTTCGGCAATTACACCACAAGATTTGATAAACAAAATAGAGGTAGATCGAGAATACTACATGCTTTAATTTATATTACAAAAGTAAATGACACACTCATTAGTTGCATGCATGTATGTCGAGAATACTACATGCTTTTATACTCATTAGTCGATCAAGAATACTACATGCTTTTATATTACACCTCTGCATATTTCTTGTCTAAATACGGGTTAAAAATAAGTTAATGATTAGAAATTGGCAATGACATGGCATAAATGTTACAATGATTTGTATCTCTGCTTACATAATATTAACATATTGATACATATCTTTTAACAGTTATTTCTGTTAAATTACGATGTACTTTAGTTTAAATAACGATGAAGGATTCTTGATGTTATTTATCATATCGATTTAAATTCAGCAATTATAATAGTATACTTTGATGTATTTAAAATTTTAAATATTTCCATTTTTTATAAACAAAGGAAACAATATTTTTCTGCATTATACAGGCGTATTTTATGATTAGAAAATACATCCTTTTTCTATAATAAAAAATAATGATAATTATTACTACCTAATGTTATAATATAATGAATGTATATCTTTTGATAACGAAATGTGTACTTTAATTTCGATGAGAACATTATAAAGCTAATCATTTGAGATTATAAAATTCACAATGACCCATACAAAGTATTATTAATTAAAATGATACTGGGTTTGGACTTTAGAATTAAGAAACACAGCAGGTTTATTTTGCTATATATAGGCATAATAGTAGATACTAGGTCATGGTTGGTTAACTAGTGGAGATGGAGTGAAGGACTTTTTGAAAGCATATGTTAGAATAAATATATGTAAGCCTTTCTTTAATAAAAAAAAATCTAGCATATATAAATCAAAATATATATTTTCTTATTCGCCAATCAGAGAATGACTTTTTTTCAACCTTTAATAATATGTTGTATAGTTTTTTAGAAGAGATAAAGAGAAATAAAATAGGTAAATTAAAATAAAATATATATTTGATTCATGTATGCGAGAATGAAATAACAGAAGAAAATTTAACAGATTTTCATGTACTGTAATCGGAGAAAAGAAAAGAAAATCTGATAATTTTATAAATATGTATTACTATAAAATATATAAAGGTAAAGAATATATAAATTTAAGTGTGTCGCCAAAAATATTATTATCATTATGAAGATTTATTGAATATTATTTTTCCTTGAGAGAAAAAAACTTAGGAAATAAATAATTCGAACATTCAACTCTTTTCAATCTCAAAAAGAACTTGAGAGCACGCTTCCTGTTTATTTTTGTTTTCTTTGTATCTTAAAAGGCTGATCAAGAATAAGTCTTCATGTACATAACAACATAATAATTTTGGATTTTCTAAATATGTAACGATGGGGACATAGCTTGACGATGGATTTGTACATTAACATTTATATATTTGCAGGATTATGTGGCTGTGCATGAAGGTGTTGTACACAAAGAAAGTTGGAAAATGGACCAATCATGAATCCTCTAAATTAAGTGGGAAACAATCTCCTGAGATATACTTGATGTTGAGACATTCAATACTAAACTAAGCTAATTTACTTTTATGATTGAAACGGTCACATATTTAAATCCATATTCTTGTAATCTATCTGTATATCATGTATGAAAATTTTCATAGAAAAAAAAAACTACAAATACATAGGTAGGTTTAAGGGTCGTGTTTAGCACAGTCCATGAAAGGTAGTATTGTTATTTTCTGACGTTTTTTATAGTAAGGCCGAAGGTTATGCCACACGCCCCCCCACCCCCCCCCCCCACCCCGTGTCCTCCAAGGCTTGCGTCCAAGGGTAGTCTTCCGGCGAACGCGTGAAGACTTCGAGTTTTTAAAATTTTTTGACCGTTGCAAGTGAACGTTGGAAATAAAAAAAAACAAAAATCAGTTTTTTTTTTATATTTCACTCTATATGTATATATATATACCTTTCAAACACATATCACACACAACTTCAAATACAAAATTACATTTTCTCTCAATATACATATGGATTTCCATTCGAATTCTGAAGACTCGGATGATGATTTGGTATTCACGGCAATGATGGAAGTCGCGAATATTTACGTGAATCGAGCAGAAACTCCGGAAAAAAAGCGGCGATTAGCGGAGAAAAATAGAAACCGCGAAGAAGCACACGAAAAATATATTCGCTTATATTTTTCCGAAGATTGCGTGTATGACGACAAGGATTTCAAAAGCCGGTTTCGTTTGACCCGATCGATGTTTCTACGGATCGTGCACGATTTGGAAGCCAACTACGAAGTTTTCCAATTACGATACGACGGACGAGGCAAAAGGGGTTTTACGCCACACCAAAATGTGGAGCGGCTCTTCGTCTTTTGGGTTATGGATACACTTTTGACGCCGTGGACGAATATTTGCGGATGTCGGCAAAAACCGCTCGGCAAAGTATGTATGCTTTTTGTGAATATATTTATGAGTTATACGGTCCTATTTATTTGCGAAAACCTACACGAAACGATGTTGAAGAACTATATGCGGCACATCCCCAGTCACATGGTCTACCGGGTATGCTCGGCAGCATAGATTGTACGCATTGGGATTGGGCAAATTGTCCAAACGCGTGGAAAGGACAATACATCGGGTGTAACGACCGTTTTTTCAAAAAAAAAAATTTGTGAATAGTAACTCCGGCGTGAATAGTAACTCCGGCGTGAATAGTGACTCCGACATTAATAGTAACTCCGGCGTGAATAGTAACTCCGGCGTGGATAGTACCCGAGAAATGAAGTAAGCGCTTACCTCGTGATGACGTCGACGATGACGTCGTGATGACGTCGTGAATAGTGTTTTCAAGCCCTATAAATAGAGGCTCAACTTCTTCATTTCAACCCACAACAAACACCAAACAACCTTACGATATCGATGAGTGTTCTGGTGAGGAAAATAGGTCGGGAGGAGTTAGGAGCGAGCGGTAGCCGGTAACGAGGTGCTCGGGAAGTGTTGGAAGAGCGGAACGGGAAACGTGCCAAGGCTTTGCGAAAACGCCAATCTTAAGTGAGTAATCACTATTGTATTTCTCTAGTAGTTTATAAGTGTTAAACTATAATATGTAGAGGTTATACTATTCGTAATTCCAAAAATAATACCGAGTGATTTACTTACGAGGATGGTGTCTAGACCGATTACTTGGGATCTGGTTGTTGGATTTTCCGAAAGGCTAAAATGCTGAAAGGATCCTGCCACCCCAACTAATATTCTACCTGGCTATCCTTTACTTGATAAATCACGAGGTATCATGTTGGAATTATGGAAGTGTTTAATGATGCAACTATAAGATAATTAAAAATTAAAGAGTGATAAATGCCTTACTGTGTTAACAGTTAAAGAGGGAATACGAAGCAGAGATAAATGTTGTAGTCGACTATAACCAGGTGAGTTTCTCACTACATTGTGTGGACGTTATATGTCCTTTATCGTATCTTTGTGTGCTTACAAGATGTTTATAAGATGTTGGTAAAATAGTACCAAGTTGTGTGTATATTATATATATATATATATATATATATATATATATATATATATATATATATATATATATATATATATATATATATATATATCTTTCTGTTATAATTGTATGGGTTGGGTTATGGTGTGTGTAGGCTCGACGTACTGAGTAATATAGAGATACGAGCAAAAGACACTGAGCAGATACGCATGACTCGACGTACAGGGTATGCACGGCTCTAAGTGCTGAGCAGGGGAATTAGATTTACTGAGCAGATACGTATAGGAGGTTATAATCCAATATACCGGGTAGAGCAGATTATGTGACGTGTGGTTGTATTTTTCCTGTTAGGGGTAAAGTATGTGTAACTGATATGCTGTGTAGTTGTTGGAGCTCACTAAGCCGTGTGCTTATCCTTCTCTATTAAATTACCATTTCAGGTTGTACAGGTGGAAATGACGGCCAGGCATGACGAGTACACACTGATGCTGCTTAATTGGGGATTCATGCAGTGAATTGATATTTAAAATGATTTCTAAATATCTTCAAAACGTTAATTATTGAATAAATTGATATTTATTTAAATGAAGATGTTTTATTAAAGACCGGGTGTTACAAGTTGGTATCAGAGCCAGAGCTTGAGTGAATCAGACTCACTTGATGGTTTTTGATCTCAGGCTTGAAACTCAAAAGTTTTCTTTGAAGACATTTTTATGAAAAAAAATAAATAAATAAAAGTTGTTTTTCGAGTAAGGGGTTAAATGAATGTTGTTGCAAAGACGCAGTGTGTACCGTCAGCCGACGTCAGTGGGGAAAAGGTTAAGTGCTTAGTCTTTGTTGCTATTTCTGTAATATATGTGTGCTTAAATGCCATTAAAGTGTAGGCAGTAGAAACTAAATAGTCCTAGAATTTTTGAGTTGGCCAAGTTGCATGTTCCTTGATAAGTGATATCCATAAGGTAAATCCTTTTATGTGAAAAATTTTCTACGACTATGTTCGTAAAACAACCTGGGGTATAGGTGGTAAAATTATCGTGAGAAGTGAATTGGGGACTTCTGGACAAGTTCTGAAACGAACGAGGGTAGGTGTGGAAGATAGTAGTAGAGCTCCTACTATTGAAAGCACAGGATCCGCGTTCGAATCGGGAGTTGGTCGTAAGGAATCCAATACACTGAGGGTATAACTAATTGGTGTATATGCTGATAAACTGTATTTGTCCATTCTATTGGTTGGCAATCATAGAGTTTATTAGGATCAATTAGGACGCTGGAGATTGAGAATCTAGTGACGTTTCATTTTTTAATAATTAAGTAATGAATAGTTGATGTGACTATAGTAGATGAGCTGTGCAAAAGTGACACGTTAAGTCTCTTCGTTACTAAGAAAAGCACAGATAGTGGATGATAAAAAGAAGATGTTGATTGCTAGAATAGTCGATTTTGATTGACTACAAATAAACGTAATGTTATTTAGAGAAGAGCATAAGTCGCAAATTTCATTTCCAGATATGGAGATATATGTGAGGCTTCCAGGTCATCTACAGTTGCTGGTTAACAAGTTTTATATACGAAGTGTGTCAGATGACTGTAGTACGATAATGATGAAGGCTGAGGATGTATGTGAGCGTATCAGCAGAAATTGGGATCCAGTAACTGGATGGCATAATTTGGAAGAAGACATACGTGAACTAAAGCAGTATATAGATGTGAAAAATATACGTACATATATACGTGTACATGCTAGAAACATAAGGTTTTATATGTGGTGTCGTATGTTTGCAGAATTAGAGCCTTATCCATTCCCGTACAAGAGGTGTACGTGTATACGGAATGGACATATAATAACAACTCGTGAGAGTAGTGATGATATAGTGGTATGACGTAAGGGTATTCACATAGGTAGTGAATACTACCAACGTGTGTATCAGAGTAAGTTAATTAGATGTAGCATACCAATGTATCATGTACTTAAAATCTGTTAGTATATGAAAATAATGAGTTGAGAAAATATTGCTAACTGACCAAGATAACTATCTTGTTAGCATATATGTGTGTTGGGTAATAGACTAAGTGAATACCTCTTAAGTAGGTAACTCGTAGGCAAGTAACCATGGATAAACTGTGTCGGTAGCTGGTTGAATATCTAGTTGATATTAGTTGTGCGGACGAATACGTAAGTATTAAGTGGTGATAACCATGGATAAGGTATCCTATGGTGGGTGGAGATTTTGTAGTTGTATGTGGAGGCTGAGCTGATATGAGGATTCTTGGTGTTATGTGGTTGGTTGCAGAGCTGTGCAGTCGTATGTGTGTTAACCGTTAAGCCTTTAGAGCGAAAAGCTGTTTATTCTGTGGGGCCACTCATACTTGTAGTTGGGACCACTTATTAGGTGGGGCTACTAGTATTGTGGTTGGGACCACTTATTTCGTGGGGCCACTGGTAACTTGTAGTTGTGACCATTTATTCTGGGGGTTAATAGTATTTGTGGTTGTGACCACTTATTTAGTGGGGCCACATTTGGTAAGACCACATATGTGTTGTGGATCTTATGAGCAGTAATTGTGGTGGGACCACATACAAGTGTTGTGATGGCTTTATTGGCTGGCAGTTCTAACACACATACAGTCGGGTGTCTAGTGAATAGCTGAGCTGTTGAGGTTGTGAATAGCAGGGGTTGTGATATGATGTGGAGAACATGTGATTATGATTATACGATGCATAACAAGTACCTTGCATCCATGATGTCAGTATTGTGAGTATATGAGATTACATAACGAGTACTTATTAGTCTCAATAGGTTAGCCTAGTTGATTAGAGGTGGTTAATGTGCCAGTATTGTAATACCCTTTGGGTTTACTAATACAACCGTATTGTGTTGAAATAGAGAATGATTGAGTGGAAGAATAAGTGTATGTCAACGTTGGAGATTCCGGGGACGGAATCTTATAAAGGGGGGGAGAATTTGTAACGACCGTTTTTTCAAAAAAAAAAATTGTGAATAGTAACTCCGGCGTGAATAGTAACTCCGGCGTGAATAGTAACTCCGACGTGAATAGTAACTCCGGCGTGAATAGTAACTCCGGCGTGAATAGTACCCGAGAAATGAAGTAAGCGCTTACCTCGTGATGACGTCGACGATGACGTCGTGATGACGTCGTGAATAGTGTTTTCAAGCCCTATAAATAGAGGCCTAATTTCTTCATTTCAACCCACAACAAACACCAAACAACCTTACGATATCGAGGAGTGTTCTGGTGAGGAAAATAGGTCGGGAGGAGTTAGGAGCGAGCGGTAGCTGGTAACGAGGTGCTCGGGAAGTGTTGGAAGAGCGGAACGGGAAACGTGCCAAGGCTTTGCGAAAACGCCAATCTTAAGTGAGTAATCACTATTGTATTTCTCTTGTAGTTTATAAGTGTTAAACTATAATATATAGAGGTTATACTATTCGTAATTCCAAAAATAATACCTAGTGATTTACTTACGAGGATGGTGTCTAGGCCGATTATTTGGGATCTGGTTGTTGGATTTTCCGAAAGGCTAAAATGCTGAAAGAATCCTGTCACCCCAACTAATCTTCTATCTGGCTATCCTTTTCTTGATAAATCACGAGGTATCATGTTAGAATTATGGAAGAGTTTAATGATGCAACTATAAGATAGTTAAGAATTAAAGAGTGATAAATGCCTTACTGTGTTAACAGTTAAAGAGGGAATACGAAGCAGAGATAAATGTTGTAGTCGATTATAACCAGGTGAGTTTCTCACTACATTTTGTGGACGTTATATGTCCTTTACCGTATTTTTGTGTGTGCTTATAAGATGTTTATAAGATGTTGGTAAATAGTACCAAGTTGTGTGTATATTATATATATATATATATATATATATATATATATATATATATATATATATATATATATATATATATATATATATATATATATATATATATATATATATATATATATATATATATATATATATCTTTCTGTTATAATTGTATGGGTTGGGTTATGGTGTGTGTAGGCTCGACGTACTGAGTAATATAGAGATACGAGCAAAAGACACTGAGCAGATACGCATGACTCGACGTACAGGCATGCACGGCTCTAAGTGCTGAGCAGGGGAATTAGATTTACTGAGCAGATACGTATAGGAGGTTATAATCCAATATACCGGGTAGAGCAGATTATGTGACGTGTGGTTGTATTTTTCCTGTTAGGGTAAAGTATGTGTAACTGATATGCTGTGTAGTTGTTGGAGCTCACTAAGCTGTGTGCTTATCCTTCTCTATTAAATTACCATTTCAGGTTGTACAGGTGGAAATGACGGCCTGGCATGACGAGTACACACTGATGCTGCTTAATTGGGGATTCATGCAGTGAATTGATATTTAAAATGATTTCTAAATATCTTCAAAATGTTAATTATTGAATAAATTGATATTTATTTAAATGAAGATGTTTTATTAAAGACCGGGTGTTACACCGGGGGTCATCACGACACACCTTCCCTAATACTAGAAGCGGTGGCGTCACAAGATTTATGGATTTGGCATGCGTACTTCGGGGTTCCGAGGGCGAACAACGACCTAAACGTTCTAGATTCATCGCCGATATTCAACGATATCCTACTAGGCAAATCGGCCGACGTTCCGTTTAAAGTGAACGACTCCGAATACCCACGTGGGTGTTTACTCACCGACGGTATATATCCAAATTATTCCACATTTGTAAAGGCGTACCAACACCCGATTGACGAGAAACGGGTACTATTCACAGAACGTCAAGAGTCCGCACGGAAAGATGTGGAACGTGCATTCGGTGTCCTAAAAAAGAGATGGACTATAGTGCAAAACCCGTCACGAGCATGGCACCTCGACAACATACGCAAAGTAATGTACGGTGTTATCGTATTACACAATATGATAATCGAAGAAAAAGGTCGGAATATTTGCATCTATCAACCTCACCATATGACACAGGTGCCGACATAATTTGTTCCCGGTAGCGAGTCATACTTTACTCGCATACTAGAAATACACAATGCGGAAATGAATGCCAATCTCCGACACGATTTGACGGAGTACGTGTACGCGAATCGCAACGACGATACCGACGACGACGACTAGGAAATGTTTTTTATTTTAAATTAATTTAGGACATGTTTAATTTTTTTATGTCTTTTTTAATTTAATGTAATGTTTTTTTATTTTAATATTATGGTTTTTAATTAATATAATGTTTTTATTTAAATTTAATTTAATGTTTGGTTATAATTAAAAAAATGGAAAATAAAAATGTGACGTGGAAATTAAAAGGGTTGTCATGGGAGTCTTGCACACCCCTAGTGGAAGTCTTGGAAGTCTTGGTGATGTGGCGATGATGTGGCGGTAGTCTTGGGTTGTCATGTGTGTCTTGCACACCCTTCAGCTTAAGGATTTAAGAAAAATAATCTGAACTCTGTAAAAGATTCTATGAAGAAAATAATAAATTGTTATAAGCAAATACAACGGTATATTTAGGTGTATTTTTTATAGTATAATACCTTAATACACAAAAGATGAAGTAGGATTCAATAATTGGAAAGGTTGAAAGTAGAATGGTATTATACATAAACAAATGAAAGTACATTGGTTTTGAAAAGGTGATCACTACTAAACAACCATGGATGTTTAGAGGGTGTTTGTAGCCAATAGATAGAATGTTATAATACATGATTAACAATCCCCAAGAACTTATGTTTTCTATATTACTTAGCGTCTCCTCAATACTTCCTTTTTTACTACTGGCCTATTTTCTCATAAAGGCACGTTTGGTACAGGTATATGGAGTTACAGAGATTGAAAATACAAATAAAAGAGAATTAAGTTGGGGAAAAGAAAATTGATTACACTGTTTGATAAAACAGATAATTCACCCGAGAAACGTTCCTGAAAATCATTATCTTGTTTGATTATATTACGCGATGAAATGGAAAGTTGTTTTTACCATGTTTATTCGTTTTCAACCAAGATGTTGTTTTTATAATAATCTCATTATGATGTATATCTTAATTTGTCAAATTAGGTATATTTTTTATGTTTACAATTTTTCATTTTAACAAATACTTTTTACCAAGTATTTTTTTATATTGTCAATTAACATTTCTTATATACATATATTTGTATAGAAAAACATAATTTCAATATAAAACAATAATCTATAAATACATTACGTATTTAAACATAAAGAAATATAAAAATCATATTATTCTTCGTGCAGAAAAAACAAATTCAAATTTTGAAACAACTAAAAAGCATAACATAAAATAATCCAGTATTCCTATTGAGTTGTCCGATATCATTTATACATAACAAATATTTTCATCTTCAGTCATCTAATAAAATGATCGGACACAAAATTGATCTTTATCGATTATGTTAATCGCCTTTAGCCACTATTTAACATTAATATATGGCAAAAATTTTATATCTCCAATCACTTTATTTATCATATCGCATACTTCGATATTTTATTGCTTTTCTGTATTTCTTATGGTCTTAATAAGTTTATCATAAACTCCTTGAACGTATCTTTCATCTCATTAGTTACTTCCTTATAATAGCTTACTACGTCAACAATTTTACTTCTTTTACGTTTACTAGTGAGACTAGTTGTTGGTTGTGTCTCTTTAACGACATCTTCAAATCCTTATGCATCAATACCTAAGCTTCATTGTGTCTCTTTAGTAACATCTAATTTTCCAAGATAAATAGCTCCACTACCGATAGCTTTATCCTTGCCGAAGATTTTACACGGGTTGTTTTATTGTGAAAATAGTTTTCACAAAATCATGCAACACATGTATGACTCTACAAGAAAAAGCACAAAATCACCAAGTTACTATTTCTTTACTAGATGTTTTCATAATGCTAAAAAACTACAAAGAAAATGATGAAACTACCTTGTTAGTTTACAAAAAAAAATGATAAAAAACAACTAAGATTTAAAATGGCTGCTTTTTGGGTGAAATAACAAGTTTTTTCAACCCATTTTTGTGCAGTTTTTTTCAACAAAATACTACATATTTTAAGTCATAAAATGGTTGTTTTTGGTGGAATAACTAGCATTGAGCACTGGGTGGGTTAAGCAGTTTTCGGGTTATTCGTTTGGTATTGGTCACCAAACTGACTGATAATTAAACCGTATTAATCTCTCGCTAATCGATTTTCGGGTTATTCATGTTCAAGCTTAGCGGTTTTGGTTTGGCCACTCCAAATCCCATAATGCACAAACACTTTTATACACAAAAAATGCAATGTACCGCACTTGTGATAGAAATATAAAGTTATCGGGAATGACATTGGCATAGAACTGACCGACTGTAGGTATTGTAAATAGAAATATTTTGGTAGAGGGGGGAAACAAGAGGTGAAAGTGAAACGGAAAGAGAAAAGAGAATGTAGTCTCTTGTGGCAATATTTGTTGTGCTTTTTTGGCTCGCAAAGAAGGTTGAGCTGTTAATCGTGTGTGTTTGTGTATGTGTGTGTGTGTGTGTGTGTATGTATGTATGTATGTATGTATGTATGTATGTATGTATGTATGTATGTATGTATGTATGTATGTATGTATGTATGTATGTATATATATATATATATATATATATATATATATATATATATATATACACACACACACTAGGAAATTTAAAAGGCCGTCCTATGTACGGCCCAAGGAGATTAATTTGGTTTGTCCGGACACAACCACAAATTAAGTAAAATGGTGCAATACAAAATAATTACAAAAAAAACTTGATAAGAAAACCCAATGACGTAGTAATGAAAAAAAATTAAAGTACAAACATGAATCACAATATTGTATGAAGAAACGAAAATACATTACTAATTATACACTAAATTGAAGCTCACCACCACTGTCCCTCTTAGTAGTTTTTCGTACATGGTATTGGTTTGATTACAAAATCTGCACAAGAAAAGGCTTACGTGCATCATTTGTCTTTCATTTGGTTCATTTTGAGTTTTTTTATACTTGGTTGTAAGCCTAAAACCCTTGAAATACTTCTATTACAGGTAAGAGTAGGATGGTTTACCTATTTAGTGATCAAACAAATTTCCCTTTTTGAAGACCTTGTTTAATATTCTGTAATCTTCTTGACTTGTTCGAAAAGGTAAAATAATTTTAGCAAAAAAAATAATTAAAAAGAATGGCATATAAACCAACTCATAATCAATTAAAAAATAACACATAAGTTCTTTCTCTCATCCTCTTTCTCTCTCTTTCTTGTGATTTTCATCTCTCTCTTTCATCATCTTTCTCTCTCTAGAATTATTTAAGGATAAAGAAAAGTTACATGTAAAGTCTTTCTTAAAGAACAAATTCTTGATTTGTTTTCAAGTGTAAAGAACTTGCATAATATAAGGAGGAACTAGCATTCCTTGGTGTACCATTCTTGTAGGTGGACTAACTGGTGAGAAGGTCTAATTTGGATTCAAGATCATCACATCCAACATTCAAAAACCGTGAGCATGAGGTTTTCCAAGGTTATATACTTATCTTATCTTATTATTATTTGTATGCATTCGATTTTATGATCCTTGGTGGAAAATAACAGTTTTGTTATGTTGTTAATCTTCATTTTCAAAATGCTTCCGCTCAAAACTCTAAAATTTGTTTTTAACATGGATGTACAAATCCCGACAAGTGGTATCAAAGTCATCTTCACATGCATGCTTAGAAAATATTATTTTTGAATAAACTTTGTTTGTGGAACCATGAGTGATTTTCATCATGCATGAAAAACTTCATGCTAGATTCTTTAGCAACATGCATGTATTTAAATTATGATTCTATGATTTTATGTAACCACCTTTACATGAATTGGTTACGTAGGTGTTGCTTTAGAGAAACAAAGGTTGCTTTGCTTTTATGTGATGATATATGCATAAAACAAGCCATGGACCTTATGATATGTGTTTGTAAACCGATTTTCAATATGGTTGTAATATCTATTCTTTTATTCATAAGATATTATAGTAAATAAATATTTTTTTCATTTTGTTCATTTATATGTATCATAATAGTGTTAGAATAGTTTAGATACATTAAAA
Source organism: Cichorium intybus (assembly GCA_023525715.1). NCBI lineage: Eukaryota > Viridiplantae > Streptophyta > Magnoliopsida > Asterales > Asteraceae > Cichorium > Cichorium intybus. The sequence continues at coordinate 79,248,083 of CM042013.1, read as the reverse complement.
TGCAACAAGGGATGAAGCTGGAGGCCAAAAATTGAAGATTGGAAAGCTGTGATTTTTTGCCCTATGCAGCTCTCGGCTCTTGGGGTGGAAAAAAATTTATTCTACACTCCTACATCAAATTCATGGGTGGAACTTCATTTATTTGATCATAAAAGAAGTGTTTCAAAGTTTGAGTTTTAATTAACACCAAGAAGAAGATTATTTGGTCCTACATGTGCCTTAGGAAGGACATGTTATTTCATGTAATGGGTTATATGAAATAACAATTAGATGGATTGGTTTATGCACTTTTTAATGTTTATGATGCTTGTATGTTATTATTGTTGTATGAATGTATGAAAATTGTATTTTTGATACTAGACACTTAGATAATGGAACATAAATCATCAAGGAGTTTGGTTTCTTAAAAATCAAAAGTTTTTATCATAAGATGCTAAAATGGGTTAAAATGGAAATATTACAATTTTGTTCAAACTCCAAAATCTTAATAGAAAATGTTTATTTGGGACTTCAAATGGTTCGGGTTGTGCTCAGACCAAAGTTACACATAGGCTGTTTAACCACAAACATAAACTAATAAAATGGAAATTTTATATAAAAGAACCAAAATATGAGAACTTTTTAAAATATGAAAGCACCATGTTTTATCGAATGCATGCAATAACACATGATACTAATTTTTTTCAAAACTAGAATTAAAAATAAAAATCCCCTTTTAAAATGAAAACCTATGACATTTTTTTGAAAAAAAACACTCAGAATTGTTTGTGCGATCTTGCGAGATAAAGGTCACATAACGGCCTGGATGCGCCTTATGATGCCCGTAGTGGTTTCGCACTTCTAGTGGCATAAAGGTCACCTAACCACTATTTTTGGCGATTCCACATGTTTCTCAGGTAGGATGATTTGATCGGGAATCTTTTGTGATAAAGGTCACCCAAACAAAAGAGACTTGAGGCATAGATAGGTTTAAAAATGCTGATAAAACAAAGCATTGTTTAAAGGATCCCATAACACTAGTAGTTACATTGGATGTAATTGATAAATATTATCTACCTCGTCGGATTAAGTAGACGGGATAAAGGTCACCTACCCATTTACTTGTTTCACAGTTTGGGTTCTAGTCTTTATTAATTAATGTTTAAGAAACACAAAAGGGTATTAATTAATTAAGTAGTTAAATATTGAAAATAGTAAATGAAATTTGTAAAAATGTTGTAGATCCCCGAAATGAAAATACTGATAAGTTTTCTACCCTAGAACAAGCAAGCATGGCAGCGGAAACATACAAAACTTCTAAGACAAGTAACAATTATCTTTAAATTCTAAAACCCCTGCACTTGTACTCTATCATGAACGATTTTGGAAGGGATGAATCCCTATCACCCACCATTCATGGTGAACGAATTTTAAGGGACAAAACCCTTAAAAATTCATCATGTATCCTCCCCGAACATTATCCATTGTTCAACTATTGAACAATTAACATTTAGTCCCTGCACTTTTAATTAATCTAAACTTAATTCAAATTAATTCCAAACTAGTTTCCAATTAATTTATCATCACATAATAAATTAACAAACTATTTATTTCTCTCTCTCTATTAACCTTAATACCATTTGGACTACCGAGGGCAATCCAAAAAGGACCCGTTATTAATGGAAAGTCGTTACTAATTTAGTTATGATCTTGGACACTATTCCAAGAGTCTCCAACTTGGACAAGTCATCAACTACCATTAGTCATAAGTCTCCCACTTAATGTGTAGAGCATGCTTCCTTAGCCACTACCGAACTCTGAATCTTATTCTTAGAGTCATATATTCCTTTGTTCTAAAAGATATCGTATGAACCTGAGACATGTAAGAATCAATCTCGAGGTTAAAGATTATGTTTCCCGATTTTTGATTTATGTTGACCTTATTGGACTACTGGATCGAACACATCAATCTAGTCCAGGCTGGCCCAACATTACAATGTCCACATCAAATCATTGAGGGGCCCATGATATCATTTTTCCTATTTAAGGCAAAAGGAACAAATAAACATTGACTACAATAGCTATAGTCTACTCTTCATGTCATACATTTACATACCTTTTATGACTCCCATTTACGGTTGCGTTTAGGTAAACGAATGCATAACAGAAATCGTAAACTAAAACTCATGCATCTCCGCTTGAAGAATATAAGATATTATCATCTTAAAATTACTCGTGATTGTATCCATGAAGTAATCTCTATGTTTGGGTTTATCCAATACCCAAATCTCCATTTAAGTACTCATGAATGTTAGTTTCATCTCCATGCTATGTCTAATCTCTATTGACATCAACCAACATTCCATGACAGTCTTAATTCAAAACTTACTTCCGGGAGTGTAATTAATTATGGATGTTTGAGTAACTTAATACTCGGGAAGTGGGTTCCAAACATGAAAAATGAAACACAATAATAACTAATTATAAAATGGTAGTTCACCAACTTATAAAGAAATCCCTATTCATTAATCACCAAATTTAATTACAATTTATTATTGTTACAATGTTTCAACTATCAACTAACTACTAAAACTAACATCATCTCTCATGCATATGCTCTTAGCATGCTCATCGTGCTTGATTTTACTCAACGCCTTCGTGAAGGGATTAGCCAGATTTTCTTCCGATGATACTCTATTCACTACGATGTCCCTGCTCTCCACCTTGTAACGAACATAGTGGAATTTCTTGAGTATGTGCGTTGATCTTCCGTGATCCTTAGGTTCCTTAGTCAATGTGACTGCACCTTCGTTATCACAGAAGATTTCCACGGGTTCTTGGATCGTTGGAAAAACTCAGAGATCACTGATGAAGTTCTTTAACCAAACGGATTCCTTTTCAGCTTAACTAGCTGCAATGTACTAAGACTCACAAGTAGAGTTTGCTACTATATCTTGTTTGGAACTTCTCCATGTCACTGCGCCCCCATTTAACAAGAACGCCGAATCAGCTTGTGAACAGCTGTCATCTCTATCCGTTTAGAAACTCGCATCACTGTACCCACTCACTTTGAGTTCATATTTTCCACCGAATACCATGAATTTTTCTTTCGTATTTCTCAAATACTTAAGAATATCCTTTATTGTTGTCCAATGACTTTCACCGGGGTTTTCCTGAAACCGACTCACTATGCTCAGGGCAAATGAGACATCAGGACGAGTATATCTCATGACATACATGAACGTTCCTATAGCCGAATCATATGGGACTCGACTCATTTTATCAACTGCATCACTAGTGGTTGCGCATTGAGCTTTACTAAACTTTATGCCATGGTGTAAGGGTAAAGACCCTTTATTGGAGTCCTACATATTGAACCTCTTCAATATCTTATCGAAGTATGTACTTTGGCTAACTCCCAACATGTGCTTAGATATGTATCTGTATATACTTATTCTAAGTATATATATGTAACATCTCCTAGATCCTGTTGGATTTGGTGTTTAAGCCATGACTTATAATTGTATTTATCTTATGAATAAAAGCAAAGTCCATTTGGGTTGCCCTCATAGATATATAGTTCAGTAGAGAGAATAGTTGATTTATTAATTGTTTAATAAATAAATAGAAAATATATATGGTTTATTAATATATTTAAGTGTTAATATATTAATTAGAAACTATATTAATTAATTGGGATTTAATCTAGAATTAATTGGATTTAATTTAGAGATTAAATTAATTAATTAAAAGGTGCAGGGACTGGTTTGGCATTTATTCAATAGTTGAATAACTGGCCAGGTAAAACCAGGGACCAAAATGGCACCACCCTGGAGGCTCCTCCAGGGTTTGGCGAAACCCTAATTAGGGTTTTGGTAAGCCTGGTCCAAGTGGTCAAAAGCCTTGTCCAGTTGGAGGCTCCTTAGAGTTTCAAGTGTAACCTTAGGAGGCTATAAAAGGAACCCCATGGCACCTCATTATACACGCCATCTCTCTCTCTGTGTTACTCTGCTGGACTGATTCTTCCATCACTTGGGTGTGACTTGCATTTGAGGCTGGATACTTTTGCTGCTGCTTGAAGGATCATAAGATCAAAGGTTGGCTTTCCTAATTCATCTTTAGAATTGAATTGTATCCATTAGTTTTTTAGTTCTAATCTTCATAGAAGAAAACATAGATCAATATTAGGGTTGCATGTGAACCATAGGAATTTTTGTATTCATTGTTTGCATAGAAACCCTTCAGTGGTATCAAAGCTAGCTTGTTTTCTTGTGAATTGATTTGAACTGCTTAAGATCTGTTCTTGCCTTGAGGTATTTTGCGAAAATACCTCCTTGGGAGGCATAGAAGTCGACGGCTTGGCTAGGGTTTCCTAACCCTAGCCGCCATGCCCTATTGGTCCCCCTTGATTGCTTGATTTACTTGCCATAATTGTCTGTTGTTATTTTTGGTAATAAGATCAATTAAAATAACTTGAACCCTATTTGTTTGGCCTGTAAATTTTCGAGAATCATAGGACCAATACAGATTAATTAATTTGATTAATTTGGTAATCTGTAACCTAGATTTAATTAGTTTAATTAATTGATTAATTAAAAGACCAATTAAATCAGTTTAAAGAATTAATTAAAATTTTCAAAAATTTAGTAATAATTTGTGAAAATTAAGATAAAATTAATTCTAAAATATTTTAATGAGATTAAAATATATCTTATATATATTTATGATTAAAAGTTAATTTAATATATATAAGAAAATTGGTTAGTCTACCGCTAGTAAGCCTCATTCACAAAACTGTCCTATAAAGAGGGTATAAGGCGACTGACTATAAAATGTTAGTCTAATGGGTATCTACTCTTACCCACCGCTCTCCTGGTCAGTCGAGTGTCGTTAGCCGAACGGGTACGATAGAACCGCTAAGCCTCTTAAAAGTATAATGCTATAATTGAAAGTACTAGAACCCTAAAACAAATCCCAATCTAGTTACTTTAAGTTAAAAATGTGAATTGGTGCTAATCCATGAAATTGCACATTGCACCGTGTGGAACGTTGGTGGAGCGTGTATGGTTTACCGGCACGCCAACTGGGGTCCGCAATGAGTTGTGATGGGTTTCTTGATCTTGTCATTATTAACGGAGCGTGTGTGGATTACCGGCACGTTAATTAGAGATGACAACTGAATTCAAGAGTACCAAGCAATTTGCATGGTTATTCACACCCGGTTGTGATCCTCGGTATCCCAGTCACAAACAGCGGGGCATTCCCGAGATTAAAACATGCTATCGAACAGTTCGGTAAATCTCAAAGAAACTAAGAATTCCATTATAATATGATTATGTTTCCGCGGTGAAATTGGCTGAATCGTCATTCGCCTACCTTATAAAATTTACAATATTGATTACGCCATCCCTTTTCGGTATTGTAGATTGTTATTGTAGGATCCTAGCCTTATATTTGTTCTTGGGTGAATATAAGGGTTATTATTATTATTACCTTCTTCTTGTTCAGATGTCTTCTGACCAATCCGTTCCCTACTCAAATCCCGGTAATGTCACCTCGATTCTGTCATTATGCTCAAAAGTGACGTTGGACGGCACTAACTATAATGACTGGATCCGCAACATCAAAATAGCTCTAAGGTTTGAACATAAAGAGTATGTTCTAGAAACCAAGGTTGTTGATGTGCACACTGAAACCGCTACTCCCGAGGAAATCGATGTGTACACTAAACACTCTGATGATGCAACCAAAGTGGCTTGCATCATGATCGCTACTATGAACCCTGAACTGCAGCGTATCTATGAGGACTACTGGCCTTACGAGATGCACAAAGAGCTCGCGGAAAGGTTCCGCAAGCAAGAGCGCATCGAGAGGCGTGAGGTTGTAAAAACTTTCATTAACAGCAAGCCCAAGGAGGGCGAGTCCATCTGTGCACATGTGCAGAGGATGCATGGTTATGTGGAAAGGCTTAGAAAGCTGGAAATGCCTGTCCATGAGGATTTAGCAGTTGACATAGTGCTGAACTCCTTGCCCAGTTCTTATGACCAGTTCACACTGGCGTATCATTTGAACAACAACCAGGAAAACCTAGCTGAGTTACACCGCATGCTTCGTACGGCTGAGAACAGGATGAAGGGAAAGGCTGTGCTCCCTATCAACCCGCCTGTCCTGGCTATTGGCTCTGGAAAGGGAAAGAAACAGAAAGGCCCTCCTAAGCAGAACTGGAGGGAAAAGACTCATGTCGGGTCATCTAGCGGTGCCCCGAAAGGTAAGTCTTCCGGAATTCCACATGTTCGGAGCCCCAAAGAGGCCGACTGCTTTTACTGCAAGCAGAAGGGTCATTGGAAGAGGAGCTGCCCAACGTATCTGCAGGATGTCAAGGACGGTAAAGTGAAACCGTCACAGGCAGGTACGTATTCTATATCTAATAACTCATCTTTTCCCGTTCATGGGTCCTTGATACAGGATGTGGTTTTCATATATGTTCTGATTTGCAGGGCCTAGAGGAAAGTAGGGAGCTAGAGCATGGCAGACTGAACCTGGTCATGGGGAATAGGCGAACGTCACCTGTTACCAAGATCGGTGTTTATGGACCGATGCTGAGTAGTCGAGTTAGATTAGAATTACATAATTGTTGCTATGCGCCTGATATGGCAAAGAACATAATTTCATTCCATGCATTGTTCAAAAAAGGCTTTTATTACTAATTTAATAAATTGAATGGTTCAATTTCAGTTTTCAAAAATAATGTTTTTATATTTAATGCTATGCCTTGTGATGGAGTGTATGAATCTATTATGTGTGTTGACAATTATGGTAAAAATGTTTTAACTATTGATGCTTCAAGCGGTGTAGAAAAGGCATGTCTGTGGCATTGTCGCTGTAACATCCGCCTATAATGGATTCGGGTCAACCCAACCCAATTGGAAATTTAATAAACCCTACTCAAGATTACTTGACGCTAATAGGATCAAAACCCATACACTACGATATAAATTGACGTTAATAGCAATATAGCATAGTATAACGTTATAACTATAATCAAATTAAATTATGATACCATATTAAAATTAAATCAAAGTATGATGCTCTAATTAAATTAAAAGAATCAAACTTGAATGCTATAATTAAACTTCAAATCAAAGTAGATTGTTATAATCAAATAATAACCTATCTTTTATAAAACTCTATTTTTATAAACTCTACATTAAATTTTATAAAACTCTTATATTAATTAATATATTATATAAAAGATACTTGTGTTAGTGGAAAATTATGAAGACCACCAAAAGCAAAAGGTTATTCTCATTGTCTCTCACTCACACCTCCCATCATCTTTCATTTCATTTTTCTCCCAACACATTATTCTCATCACCACTCAAACCATATCTATTCTTTCTCTCACTCTCAATCTCGAAATTCCTCCTAGAAATCTTCATATTTCAGCCAAGAACACTCCAATATACTCAAATCTTCATCCCTCTTGAAGCATTCATCAAGGTATGTTGTTAAAAGTCTCAAATTCATGAATGAAACAAATTAAATCCACCAAACTATCTAAAACTCATTTTATGCATAAACCTGATTTTTCTCAGGATCTCATCAATAAAATAAGAAGTTCTGGAAATGTTCAGAAAATAACTTATTTTTATTGAATTACTATAATTATTGTAATAAAATAGGGCAATAATTCACATAAAATACTTTTTGTAGTCAACAAATTCTGCGAAAATTGTGGAACAACCCATATATTGATTAAAGTGGATTTATAAAGTTTCATGCATTTATATTACTGTTTGATGCTTATTTTGTATTTTATTTTGTTGTAGATAAATAAATTGCAAAATATAGTTATGTATGTTAAAAACTATATTTTATATTTTTCGCACCTTATTAACAATTTAAAGACTTCATGACAAAATTTACAGATTTTTGTAACAAGGTGTTCTTATTTTTCCTGATTTAATGATTATTTAATGGTTTAAATTGATAATAAATAGTTACACATGTCCAAAAATTATAAAACCTTATCAGAATATCATATATAACATGTTAATCATAAATAAAAAGTCTAATGAATTTCTCTTAATATTTTCCTATTATTTATGTTTTTATTGATTAGTTAATAATGAAAAACATAAGAAATACTTCCCATAGTCCACAATATCCAAAATATTTACAGTAGGCTCAATATAATGTTATAAAACTATGGTTAAGTTTCCAGAATTTTTGGGAATCATTTATTATTTTTCCCGAAATTTGTTGTGGTTTAATTATTAAAATACTAAATAAATACTAAAGCAGTTAAGAAAAATATGCAAATTTTACAGTAATTACTATTTTATGAAATAATGATTTTCTGATAATTTCAGAATGTTTCATTACTGTTTAGTATTTAAAACCATTTTCCTAAATATCTAAGCATGTAAAAATGCATTTTTAATGATTATTTCATATAAATAATTGTTTATAATATATAAAATCTGTAAATACTTATAATTTGACTAGTTATTATTTTAATAAGAAATTATTAAAATCTTGCCTAAAGTGAAAATATAAATTAATTAAGCAAAGTAATTAATTCAATTTAAAATTCATTTAACATATGAATACATTAATATTCAAAACAAAATTTGGGTTATTGTTAATTCATCTAATATATGAATATGTGTCTAATTATTTTTATTAATACTGTATTCCCGTTTATCGATTCCTAAGCCAAAACTATTAATTATATTAGGTTCTACGACATTTTGACTCGAGCCGTCTATCGTACAACACGCGCATTCCTTATTGGACTAATGTGAGTAATATACCCCATATTTTATAATTTTCAATACTTTTGGGGTGTATCATGTGGTTTTAATATGTTCCAACTTCATTTTATTATTTTTTCACCATTGAGACATTGTTGGGACATTTATACATGAATCATTATTTGTATAATTATTGTTTGTTTACGCTACATGTACTTGTAGTGCATTACAATTTTTAGTCTAATCTCCATGACTATGCCCGTATTCTTGAAGTACGTTATGGACAATAATAGCGCTATTGGGTTGACCACCCCGCCTCGGGACGCTAAGGTGATTGATTGCACGTGGTTGAGTGTGTATGATGATTAGATGCTCCATCCTATATATATACATATATGTATATATAGGGTGAGGACTTATTGTTGTTGATATCATTTGTTAATCAATTTTTGATTTATAAACTGTTATCTCAATAACAGTTGCTTGCCAACTTCAAAAGAAAACATATTTCAAATTATTCAAACTTACAATTTTCTTTAATAAAACTAGATTACTCACCAACTCTCGTAGTTGACCTGTTTTTACCCATGATGCAGATTTGAAGAATGAAGTTGATGAAAAGTAGGGTGTACCTTAAAAACCCACAAGACTATTTAAATGTGATGTAATAAATGTTGTTGTATTTGGATTTGTATTTGTATGTTGTGGATCTTGTTTGGATACTTAGTACTTAATTGAATCTAATCATATTATAACATAGTTGTCATGAGACTTTGAACAATATATCACACCTTGATCGATTCCACCAAGGATCGGGGTGTGACAGATTGGTATCAGAGCCCTTGACTATAGGGAATTAGGTTAATTGCCTTGACCTAGTCTATAGCCTCCAGGGTCCTCTCGTATGCTAGTTTATAAAATGCACACACAACTGCATGCAATTCGCACTTAGAAAATCCTTGGAATACCTTTGTGTGCTAATTGCTCCCTTATGTGCTTACGTATTATTCCCGACACTTATATGTGTGCATACACTTGTGAATTTTCTCCTCTTTCTCTTAAAATCACACACATACTCAAATGGTTTCAAAATAAAAATTTATACACTACAAATAAAATTACATTTAGTGGCACAGAAAAAGTGCCACTAAAAACCGAAAAAGTGCCACTAAAAGCCTCCTAGGCAATCAGCAGCACAAAAAAAGTGCCACTAAAAGCGCTGCCACTAAAGACCTTTAGTGGCACTTTTCGATTGTGCCGCTGCAGCATTATTCGGTTTTAGTGGCACTTTTTTTATGCCACTATAGCACTTGTAGGTTTTAGCGACATTATTTTTATGTCACTATTTAATTGCTAAAATAAACATTATTTCATACTTTTAGTGACATTTTTCTACCACAAAAAAATCAATAATCGAAAATTAGGTCTGATTTTTTTCATTTGAATATAAAATAATGAAAAGCCAATTAAGATACAAATTATAAAACACGATCATTACTTAAAATCAATTTTACGTTGTCTAACAATAATATACTAAACACTTCAAATACAAATATCTTCTAGAAAATCCTAATAAATCTAAACATGGTACTAGTAGCAGTCTAAACATAAAACTATCGAAATAAATACTTTTTGGGGAAGCTATGTGTCCAATTGTACCACGTATAGCTATTCTAACATGAGTATCCTTGTCCTCCATGAGTTTAACTAACCCAAAGTCTCCTGCCATGGCTTCAAACTCCTCAATCCAACAATATATTCTCATCCAACAGTATATTTGCGGCTTGCGGGTTTAACATCATGTGAATGATCTTAGTGTCACTATGATCATGCAAATAAGCAAGACTCCTTGTGGATCCTACTGCACTTCATCTCCTTCTTGTCCAATCAGTAAGTTGATCTACAACAATTTACCAATTTGGTAAGAACTCCTTTCAAAGGGTTGTTTGATAGATCACTATGATATCAAGAAACTACACAATTATAGCTTTGGTTCAATAGTTATCCAAAAACAAGTACAACTGAAAAGGACAACTTTTATACTTATCGTATTTGTAGAGTAGTTATAATAGACAACGAAGATAGATGCAATTAGGTAAGAACTCCTTACTGTAATTTGATGAAAACCACAAGAACCAAAACTGTAATTTAATCTAAACAATTATTTAAGTGAGAAATGTGATTTTAAAAGAGGTATAAAGAAAAAAGACGAACTTACCCATGCCCAGCAACAAGATCAAAAGATAGAGGATCGATTCCTTTCTGATTAATAACAAGTTATTATCTGTTCCATTGCACACCTGAACCAAATACATGATTCTTTTAATATAATAATTATGGAAATAAAAATATGAAAAAATACAACACCTTTTTTAGCTCGATTGTTTTTTTAACGCTTTCATCAACCAAACGCCTTTCTGTAGCAACCATTGCTTCTCTTTGTTCAGCGTTTGAATAAAAAAAATTCAACATTTATGTCACTGAAAGAATAGAAGAAGTTTAGTGTTGACATAATGTGTACCGATAAAGACGGAAACGCCCCTGGTCATGAATTACCTTTTCTCATACTCTAATGATACATTGCAAGTCAAGATGTAGCAATTTCCTGCTCGCCCTGCAATTGCTATGAGATAAGAAAAGTACAAAATCAAAGTCAAATTTATTAGATTATTAATGTGGATTTCTCTTTGTTGTTGCATTGTGTTCTATTCCAAGTTTATTGATAAGTTTCTCATGAGTTGCTTCAGTATATCAACATAAGATAATGTAAGCCTGAAATACCCCTGCTGCTAACAGATGACACCATGGGGTCTACAAGGAAAGAAAAATCAGACTAGCAAAATACAAAAGCAGAAAGCTAATCTTCTTTCATGCTTCTTGTAATTGGACTTGTAAAAGCAGAAAGCTAATCTTAAATCGTGAAATCTGAATCCCAAAACAGGCGCTGAAATAATTCTCGAAAACTCGATAGCCATTTGATCCCAAGTAACCTCTTCACGATGGAACTGAAATGAACATTACCGACTTCGCAACTGAAATGAATCTAAGCGAAATTCGAATTTGAAATGAATATTACCGGGTCATGAGTCGATTCTGAATCGGAGATGAAACTAAATTGAAGGTCGCAACCTAGTAATTCAGGAACAAACAGAGACACTGATTAGGGAACAAGGTCGTAACTCAATGATTAACTTTTAAAGAGATAGATAGAGAATAATATAGGCTTACCAATGGCGGAGAAGAGGAGCCGGTGGTGGGGAAGCATCATCGATGGAAGAGGGATGACGACGGTCTCGACGTTTGGATGGGACGGTGGCTATGAACGAACCGGAGCAGGTGATGATGAATGTTGGAACAACGACGGAGCTGTGAAGAGGAAGAGAATGAGAAAGGGTGTGTATGGGAGCTGTGAAGAGAATGAGAAAGGGCGCTAGGGCAATTTAGGGTTTCTCCAAAAATTTTAAGTTTTGAACGCGGGAATGTTCCAAAATGTTTTGAAATTAATTTCATTTTGGTTTCTCAAAAATTTTGAAGTTTATTTGATCCAGGTTTCTCAAAAGATTTAATGAACTTATTTTTTACAATATAATACAAAAAATTTTAGTGGTATTTTAGTTATATATATGGAAATTAGTGGCATAAATTTTAAAAAGTGCCACTAATAGATAATGAAATAGTGTCAGAAAACGTAAAGTGCCATTATATGTATTAAAAATTATAGTGGCATAAAACAAGTGCCACTAAAAGTATGATATAGTGGCACAAAAGCAAAGTGTCACTAAAACTTTGTGCCACTAAATGTAATTTTATTTGTAGTGATATACATATATATTCCTTAGAGCTCTTAGGAAATTAAAAGTCATCCACTCTAGTTGGGTAGGATCAAAGTAATGGACGCGTAGTAACTGGAAGGGGGAGGTGCCGGTAGCCCGAAAGTCCTGACTAGGTAAGCATTCGTATACATCCTAATCAACCGAGGGACCAGTTTGCTTACCTGGGGACCAAAGGCGAGAGTTCCCAAACCTATAGGCCAAAGCGCGTCATTCACATTACTTTTGAGCCATCAAACTACCCGACCTTATCAAACGTATCTGAAAGGATACACTCCAAAATGGCCAACTCATTGGATTATTAAGTTCCCTAATGGGCCTTGAAGTGGGAAAAACATGTGAAAACTTAGTATTGTGGGGGCCCACGCAATTGCTACATGCTTCACATTTAGTACCCATGGAAAGCCCAAAAGGTGCCCAACACTCCTAACCATGGCCCAACAAGTGTTTACAATCATTTTACCCAACAATGTCTACAAACTTAATTTCCATAATTAATTTACAAATAACTCACAAGTCCATATGCGTGTTTCTCATAGATGGCATTACAACCCCCTCTGTAACCATTGTAACTATCACCATATGTCCACCAGCCCGTGTCGCCATTGTACGACTTGTGGTCGCTATGGCCACTTGGCGGACACATGTCGTGCACCAAAAACTCAGAGACCATTCGCTCTACCCTCAAATCAGTAAACACAAACCCGGTATCCAACTGGAACATGCTTCAATTGTGGTGACCCCACCCATTTCAGAAACACGTGTCCTAGGCTTGTCAATATCATTAACACTCAAGCCCAGGAAAATCCAACAATGCAGGTTCCAGCTCCCAAAGGCCGAGCATTTGTCATTACCGCAACCCAAGCACAGACCGATAACAAGGTCGTAAATTGTACGTTTCTCATAAATGATTGCTACGCGTCAGTACTTTTTGATTCAGGTGCCGATAAAAGTTTTGTGTCTTTGGAATTTGAACCCATACTTCACACACCTCGCACGATTCTTGATGAACACTTTACCGTAGAAGTCGCCAATGGAAAATACATTTCACTCAATGCAGTCATCCAAGATTGCACTTTCGATTTTTGCGGTCATAAATTTTCCGTCAATTTAGTTCCTATGGAACTTGGTAGCTTCGACATCATCGTGGGAATGGATTGGCTATCCCAAAACCATGCTGAAATAGTATGTTACGAGAAGTTTATTTGTATTCCTCTTGCCGACGGTCAAAGTCTTCGTATTTATGGCGAGACTCGTTCAAAAAAGCTTAGTCTTATGTCATGTACTCAAGCTCGATCATATCTACGTAAAGAATACATGGCTTTCTTAGCCCATGTGGTGGAAACAAAGGTCAAAGAAAAGAAGATCGAAGATATTCCGATTGTACGAGACTTTCCCGACATCTTTCCCGATGACGTATCTGGACTCCCTCCAGTACGTGAGCTAGAGTTCGGCATCGATCTCGTTCCTGAGGCTGCTCCCATAGCCAAGTCTCCATATCGGTTGGCTCCAACCGAGATGCAAGAATTGGCAAGTCAGCTCCAAGAATTGACCGATAAGGGATTTATCCGCCCTAGTACTTCACCCTGGGGAGCCCCGGTTCTCTTTATCAAAAAGAAAGATGGTTCGTTTCGTATGTGTATCGATTATCGGGAGTTAAATAAATTGACCATCAAGAACCGATATCCATTACCTCGGATCGACGACCTTTTTGATCAGCTTCAAGGAGCTTCATGCTTCTCAAAAATCGACCTCCGCTCGGGTTATCACCAACTTCGAGTACGGGAAGAAGACATCCCCAAAACCGCTTTCCTAACCCGCTATGGTCATTACGAGTTCACCGTTATGCCTTTTGGCCTAACGAATGCCCCTGCCGCATTCATGGACTTGATGAATCGGGTATTTAAACCTTATCTCGACCGTTTTGTTATCGTCTTTATTGATGACATCCTCATTTACTCCAAGACAAAGGCAGACCATGAAAGACACGTTCGTCTAACTCTCCAAACATTGAAAGGAAATCAGCTTTATGCCAAATTTTCAAAATGCGAGTTTTGGTTAAATGAGGTACAATTCCTCAGTCATATTGTAAGTGACAAGGGTATTTTAGTCGATCCCGTAAAAGTTGAATCAGTCAAGCATTGGAAAGCCCCACGTACCCCCAAGGAAATTCGGTCATTCCTCGGTTTAGCCGGCTATTACCGGCGTTTCATTTCAAATTTCTCAAAGATCGCTTTACCGCTTACTTTTATCACTTGCAAGGGTACGCCATTTGATTGGGGATCCAAGCAGGAAGACACTTTCCAAACCCTTAAACAAAGATTGTGTGACGCTCCGATTCTTACACTCCCTGAAGGATCCGAAGATTTCGTGGTATACTGCGATGCCTCAAATCTCGGTCTAGGTTGTGTTTTGATGCAAAGGGGAAAGGTTATAGTTTACGCATCGCGACAACTCAAAATCCATGAAAGGAATTATACGACTCATGATTTGGAGCTCGGTGCTGTGGTTTTCGCTCTTAAAATTTGGAGGCATTACCTTTACGGCACTAAATGAGTAATTTTCACCGACCACAAGAGCTTGCAACATATTCTTAATCAAAAGGAAATCAATATGAGACAAACACGATGGGTCGAACTCCTAAATGATTACGAGTGTGGAATACGCTATCATCCGGGCAAGGCAAACGTGGTAGCCGACGCGTTAAGCCGAAAAGAACATGCCAAAGCATTTCATCTAATATGTTCTCCTATCTTGTCCAATCTCAGCGACCGAATTCGAGGAGCCCAACACTCGGCAATTACCGAAAATGACATGCCCACGGGAATTGATGGGGAATTGGAAAGTAAATCTGATGACATTTTCTATTATCAAGATCGCATCTGGATTCGCGACAATCTTCGTACCTTCCTGATGGAAGAAATCCATAAAACTCGATATTCCATTCATCCTGGCGCTGACAAGATGTATCATGGCCTGAGAACCAATTATTGGTGGTCGGGAATGAAAAAGGATATTGTTTTATTCGTGGCCAAATGTCTTACATGTTCCAGGGTCAAAGGAGAACATCAACGACCCTCTGGACTATTGGTCCAACCGGAAATCCCCGAGTGGAAATGGGAAGCGATCGCCATGGATTTCGTAACCAAACTTCCCCGTACCACCAAGGGACACGACAACATTTGGGTAATTATTGGCCGTGTGACCAAATCCGCTCATTTCCTTCCCATCCGTGAACATTTCAAGGTCGAACAACTTGCTCGGATTTACATCGACGAGATAGTTAGTCGGCATGGCATCCCTCTCAGCATCATTTCAGATCGTGATGGGAGATTTCTCTCTCAGTTTTGGCAATCACTTCAAGCAGCCATGGGAACCCGCCTCGATCTCAGTACCGCCTATCATCCTCAAACCGATGGTCAATCTGAGAGGACAATTCAAACACTCGAAGATATGTTGAGGGTGTGTGTCTTAGATTTCGGAGGAAACTGGGACTCTCATTTAACGTTGGTGGAATTCTCCTATAATAACAGTTATCATTCTAGCATTAAGATGCCACCATTTGAGGCATTGTATGGCCGTAAATGCCGATCTCCTATTTGCTTGCATGAAATTGGCGAGTCCCACGTGATTCGCGCAACAGTGGATTCTCCAATCGTTGGTCCTGAGCTTATCCAGGAAACAACCGACAAAATCACTCAGATTCACAATAACCTTCTCGCAGCTCGTAGTCGACAAAAGAGTTACGCCGACAAGCGTCGCAAACTGCTTGAATTTACCGTGGGTGAAATGGTCATGTTAAAAGTGTCCCCATGGAAAGGTGTGGTTCGATTTGGACGCAAGGGTAAATTGGCACCATGCTATGTAGGCCCGTTCAAAATCCTAAAAAGGATCGGACCAGTAGCCTACGAGTTGGATCTACCAATAGAGCTTAATAAAGTTCACCCAGTATTTCATATAGCCAACCTCAAGAAGTGTTTAGCAGACGAGAACCTTCATGTTCCTCTCGAGGATATCCAAATCGACGAGACAATGAAGTTTATCGAGAAACCCTTGGAAATTGCCGACCGAAAGGAAAAGCAACTCAAAAGAAGTCGCATTCCCCTGGTCAAGGTCAGGTGGCAGTCAGCACGTGGACCCGAGTATACATTGGAGCGTGAGGATCAAATGCGTACCAAATACCCGCAACTTTTCTCTTAAGGTACTCTCTTCTTAAATTTCGGGACGCAATTTCCTAAAGTAGGGGAGACTGTGACATCCGCCTAAAATGGATTCGGGTCAACCCAACCCAATTGGAAATTTAATAAACCCTACTCAAGATTACTTGACGCTAATAGGATCAAAACTCATACACTACGATATAAATTGACGTTAATAGCAATATAGCATAGTATAACGTTATAACTATAATCAAATTTAATTATGATACCATATTAAAATTAAATCAAAGTATGATGCTCTAATTAAATTAAAAGAATCAAACTTGAATGCTATAATTAAACTTCAAATCAAAGTAGATTGTTATAATCAAATAATAACCTATCTTTTATAAAACTCTATTTTTATAAACTCTACATTAAATTTTATAAAACTCTTATATTAATTAATATATTATATAAAAGATGCTTGTGTTAGTGGAAAATTATGAAGACCACCAAAAGCAAAAGGTTATTCCCATTGTCTCTCACTCACACCTCCCATCATCTTTCCTTTCATTTTTCTCCCAACACATTATTCTCATCACCACTCAAACCATATATATTCTTTCTCTCACTCTCAATATCGAAATTCCTCCTAGAAATCTTCATATTTCAGCCAAGAACACTCCAATATACTCAAATCTTCATCCCTCTTGAAGCATTCATCAAGGTATGTTGTTAAAAGTCTCAAATTCATGAATGAAACAAATTAAATCCACCAAACAATCTAAAACTCATTTTATGCATAAACCTGATTTTTCTCAGGATCTCATCAATAAAATAAGAAGTTCTGGAAATGTTCAGAAAATAACTTATTTTTATTGAATTACTATAATTATTGCAATAAAATAGGGCAATAATTCACATAAAATACTTTTTTAGTCAATAAATTCTGCAAAAATTTTGGAACAACCCATATGTTGATTAAAGTGGATTTATAAAGTTTCATGCATTTATATTACTGTTTGATGCTTATTTTGTATTTTATTTTGTTGTAGATAAATAAATTTCAAAATATAGTTATGTATTTTAAAAACTAGATTTTATATTTTAGCACCTTATTAACATTTTAAAGACTCCATGACAAAATTTACAGAGTTTTGTAAGAATGTTTGCTTATTTTTCCTGATTTAATGATTATTTAATGGTTTAAATTGATAATAAATAGCTACACATGTCCAAAAATTATAAAATCTTATCAGAATATCATA
The DNA here is from genome assembly GCA_023525715.1 of Cichorium intybus. Classification (NCBI taxonomy): domain Eukaryota; kingdom Viridiplantae; phylum Streptophyta; class Magnoliopsida; order Asterales; family Asteraceae; genus Cichorium; species Cichorium intybus. The sequence continues at coordinate 79,230,108 of CM042013.1, read as the reverse complement.
TATAACATGTTAATCATAAATAAAAAGTCTAATGAATTTCTATTAATAGTTTCCTATTATTTATGATTTTATTGATTAGTTAATAATGAAAAACATAAGAAATACTTCCTATAGTCCAAAATATCCAAAATATTTACAGTAGGCTCAGTATAATGTTAGAAAACTATGGTTAAGTTTCCAGAATTTTTGGGAATCATTTATTATTTTTCCCGAAATTTGTTGTGGTTTAATTATTAAAATACTAAATAAATACTAAAGCAGTTAAGAAAAATATGCAAATTTTACAGTAATTACTATTTTATGAAATAATTATTTTCTGATAATTTCAGAATGTTTCATTACTGTTTAGTATTTAAAACCATTTTCCTAAATATCTAAGCATGTAAAAATGCATTTTTAATGATTATTTCATATAAATAATTGTTTATAATATATAAAATCTGTAAATACTTATAATTTGACTAGTTATTATTTTAATAAGAAATTATTAAAATCTTGCCTAAAGTGAATATATAAATTAATTAAGCAAAGTAATTAATTCAATTTAAAATTCATTTAACATATGAATACATTAATATTCAAAACAAAATTTGGGTTATTGTTAATTCATCTAATATATGAATATGTGTCTAATTATTTTTATTAATACTGTATTCCCGTTTATCGATTCCTAAGCCAAAACTATTAATTATATTAGGTTCTACGACATTTTGATTCGAGCCGTCTATCGTACAACACGCGCATTCCTTATTGGACTAATGTGAGTAATCTACCCCATATTTTATAATTTTCAATACTTTTGGGGTGTATCATGTGGTTTTAATATGTTCCAACTTCATTTTATTATTTTTTCACCATTGAGACATTGTTGGGACATTTATACATGAATCATTATTTGTATAATTATTGTTTGTTTACGCTACATGTACTTGTAGTGCATTACAATTTTTAGTCTAATCTCCATGAGTATGCCCGTATTCTTGAGGTACGTTATGGACAATAATAGCGCTATTGGGTTGACCACCCCGCCTTGGGACGCTAAGGTGATTGATTGCACGTGGTTGAGTGTGTATGATGATTAGATGCTCCATCCTATATATATACATATATATGTATATATAGGGTGAGGACTTATTGTTGTTGTTATCATTTGTTAATCAATTTTTGATTTATAAACTGTTATCTCAATAACAGTTGCTTGCCAACTTCAAAAGAAAACAAATTTCAAATTATTCAAACTCACAATTTTCTTTAATAAAACTAGATTACTCACCAACTCTCGTAGTTGACCTGTTTTTACTCATGATGCAGATTTGAAGAATGAAGTTAATGAAAAGTAGGGTGTACCTTAGAAACCCACAAGACTATTTAAATGTGATGTAATAAATGTTGTTGTATTTGGATTTTTATTTGTATGTTGTGGATCTTGTTTGCATACTTAGTACTTAATTGAATCTAATCATATTATAACATAGTTGTCATGAGACTTTGAACAATATATCCCGCCTTGATCGATTCCGCCAAGGATCGGGGTGTGACAGTCGCCTTGGCCATATAAACAAGAAACGCATCGCCCAACTCCAAAAGGATGGAGTGTTGGAATCATTCGACCTCGGGTCGGATGATGTATGTGAATCTTGCTTACTTGGCAAGATGACAAAATCACCATTCAAAGGTTCCTTTGAAAGAGGTGAAGTTCTGTTGGATATCATACACACAGATGTGTGTGGTCCCTTCAGAACAACCATTAAAGATGGCACGCGGTTCGATGTGACCTTTACCGACGATTTTAGTAGATATGGGTATATCTACTTAATCAAGAATAAGTCGGATACCTTTGAAAAGTTCAAAGAGTTTAAGAATGAAGAGGAAAATCAATTAGGCAGAAAGATAAAGATGCTTAGATCCGACAGAGGCGGTGAGTATCTTATTATCGAGTTTCTCGATTACCTCAAGGAATGTGGAATTGTTTCACAGTTGTCGCCTCCAAGAACACCTCAGCTGAATGGTGTTGCTGAAAGGCGAAACTGAACCTTGTTGGACATGGTTCGTTCCATGATGAGTCGAGCCTCACTTCCAATCCATTTCTGGGGGTATGCCTTAGAGACTGCCGCCCATATCCTAAATCTTGTCCCAACCAAGAAGGTTGCGAAAACACCGCACGAGATGTGGACGGGGAAAGTTCCCTCGTTGGCACACATCAAAGTCTGGGGCTGTGAAGCATTCGTGAGACGAGATACTTCAGATAAGCTCGCAGAAAGAAGTGAGAGGTGTTACTTCATCAGATACCCGAAATAGTCTTTTGGATACTTGTTCTACAGACCGAGCGAGGACGTGGTCTTTGTAGCAAGACGGGGGTTCTTTCGAGAGAGAGAACTCATATCTAAAGAGGACAATGGGAGTACGATCGATCTTGAATAAATTCAGGAGACGCCTGATGAAACAACGTTGGAAGAAACTAGCAACCAACATGAGGAAGAAGTTCCTGTTGGACCTACCGACATTTCGTTGCCCCTTAGGCGTTCAGATAGAGTTAGCATGCCGCCCGAGTTCTATAGTTTCCATATTACTTCGGACGGTGACACGTTAGTCAGTGATCATACATTGACTAATTTGGATGAGCCGGCTAACTACCGTGAAGTAGTGGCAGGCCCCGAGTCTGCAAAATGGAAAGAGGCAATGGACAGCGAGATAAAGTCCATGTATGACAATCAAGTTTGGAACTTGGTTGACAATGTACCGGGTCGAAAGACAGTCGGATGCAAGTGGATCTTCAAAAAGAAGACCGACATGGATGGAAAAGTGCATACTTGTAAAGCTCGGCTGGTTGCGAAGGGATTCACTCAGACCCCGGGGGTTGACTATCATGAAACCTTCTCACCAGTAGCCAAGATTAAGTCAATCAGGATAATGTTTGCCATAGCTGCATTTCATGATTATGAAATCTGGTAGATGGATGTCAAAACCGCTTTCCTTAATGGGAAACTGACTGAAGATGTTTACATGAGTCAGCCAGAAGGTTTTGTAGACACAAAGCACCTTGATAAAGTATGTAATCTTGAAAGATCAATCTACGGGTTGAAGCAAGCATCTCGCAGTTGGAATCTTTGCTTCCATGAGAAAGTCAAAGAGTTTGGCTTCTCTAGGAGTGAAGATGAGTCCTGTGTATATGTCAAGGCTAGTGAGAGTATAGTTACTTTCCTGGTACTGTGTGTTGATGACATACTGCTCATGGGAAACGACATTCCGACCTTGCAGAATGTTAAGGCTTGGCTCGGGAAGTGTTTCGCCATGAAAGACCTAGGGGAAGCTGCTTATATTCTCGGGATAAGAATACTTAGAGATAGAAAGAGAAAATTGATAGGTCTAAGCCAGTGTACATATTTGGAAAAGGTGTTAAAGAGGTTTAACATGGAAAATTCCAAAAGGGGAGAGCTACCAATCCTAAGTGGTGTTAAATTGAGTAAGACTCAAAGTCCGAGTACCAATGAGGAAATAGCTGAAATGAGTCGAGTACCTTATGCTTCGGCAGTAGGGTCGATCATGTATGCTATGACATGTACTCGTCCCGACGTATCCTATGCACTGAGCATGGTTAGTCGGTTCCAGGGTAATCCTGGAAAAGCACATTGGATTGCGGTCAAGAACATACTCAAGTATCTGCGAAGGACAAAGAATATGGTATTAGTCCTTGGTGGTAGTGATGAGTTAAAAGTGAGTGGATATACAGATGCCAGTTTCCAGACAGATAGGGACAGTGGACGGTCCCAGTCGGGCTGGGTATTTCTTTTGAACGGTGGAGCGGTCACTTGGAAAAGTTCCAAGCAGGAAACGGTGGCTGATTCAACATGCGAATCAGAGTACATCGCAGCGAGTGAAGCGTCTAAGGAGGCGGCTTGGCTGAAGAATTTCATCGGGGACCTTGGAGTGGTCCCGAGCATTCAGGAGCCGATGGAACTTTTCTGCGATAATGAAGGAGCGGTCATCTTGGCAAAGGAACCGCGAGACCATGGAAAGTCCAGGCATATCGAAAGAAAGTACCACTACATTCGACATCAAGTAGAAGAAGGGCACTTACTGGTTAAGCGAGTATCATCCGAGGACAATCCTGCATATCCTTTGACTAAGGCTCTGAATAGGATGAAGCACAATCAGCATGCTCGGAGCATTGGATTGAAGGATGATATTAGTTTTAGTAATTAGATAGATTAGAAACTTGTAACAGTATAAATGTAATTGACTCGGTGATTTTATAATAGAGATTTATAAATGAGTATTGTTACTGCCTTTGTCAATTGTTTATTTCTGTGTTTCTATATTTGCATGTTTAACTTCCTTAATAATTAGATTATTTAAAACTCCACAGTCGATCATACTGTTAGGAAGTAAGTATGAACTAAGACTGTCATGAAATGGTTGCAGACTGTCTAAAGAGTTAGACATTGCAGTAAGACTGCTGCAACGTTCATGAGTACTTAGAAAATAGAGATTTGAGTATTAGATAAACCCGCGCTTAACAGATTGCTTCATGGATTATATCACGAGCAATGTTAAGACGATAATATCCGGTGATCTTTAAGTGGAGAGATATGATCTGTTATTTGCGATACAAGTACTTATTGACAATACGAAATTGCGTCAGTAACTCAGTGCTATAAAACGCATTGTTGTATGTATTTGGACCCGCAAAAGTTATGGACATATGAGTCGAAACTTATCCATCCCATGACCCGATGGGAAACATATATCTGTAGGCCTCTCGATGATTTTGAAGTTGACTGAAAGTGTTGGCCAACCGGGACTAAATTGATGTGTTCAATTAGTAGTCCCTAAAGTCATATGCAAATCAGAAATCGAGAAACAGAGTGTCAGACCAAGATTGATGTTAGTCCATGTCTTGAGTCTGAAAATATCCTGTTGGACAGAGGATCATCAGATCACTTATTTTTGGACAGAACTGACTGGGTCAGAGTTCAGACAATTAAAGTCATAGACTTATCCAAGTGGGAGACTGTTGGATTTGGTGTCTAAGCCATGACTTATAATTGTATTTATCTTATGAATAAAAGCAAAGTCTATTTGGGTTGCCCTCATAGATGGAGGATAGATATATAGTTCAGTAGAGAGAATAGTCGATTTATTAATTGTATAATAAATAAATAGAAAATATATATATGGTTTATTAATATATTTAAGTGTTAATATATTAATTAGAAACTATATTAATTAATTGAGATTTAATCTAGAATTAATTGGATTTAATTTAGAGATTAAATTAATTAATTAAAAGGTACAGGGACTTAATTAATTAAAAGGTACAGGGACTGGTTTGACATTTATTCAATAGTTGAATAACTGGCCAGGTAAAACCAGGGACCAAAATGGCGCCACCCTGGAGGCTCCTCCAGGGTTTGGCGAAACCCTAATTAGGGTTTTGGTAAGCCTGGTCCAAGTGGTCAAAAGCCTTTTCCAGTTGGAGGCTCCTTAGGGTTTCAGGTGTAACCCTAGGAGGCTATAAAAGGAACCCCCTGGCACCTCATTATACACGCCATCTCTCTCTCTGTGTTACTCTGCTGGACTGATTCTTCCATCACTTGGGTGTGACTTGCATTTGAGGCAGGATACTTTTGCTGCTGCTTGAAGGATCATAAGATCAAAGGTTGGTTTTCCTAATTCATCTTTAGAATTGAACTGTATCCTTTAGTTTTTTAGTTCTAATCTTCATAGAAGAAAACATAGATCAATATTAGGGTTGCATGTGAACCATAGGAATTTTTGTGTTCATTGTTTGCATAGAAACCCTTCAGAGCCTTCATAGCGAAACATTTACTAAGACATGCTTTTACACCTTCAAGGGTTGGGATATGGTTTCCTATAAGGAGCATGTCATCCAGATACAACACTATAAAAACTACAACGCTCCAACTAGCTTTGACATATACACATGACTGATTTTCACTTCTAGAAAATCCAAAATCTTTGACCTTTTCATGGAAGCAAAGATTCCAGCTACGAGATGCTTGTTTAAGTCCATAGATGGACTTATCAAGCTTGCACACCTTATTAGGATACTTGGCATGTTCAAAACCATCCCGTTGTGTTATGTACACAACCTTCAAAAGTTTTCCATTAATGAAAGCTGTTTTGACATCCATTTATCACATCTTATAATCAAAGAAGGCGTCTATGGCAAGCATTATCCTAATAGATTTGATCTTGGCTACCGGTGAAAAGGTTTCATTATAATCAATCCCTTGAGTTTGAGTATAACCTTTTGCAACCAACCTAGCTTTGAACATATGTACATTCCCATCCACGTCGGTCTTCTTCTTGAAGATCCATTTACAACCCACTGTCTTTCGATCAATCAAATTCCAAACTTGATTATCGTACATAGACTGAGTCTTGCTATCAATTGCCTCTTTCCATTTTGCAGTTTCACAGCCAGCCATCGCTTCCTTGTAATTAGCTGGCTCGTCTAAATTTACTAGTGTTTTCACTAATAAACATGTTCCCTTCCACAATAATATGGAAACCATAAAACTCGAGAGTCATGCTAACTCTACTAGATTTGTGAAGAGGTAATGAATTATCAACCGTCACAACAGGCATTCCAGCCTCTGGTTGAGTGCTAGTGTCAACTACAGGTTCTTCATTAGTTGACTCCTGAATCTCTTTAAGATCAACTACGCTCCCACTGTCCTCTTTGGATATAAGCTCTCTTTCTCGAAATACATCTCTCTGAGCTACAAACACTATGTTTTCACTGGCTCTGTAAAAGAAATATCCAAAGGACTTTCATGGGTAGCCAATGAACAAACACTTCTCGACTATGGCTTCAAGTTTATCTTGGGTTTCGCATCAACGAAAACCTCACAACCCCAGACCTTGATATGTGCGAGTGAAGGATGCTTTCCACTCCACATTTCATGAGGTGTCTTAGAAACCTTCTTAGTTGGTACAAGGTTTAGGATATGAGCAGTTGTTTCTAAGGCATATCCCCATAAAATTATTGGAAGAGAAGCTCGACTCATCATGGAACGAACCATGTCTAACAAGGTTTGATTTTTTCTCTCAGCAACACCATCAAGTTGGGGTGTTCTAGGTGGAGACAATTGTGAAACTATTCCAGACTCCTTTAGTTAGTCGCTGAACTCGATACTATGATACTCGCCTCCCCTGTCAAAAGTATCTTTATCTTCTTGTCCAATTGATTCTCTAATTCGTGCTTGAACTCTTTAAACTTTTCAAAAGTGTCCAACTTATGTTTAATCAAATAAACATAATCGTATCTACTGGAATCATCAATAAGTGTCATATAGTAGCGGTTTGCATCCCTTATGGCGGATCTGAAGGGTCCACACACATCCGTATGGATTATGTCCATCAGTCCTTCCCATCTCTCAAAAGTCCCTAAGAAGTGTGAGTTTGTCGTCTTTCTTAATAAACAAGATTCACATACATCATCTGATTTTAAGTCAAATGATTCCAAGACTCCATCTCTTTGGAGTTGGGTGATGCATTTCTTCTTTATATGCCCAAGATGACAATGCCATAAGCATGATTTTTCTAAATCATTAGAATAACTAATGTTTAACATTACATTACTCAAGTTTTTCACACACACAATAGTCTCATACACACCATTACAGGGATAAGCTTTGAATATAAAAGAACCATCTTTCTAAACCAAAAAATCACCATTATTATTATCAAATAAATAATTGTATCCTTGTCTAAATATTGCATGAAAAGAAATTATGTTTCTAGACATTTCATATAAATAACAACAATCTATTAAATCTATCCTAACTCCACTATCATGCATGAACTCATTAATCCCGATCTTTGTAACAGGCGCGATGTGTCTATTCCATATGATCAGGTTCAACTCTCCTCACTTCAACTCCTTACTTTCCCTTTGGCCATGCATACTAGAGCAAATGTGAAAACCACTTCCTGTATCAAGGACTCATGAATTAGAAGTATTAGCGTCACTGAGTTGGATCATATACATACATGAGGCGGAGCCAGACACCTTCACTTTACCATCCTTTATGTCATATAGGTACTTTGGGCACCTTCGTTTGCAATGACCCTTTTGAGTGCAGTAAAAGCAAGTGGCCTCTTTCGAATAACTGGTTAGAGGAATCTCATACTTATCCTGTCTCTTTGACCTGTGACTAGACTCTCCATCCTGGGCTTTCCCTTTCCAACTGGGTTGAGAAGAAGCCTTTCTTTTCTTTCTCTTACCATGTCTAATGGCCATGACAGGAACAACAAAGGCACTCGAGCCCTGAGACTTTGTCACGCTCGCCTTGGCGGTTTGTAGTAAACCGTGTAACTGCATCGACATGGTATATGTGTTGTTTAAATGATAAGTCAGGATGAACTGATCATAAGAACCATGGAGAGATCTCAGGACCATGTCCACAACGAGTTCTTCATCAAAGTTTACGTCGAGTTTCCTGAGTCTTTCAAAGTACCATTGCATCTTCTGCACATGGGCACACACAGACTCTCTTTCTTTCATTTTGCACGTCATCATGGTTTTGACGATCTTACAGGGCTCTTGCCTTGCTCTATTGTGAACATTTCAGCAAGTTACAAGTTCATTTCAAAAGGCCAACTATCCTCGAAGGTCTTTTGGAGCTCCAGGGATATGGTCGCTTTCATGATGCAAGACACCTTAGTGGCGTCATCGACATGCTTTTGGTATTTGGCTAGTTCTTCGGGAGTAGCAAATTCCTCATCGATCTTAGGAATCTGCTTATCGAGAATATACTCTTTGCCCTCATAATGAAGTATCATCTTTAGATTCCACATCCAGGCCATATTGTTTGGACCGGTCAGTTTTTCCTTTAAGAGAATCGAGAGTAAGGTAAAGTTTGATTTGGTGGGTGGTGGTGGAGGAGGAGGGACAGTGAGATCACCATTGTTTCAAGACATCTACGAGAGACACAAGTTTTAGTTGGTTGATACGTATATTCCTTCAAATAATTACCCAATTTATTATTGAGGCTATGATTTGTATTTTACTATGTATTCTATGAAAAGGGATATTGTAATCATCAATAAACTTATGTAAGGTAGGCATACAATTTTCCAATTTCAATCATTATGAAATAACTAGATATTTTGAGATTCATTGTGTCATCAATGGCATGTTAATCTCGGATATGTTATATTACCTTTGTGGCTGGGATGCCGAGGACCACAAACAAGATTGTGACTTAACCATGCAAAACCGCATTTTCAAATTCGATCCATTTATAGTTTCAAATTGATTTGCCGGTAAAGCATACACGCTCCATCAATAACCATAAACATGAATTGCCACATCATCTTTCACTTACAGTCTCAAATTAACGTGCCGGTTAACTACACACGCTCCATTAATAGACCATCAGGAAATGATGTGTGTTTTAATAGACTAGCATTCATATTTACATTTTCCTATTTATCTAAACGGGAATTTTTTGGATAGCTTTTAAGTTAATACTTGTAACTTGACACCAACATCCTTGGACCCTTTCGGTAACTCCATTGGTCCACACAAACGGCGGTGAGCAAAAACGTTGCCCATTCAATGATAATTTTATAGGTCGTTTCCTTAAACCATCTTAGAGTGCTTAGAATGAATGAACATAGTCTTGATCCAAGTTGATGTATTTAATCTTAGTTATACATATAATATAAACTATTATATAATGTATAAGGTATATTTTAAACTTTTAAAATTACTAGTTGTTTGATAATATTAATTTAATTAACCTATGCGAGGAAACATGTTAATAATTAGCATCAAATAATAAAGGCACACATTTAAGATCAAATTGAACTAACTAATTTATCCTAATTATCCATGTATAATCAAATGACAATAATTAATTACTAATTAAATATTCAAATTATCTGAGGACACATATGACACTTAGTTGAAACATATTGATGGCTCAACAAAATTCTCATGCCTTGTGCTTGTTTCAATTGTTTTGGACCTTGAGAAGGATATGGAACTTTACTCGACATATGACATGATAATGTCTCAAGAGTTACTTCAAAGGAAAGCAAAGGATTGAATGTTCTTGAAATAGTTCATGCATTTTATAACAATAAAATGGAGGAAGGCCATGATGTGAGTGTTAGTGTAAATGTCGAAGATGTTGAGTGATTGAGGAACTTAGGAACTTTCAGCAGTAATGGACCAAACTTGGAGAATCCTAGTTTGGGTCAGAAAATAAATATTCAGAAAAACCGAATGCTGAACCAAGTTCCGAAACTATGTTCCGATGGCAATGTTTCGAACTCCAAGATCCGAATCAAACTCAGAACCGGTACCGAACCTGAGCACATTGCGAACCAGATGAGATGTTCCGAACTCAGAACTTCCGAACCAAAAGAGATGTTCCGAAGCAGGCTGTTCCGATTCAGAAATGGGATCCGAACTTGAGGCTATACCGAAAGTGAGGATCTAGAAAATACGGATAAGAAAATACCAGTGCTGATCCGTTCAGCAACGAAAGTACACAGCGATTGAAGATCAGAAGTTCAAGACTTAAACTAGTTGTACTTTTGTAATATACTATTATTATTAGTTGTACTTGTAATATCTTCTCCTCCTATAAATAGGAGGCTTGGTTCATGAGTTTTATTGTGAGATTCTAGTGAGATTGTGAGGAACTATCACTCCAATGTAGTCTAAAGTAATTGGAGGAGGGGCTGGAAAATTCTCTCCAGCCACCTCAAGAACATCAAGAACATCCTCACATCTCTTCCTCTTTCTAGATCTCCATATCTTTCCTTCTATCATTCTATCTTTCTATATTTTCTATATTTTCTATCTATTCTTCCCTCCTAGATCTTTGTGTAATTCAACTTAGACTAGAAATTGTGTTTGAAAGATCCATTCTAAGTATTCAATCTTTCTTATTCCCCAATCTACTTAGAATAAAATGGCCACAACAATTGGTATCAGAGCCTGAGTAGCTGTTTGCAAGGTCCAATGTGATCAGTTTGCTTAAGCAACAACCTTTGGATCCTCTACAAACCATTGCATGCTACTGTGCTCAATTTCGTTTCTACAAAAAAAAAGTAAAATCGTAAAGGACGTAAATGACTGAAACGCTTAAAAACAAGTGGAACAAATTTTTTTTTTCCGTAGTTTAAACATTAACTTGTTTTTAGACGAAAATCGTTTTGTTGGAGATTAAAAACAAAAATTAACTATCGTGATTCTTTTTGGCTATTTTGTTCAAAATTAAGTTTTCGAAAATTTCTATAAAAATGTCATATTTTTTGCTGAAAAATGTTGTATTTAATTTATATTCCCTATGATTTTTCGAATTTTTATATATTTTGGGGGATATAAAAATTATTTGATTTAAAATGTTTCTGCTCAAATGTCTCTCTCACCTGTCTCTTTCACCAAAAATCAAAACATGGGGAACACATTTGTCATCCTCTCCAACGTATCCCTTTTACTTTTCAACATTTTTGTCTGGTGATATCATCAACCTTTTCCTAAGTGACATCATCTTCTGATTCCCCTCTATCAGAAGTTAGAATTTCTGAATTCAGCCTTGGTGCTTCATAACACCAATGTCTAACCTCATATCTAACTTCTAACCCCTTTTCCAAACTTAGATGATTTGTAACATCTAAGTTCAAAAATTTCATATTTTGCTCAAGAAGTCCGTCACACTTCAAAATATTAAGAAAACTCCAATCAGAAATTTATGTTCCAAAATTTTTTTTTAGACTTTTCGGAGCCATCCTAACCAAAAAAAATCCGAAAATTGGCTTCAGAAACTGAAATTCAGAACTTTTAAAAGTATTTTCGGAACCTAAAAAAATTCCGATAATTTCAAAGTTCCGAAAATTGTATTTTCTGATTCCAAATTCTGAATTTTTGGAACTTTAAAAAAATTAAAAAACAAATTCCGAAAATTTTAGGAGAAATGACAATTTTTGAACCCAAAATCAGAAGATAGAGAGACAAATTTCAACTTCTAATGATTTATCAAAAAAAAATTGTGAGATTAAGAAGTTGAAATTGAGAAGATACCTTAGTTGAGTAATTAAACTAAGGAACTTTCAGCTAGACATGACTCAACAAGAAAAGCTGACAAAGAAAGCAAATTGCTGATCAAGACCCAACAGTTGGTATCAGCAATGGCAGCATCCAGATCCAGCAAGTGATTTCAGAACTACAGTCAAGGGTTCGTTTCTCGAAGAAAGAAATTTCTTTGTGGGGGGCTGTAACGATTCAGTTCTTGCGGCGACGTAGGCACGTGCCAAGTCGCATTCGAATGCCAATGCTCTAGGAGTCTGAACGTACTCAATGGAGAAGGTTTGCACATCTCCTAGAAATAAGAAGTTTGGGAAGAGCTAGCAACTTCAGAATTTCATCAGTTGAAGATCCAAGCAACAACAGCTCATTCTATCAGCAGCAACATATCAGCAACAAGAAATTTTCAAAATTTAATTATCTGTAATTTTTCAAATTTTTGAACATATAGCGCGAATCACTTCTATCTAATAAAATTTCATGACCAAGAAGATTTTCTCAAAAATTTCTAACACCCCATCAACATTTAGGGGGATCCAAAATCCAGTAAAACTCAACCAACAGTCAAATTTTCTTCAAAAATTTTGATATCCCAACCCTCTACATTTCAAATCATTTAGGGGGATATTGTTAGGTAAATGCTCTGAAATATTAAGTGTTTATTCAGCAATGGGATTGAGAAATTAATCATGGACTGCTCAAGAATCACACTCAACATCTATCACCATTTAGGGGGATATTGTTAGTGTAAATGCCGAAGATGTTGAGTGATTGAGAAACTTAGGAACTTTCAGCAGTAATGGACCAAACTTGGAGAATCCAAGTTTGGGTCAGAAAATAAATATTCAGAAAAACCGAATGCTGAACCAACTTCCTAAACTATGTTCCGATGGCAATGTTCCTAACTCCAAGATCCAAATCAAACTCAGAACCCGGTATCAAACCTGAGCACATTGCGAACTAGATGAGATGTTCCGAACTCAGCACTTCCGAACCAAAAGAGATGTTCCAAAGCAGGCAGTTCCGATTCAGAAATGGGATCCAAACTTGAGGGTATACCGAAAGTGAGGATCCAGAAAATACGGATCAGAAAATACCGGTGCTGATCCGTTCAGCAACGAAAGTACACAGCGATTGAAGATCAGAAGTTCAAGACTTAAACTAGTTGTACTTTTGTAATATACTATTATTATTAGTTGTACTTGTAATATCTTCTCCTCCTATAAATAGGAGGCTTGGGTCATGAGTTTTATTATGAGATTCTAGTGAGATTGTGAGGAACTATCACTCCAATATAGTCTAATGTAATTGGAGGAGGGGCTGGAGAATTCTCTCCAGCCACCTCAAGAACATCAAGAACATCCTCACATCTCTTCCTTTTTCTAGATCTCCATATCTTTCCTTCTATCATTCTATCTTTCTATATTTTCTATCTTTTCTATCTATTCTTCCCTCCTAGATCTTTATGTAATTCAACTTAGACTAGAAATTGTGTTTGAGCTTAACTTCCAATATGTAACACATTCTTATTATCAATGAAAAATACGAATTACATTATATCGTTTAATTATTGTCTTTTAATTTCCGCACTTGTTCTTTACGATTTATTTAATATTCCGCAAATTTACGTTTCACGTCATTTATATTTTCCGCAACGTTCCTTTACATTTTCGCACTTAATTTATTTATTTATCATCGTTTATTGTTGAGCGAAAGATCCATTCTAAGTATTCAATCTTTCTTATTCCGCAATCTACTTAGAATAAAATGGCGACAACAGTGAGCTCTTATGTTCTTAAAATGAATAGTCATATACTTAGATGCCATATGACAAATATGTTTGCTTCGGTCCTTAACTAATTACCCAAGTCATATTATCCACTTATACAGAACATAAACTTGGATATTAGGGGGAACTCATATCAAAGTTACATAAGATGTTTGTAACCATTGAGAAAAACATTCATAAGAAAAAGTTCAATTATGCTCACTATTAGGGAATATAGATTCCAAGAAACCCAGAGACCTTAAATCTGAGGCCATATCAATGAATGGTAAGTGGAAAGGAAAATTGGTTGCCTTAATGTAAGACCCTAATCCCGATGGGCTAGGCATGAGTAATGTATCGCATGTTTAGATCTTAGTTGTTTAGATACTCAAGGACAGAGTCCTTATGGGTTGTTAAGGCGGTGTGTAGTGTGAGTAGCTTAGTTGGTGATATGCATATGAGTGTCTTTTGAGACAGTGGAGATTGGATTTCTTAGCCATGGGGATTGGTATGGATTTCCGAAGGTGTGTAGCTGGAATTGTGGGTCAGCATAGATTAGGCGCATGGCATTCAGTCCTCGAACAGCAAGGTATGGATTTTGGTATGAATGAGTCGATGCTAAGTATTCATGTTCTTTACTCGAGGTAGGTAGTGGGATGAAATCCGATTAAGTTAGGGAGAGTTATAAGACCCTAATCCCGAAAGGTTCAAGTTTAATGGGAAAAAGTGAAGCAAAATATGGAAAATATGGGAATGGGCATTAGCAGCGCTAATACTATGATGCTAATGTGATAGGTTAGCGATGCTAATGTTGTTTGTTGTATGGTTTGTACGATCTCCAGTTAGCGGCGCTAACTTTAGAGTTAGAAACGCTAACTGTCCTGTTTGGGCCAAAACCCTAGATTTTGAAGTCTGGGCCACTTATAAGGGTGGGGAACCATAGGGCAGCTGCCATATTCATCATTTCAGCCCCCAAACTTGTCTTTTTCTCCTCTCTAGCTTATTTTGAGCGTTTTTGGTGATTTTGGCACTTTTGGAAGGATTTTTGATATTATGATGCTAGTGGATACTTGGTGTTGCTAAGAAGCTTTCCTCAAGTGGAAATCAACTAAAGTTCTTAGGTCTAGACCATTGTGAGTAAACTTCCCACCTTTATGCATTTTAATGTTATTCTTATGCTTTTAGTGGGATTGTATGGATTGAAACGAATAAATGGTCCCTTTTGGTGATTTTCCATGGTTGGGAAGGATAAAGTTTGGAACTTTATGCCTTAAGTCCTGATTTAGAACCATTAAGTTGGTTTAAAGAGTAAGCCAAACTCTCTTTGGTGGTTTTGTAGAAGTTTTGGACATTTTAGGCTTGGATCTTGTTCTTGAGCTTGTATGGTCATGTGTGGTTGGTAAAGTTAGGATTTTTATGGATTTTAGGGACTGTTTGGAAGTCCCTCGAAGAATTAAGACCTTGATTGAATGGATTAAGAGCTTAATGGACTTTTGAGGCTGTTCATAGTTAGCGATGCTAACTAGGGAAGTTAGCGGCGCTAACTGCCTGTTGACTGTTGACCGTTGACTTTGACTTTTTGACCTTTGACCTTTGGTCAAACGTGATACCAGTCTTAGGGGTTTATCCTATTTGGAGTTTACGAAATTCTAAGTGAATTTTATCCTTGTTAGGAAGTTAGTATTGTCGGATCTGAGGACACGCACGGGGAGTGCTGTTCCGGCTTGACAAATCAGGTGAATCTTCTCAGTATACTATGGGTGATGTTACATGCATAGGTGGTATTTATTACTTTGTGTAATAATATGGTTTGTATATGGTTTACGTGTTTGCCTACAAAAGTTGATGACTGCCGGCTTAAGGGCTGATAATTACCGCCTTGCGGGCCAATGACTTCCGACGGATGGAGGCCATCGTGAGAGTCGCAGGGTGGTGGATCTCCGTCGGGTTATCTGTAATGTTGTGTTCTATGTGATAGATCGAGTGGTATTTTGGGGAACTCACTAAGCTTTGTTCTTACTCTTTCACCCAAACTGTTTTTTAGGTATTTGCTAGCTTGAGTTTGGAGCACGGTGCGACTATACCACATCTGAGGTTTTGATAATCAAGTCTTCCACTTGATAACCTTTGCAAATGTTTTGTTCAACACGATTTATATATTTTAAATATTAAGTTTAAATTTGGATGTTTTATTTGATAACCCGTATTATGTATATGAACCTCTATAAAACAAAAATATTAACTCTGGATTTTGGGGGGTTACACCTAATTTGAAACCTTAAGCATGAATAAGATGTTGCCAAAAACATTATATGTAATGAATGTGGCACTCTTGGTGGTCAAATTGAGAATTGTTCTATATAATTTCAATTGAACATGAAGATGCTCATAAGGAGCAGTTCAAGTATCTATGAGATAGAACTTATATCTAACACTTGTACACGATACTAAGTGTAAACATAACATTGTAAATGTTATAAATGATCAGGAAAACATAACAGCTGAAAGACAATCAAGGTGGTAATCAATATGAGCAAAGGAAGCAACAACTACGGACTTAACTTATGTAGATTATATCCATAATGCCTTATGGTTTGAAACAATATTTTGAACAATCTTTGTTCAAATTTTTTTTGACTAAAAGGCTATTTCAATTACATGTCGAATGATGGATTAAAGTCCACTTAATTGTTTCAGATACAATGGTATTCATATGCAAAATAAATTATTGTATTTAAATGGAATAATGAAGTGAATCTCAATAGCTTTCTAAACATGTTATGTATCATATGAACACCATAGCACTCAAATCTAATTTGAATATGAAATAGTCAACTTTGTCAAATATAAACATCAAGGTCATATACCAACTCCAAGGGTGTGGTAACTTGAAGGAAAATGAGAAAGTATCATTGATATATGTGTGTCTTGTTTATATGAGAAGTTGAATGTAGCTCTCTTCTCTAATCTTAGTGAAAGAGCAAATGTGTTGTTAAAAATGATACATATGAGTGTATGGCTTTTCTCAAAGCTTATGGTGTAGATACTACCTTATATTCACTTACAAATCAACCATTATAGTTTTATATATGCGATATAATCTATATAATTCCTTGATGAACACTTGTTATTGTTTGAGTAGTCCTTCTGGGAAAAAGAGTACCTAACCACATGGATTATGTTATCTTGAAAAGGTGGTGTTGGAATTTGTAATGGACTAAAGGATACCTAATCATTAACTATTGTCAACTCCACATGTTATTCAATAAGGATAAATAATATTGTCAACTCCACATGTTATTCAATAAGGATAAATAATAACGATTGTTTCAAAAGTGAAATTGAAGGTATAACTCAATGAGATCATTAAAAGCCTTCAAAAGGAATAAAATAAGAAGATTGTCTGAAGAGTTCAAGAACTCTTAGAACATCTTTGTAATTGTATGAATGGTTTCACAACTTACCCCAAAAAGAACACTATGACATATTGATATAGGTAGAACTATGCCTTTCATGATTTGGTTCACACTATGTTATGTGATAGTGTACTTCCTTATAGTTATGTATGTATATTATCAACCGGAATAGTGAACAATAAACCTTAAAAGAGTTTGTATGAAAAGTATTTCATACTTATCTTGATTAAAGGTACAATGAAGTTTATGCAAGACATAAGATGTAACACCCCATTTTCATAAAGCTTAATATTGTTATCATTTCAACATAATTCATGTATGGAAGACAAGAATATCAAAATATGGTCCAACAAAACTTTAGTGTGAAATCAGACAATAGAATACTTCTTGGCCCTCCGCCTTGCTACTGCAAGCCATCGGGCACCCGATTTCGCTGGAAAAACATAGTGTCGGCGTCGGGTTTCTTCGTCCTCTGCATGACATCGCCAACTGCTGCAGTCCAGCCTTCCTCTCCACGACCCCTGCTCAATAATCGCTACTCAGATCCACCGTCTCCCTCTCTCGATTGTAGAATCACGAGAACACACACAGACGGTGTGTGTATATGTGTTTTTCGTTTGCTTCTAGAACTATTTCCCAAATTTCTTTTCTTCTTTCCATCTTTTCTGCTTTCTAATCACGAGGTCTAAGAGAGAGACGAGTCCACAGGAGTGTTAAAAACCATGGGCTGGTTTTAAATAGGAATTGACAAAAATACCCCTCCTTCCAGACTTGGTGAAAATTTTCAACTTTTTCTTGTTATTTTTTCTTGATCTTTACCTAGCCGTAAGTTTCTCATACGATGGCCGAATTTTACAAACTTTACACCAATAGAAAGGTGGGAATGAGCTTTACAACCTTCCCTTACCGTCTTAAGTCCAAATCTTTATTGAGTTTCGGCTATCAACCCTTGAAAATGACTCTTTGGTCATTTTTGTCACTTTTGGGCCATTTTCAAACCTTTATAACTTATTCGTTATAACTCCAAATGGCCTGAATCTTTTTCCTATATTTTTTCTCAAATATTACCAAAGTCACATTGATGGCATTTTCTCAATTTCCTTTTATATTTTGAGATATTAATTTTTAAAGATTGGGTAATTACGACTTTACTTTTTGTCATTTATTTCCAAATTTTGCCTTCACGTCATTAAAGACCCATTTCTGTGACAACCATAAAATTTCATGTGATTATCCAATTTGAAATCCTAAGATTCCTTAGGTGAATGAAAATTATTTAGACACGAATCTGGAAGTCGAGGCTTAACTCCTTAGAAACCTTAGAATCATTAGATAATTCTTTTGATTCCTATTAGGTCATGTTATTTTAATACAAAGTGCCAAAATATTAATTTCATGATTTGATTCAAAGTATATTTAAACAAGAGGCAAAAATCAAGAATAACAATGTACTTCGATTTTTAAGCTAACAAATTATGTACTAAAGTGATAAATACTTAAATTAAATTACAATTATGTTAGATACTAGTCTAAATTGATCTTAAATAAAAGTATTTGACATATTTTATAAACACCAAATAAATATTATAATCATAAGTTATTTTCACCCTTAAAAGTCATAAAACACTTAAAAGAAGTTTTTATAAAAATTACCAACCATTTTATAAATAATACCAACTTATTTTTATAAAAAAAGAGATGAAACTCCTTTTTCCATCCCCAAAATCGTCCTCTCTCTCTCTCTCTCTCTCTCTCTCTCTCTCTCTCTCTCTCTCTCTTCTCTTCCCCATGAAATCTTCTTGAAACTATAAAAGCTACCTCTCTCCACTCCAAATCAATTTCACCACATTTTCACTCTTCCTCTCCTTTTCTCTCTCTCTCTCCCTCTCTCTCTCTCTCTCCCTCTCACAAAATCTCTCTTTTCCTCTCAAGATCTCAGCAGGATTTCAGCAAAGAACTCACAAATTTTGTGAGTTTGGTGCTTGTTGAAGAAAACCACAAAGTGTTTTAGGTAACACTATGTCATTTATGATTCTTGTTTCACTATTTTATGTACTTTTCTTTTCATATTCGGGTTCTATGTCACTTCCATGACTAGAAACCTTTCTCTTAGCTTGATGTTTGTAGATTTCAGTCTCACATGTGTGTATGTGTTTAAAAAGAGTGAAATTATTGATCTCTTTTCTTCTAAACTTTATGTTTTTGGTTATAAAACCCTTCCTTGAATATCATGGATGTATTTCAACACCATGCATGTGAAGGAAATCGGGTTGCATTTGTAGAAACTTCATGCATGTTGATGGTTTGTATGTTCTTCATCATAGAACACTTATGAACCAAAGACATTAGTTTAAAACCATCCACCATATTAGCTGTTTTAGTTTCTGAAAAATGATAGTATGAAGCATGAAAAACCGTGTTTAACCTCAAGGGAGATTCATTTGTCTTGATGATGATCAAAACATCAAGTTAGCAACCCTTAACCAAGCATGCAAATCTGCCAGATTTCTTTGCTCTACTTCAAACGACAATATCTCAACTTTTATTGGTCCAAAAATCAGCATTTTTCTTCTGGAATGAACTTATATTAAGTGTTGAACCCAATTGGTTTCACTCAAAAACAATAAGATTTTGACCCCAAACAATTTTTACAAAAATGTTACTCTTACAGCTCATATTCCGAAAATGGTCATTTTGTTGTACATGAAAATAGATCTATATTACTTCTGAAAATCATGAGAAAAATTGTAAAAACCCTTGAATACTAGACCAAGTGTTGTCCAAATTTGGTGATCTATAAGAATAGGGAACTATGTTAAAAAATTGTTGAACTTGAAACTTCAAAATCTGGAACACAAAAGAGATAAGTTGTATTTTTAAACTTTATGGACTTGTAAAGCTTGGATTTCGAAACAAATAAAATAGGGAATTAATTTTCCCAGAAACTAGATTTTATTAAGATGCATACTGGAAAGTGTCATTCATAAATACTTAAATCTCGATTTATAAAAATAAGGTGTCAAATGATGACTTAATTCACTAATTAATAGCTACGGGACTTAATAAATTGTGAAAATTTGTGCGAAATGTTTTTATCAAGAGTTGAGGCTCCCCAAAAAGTTTCAGCTCATTTGGGCACTGTTTAATAATTATTTCGATTTATGTTCCACTCATGATGAGTATTTTAGAAAACCAAGATCCGATTCTTAAAACCCAACATTGATTTTTCCCAGACCTCACCTATACTAAAGTAACACCAGAAATTATTTTAGAATTTATTTTGTCTATTTACTAATTATTCCAAAATTTTCTAATATAACAAGCTTAAATTTGAAATAGATGCAATACAAATCTAAAAACTCCCAAAATTTTAAAATCCCCTTATCTCCCCAGTAGGATGATGAGAATAAATTTTGGTGATCTTTGGAGATGGTTTTCATGTATTTTCAAATAAATACAATTCCAAAATTGTTACAAAATATCATTTGAAACTTACAGAAAACCAAAATCAATTCTAAGGTTGTTATTTAAATGGGTGATTCTATGATGCTTAGACACATAAGTGAGATGCGAATCTTAGAACCTTTGTGTTTTCGTAGGACGTGAGTAGGAACCTCATACGTGTACCAAGCAGCCGAACTCTTGAGATCACTTGTTAGAATTGTGAGTATTCATAGCCCCTTTTTATTGTTTTATGTTTTGGGGTGGAAAGCATGACTTTAAATTTTCAAAATGTTTATCTTGAACGTATGCTTTTAATTACATGCAACTATCGTATGCTTTAGAATTCTATCGTGTGCAAAGTCCGCTGTTGTTCTTTTACACAACCTATTAACTCTATTTGAGACGATGGTTTATATGGATAATGCTATTTGAGATTGACCATCCCCACTCACATGGCTATGTGGGTGCTGATTACCAATAGCCTTACATGTTGACGATAGAACGTGATTTGTAGGGGTGTTTGGTCTTTAGGACTAGTTGTGGACTCAAGCTTTATATACAAATGATCACGTTGCGTTCAAAATTGCATGTGAAACATTTCACTATTGGCAATACATTTGTTTAAAAAATGTTCATTGAAAATTTAAAACTATTCGTATACTCAAATCTGTGCACTCACCAAGTATTTCAATAGTTGACCCTCATTTTACATGCTTTTCAAGAGTCAGCTAGTAAGTGGCACCTAGAGACATATCACTTGTAGAAGCATTACGCATGTGTTGTCTTTAACTTTTGTTATGAGACCCTTTTGTACTGTCATATTCTGTGTTTCTGCTTTAGCGGGGTGTGACAGAAATTCGTATCAGAGCCGAAGGTTATAAAGAATACCGGTTTTCCCGTTGGAGAACGCAAACTATAGCCAAAAATTTTCAAAATAACTTTCAAAAATATTGAACATATTACTTGTTTAACTAAGTCGAGTACGCATTATTGGACTTTAATTAGGCATAGCCTCGCCAACTATGCTTCATTAAGGAAAATTAATGCGAGACTAGAGACAGTTATAGTAGAATTATGTTCAAAACGATTTTCAATTTAAACTTTTGAAAATCAAAATTTTTGGTGTGCGTATAGGCATTGCATATTATAGGCATTCATCTCGGTACACTTGGAAATTAGGTGCACTTTTATCATAATATCTTTATTTAGAAATATTTTTATCCCATATTAAAGGCTAAGCTAACCCGTTCGGTTATATCACTAGCCGCTCCAGGAACAACCCACTTAGTACTGAGAACGATGATTTCTCGGTAGATACCGACTCTTGATATAAGGTCAGCAGCGAGAGATCCACTATTGACAATCCTAAGCCGACACTAATATCAATATTACCTCAACACCTTTTTATCGTCTGCGTACTAGAGTTACTACTTGGAAAAGTGTTCCGATACTAACAAGGGTGATAATAGGAGCTTCGTGTTAGGAGGCAGATGAGTCACCATGAGTAGTCACTTAAATACCATTGGTGAGTATGTCTAATATGACTCACGAAGAGACACAGAGGTTTAACCCATTGTTGCCGATACGTGAGACTTTCCTTTTGCGCTATGATTTTAGCTTTAGGATTGTTTCCATCTTGAGCTTAAGACTTAACTAGTGATATTCTCGAGTATACCATCATCTTACACTTTCCAAATCACTAACATGTTTCATACCCAACCTTCAAACTTAAATTTTCATGCCCTGTCCAACATCACATTACTTTGTTGTACGAAAATTTCCTATAATTGCGAGTCCTCCTTCGACCCTTAATGTTTTCGTACATTCGTTTGTGTCCTTAACGGAGTTACTGTCATTCTTATCGTTATCAAGGATTATATCATCTTATGTCACACGCCAAACCTATAGCTTAACCTTTGACTCTATAAAAGATACGGAACTGCATCAATACCATAAAACCTTTATAAACAATTTTTCATGTCTTTTATTTTGGGGAAAAAGTCACCTGTACTAACCTTAGTAGTTAGCTACGACTAACTACACCAATCCACTTATTCATTACTTCTTAATCTTCCATCAAAAACCTATTTCACTTCACCGGTTTTATTTATCATCCGTAAAATATTTTATAATCGCTTCATATAGTTTACTAGACCTTTCCAAACCATGAAAGCCATATTTCTCCTTAAAAACGACCAACTTTACTTTTGTTAACTTACTTTAACATAGCACTTTTCTTCAAAACTTAATTTAACCGATGTTGGTTTTTATCTTGCCATTTTAATTTCGTTTGAAATCAAATTTTGATAGCTATATGTGCTTTCTAAGGGCACGTAGACTATTTTAAACATCATTACTATTTTGTCATGTTTACGAAAACTTAAAACATTTTCTTCTATAAAAGTATTTAAACTCTATGATATAAAATCCAAACATCTGGCATCAAGGTTTATGTTATGTGTAAAAGCTTCATTGGGCTATTCAAACCACTTTCATTTTGACTCTTTTTTACCACTTTCTCATATGGGCATTGTACTTTGCTTAAATGTGATTTCTCGAAATCCAACATAATGTTTTTACAACTATCTACTCCAAACATTTTTATAAGACATCACTAATGCTTACATTTCAAAACATACCTCATTTGTTTATTTTTCTTCAAACTAGTTTTATGATCTATAAAGTTTCTAAAAATTATAAAGCATTGCAAAACTTTGTTCGCTTTTAAATTTCCAGAGATGCTCTCTCAACACTGTATAATTATTATTCTAAATATGTTGGTTCATTACCGTATCCATTTTGACCATTGTTGGAATAAACCTTTATGATTCCACATTCTACCGTGTCATTTCGAAAGGTATTTGATTATTCCTTTTATCTCTTACAATCAACAAGCTTATATTTTAACCTTATCATTACCTTGTAGTTATGATTTTGTCCTAAATAATCAAACTCAAATACTTTCTTTATTATGGTCATAAGAATTTCAAATTCTTGTCTCACGTTATGATTTTTACCAAATGTCATTCTTTTTAGCTAATTCTTAATATCAATCTAGCTAACACCAAATTGGAATTATTTCTTAGTATATCTAATTCATTACATTTAGTACATTACATATTTAAGTCAATTTCCACATAGACTACAGATATCCCAACTAACTTCTTTGTAAACCATTCTTAGACTCTACCGCGAAAAGTCGAGTTTTACTCTTCCTTACTTTTTCATAACTGGAGCTTAAATTAATGGATAACTCATGAATTTTTAACAAATCTTAGCAAACACTTTACAATTTCCACATATTTATTTTAATATCAACATGTATCTGGAAATTCATGCTCGGGATATATCTTATTAGACTTCTTAAATTTTACATGTTCGTTCTAATCGATCAATATGTATGAAGTCATGAGGCGTAATTTTGACTTGGTCAACTTTGATATATTCAATTATACCTCTTATCAAATATATTTTTCTTTTATTACGAAATCAACCATAAACGAGTAATCATTATCTTCATTCGTGTCTTTTGTTCTAATTTAGTAATATGATTAAAATGCATTTTCTGTTGTATTTTCTTTACAGTTGATACATAAGATGGATACCATTGTGTTTATCATCTTTCTAAATCCGGAAAATATATGTGAAGAGTTATATTTTCTTATGTTTCTTCTCTTCACTATAAACATAACAAGTTTTAAAGCTTACGATTATCTATCCTCCATAGATTGTTTTCCTAGAATCACTAAATTGAGAATCTACCCATTCTCAATGATAAATATTTTTACACTTTTCTTAAAGTAGCATTCTACTTTGCAATTTCCAGTGAGTTTCTAACTCCTAAACTTGTTTTCATAAATATTTTTGGCTCCTTGCAAATTTGTAATTGGACTAACTTAAACAATTGGATGATTTATCAAAATAGTAATCAAAATATTTCTATATAAGTCCCTCATTGACGACTTAACCCATTAACCATAATAAATTTCTTTATTCTTTTACTACTTCGTTTGATCACCACACATGTATCTTTATTCTCTTGGAATTATTACATATTTTGATCACAGTGAAGTTACTTATCATTTCTAAACCCTTCTAACATAACCTAGATCATGTGATTTAATTTATCATAAACTTTCATCGCCTTCATTCTCCCTAAACATATTCTTCGAATATGGTTCTATTGTTGTGAGAGTACTCGTAATAATAATTATAGCTTCAAAAATCCTCGATCATTTCGTAATTTATTTTGTAGACGGCACTTGAATAGTTCTTACATTTGAGAGGTATGAATACTTCGTTTCCTACTCTTCATACGTATGTTAAAGGTCTTACCATCGATTTCTCCTCCTTCATTTGTGCGATTTCTTCCAATTTTGAATATATCCTTGCCAAACTTGGTAACCAGCTCAGAAATGAACAATTTTTCCGTAATCTCTTTTCAATTAGGTGGCGAATTTAGACTTAGTTCTAAAGTAAAACAGACTTAGTACTCAATGCAGTTTGTGCTTCAACAGAACTTATAACATTCTCTTAATCCAGAAAACATTACTTCATAATCATCTTAGGCTAAATGCCAAAACATTACTTCATAACTTTCATGGGCTAAACGCCAAAACATTATTTTATAACTTTCATACATATTTAAGTAAACTTTCGTAAGTTTTACTAGATAATAAAATATTTCACATTGAAAGTCATAAAACTTTAACTTTTTCCCATGTACCCCAAAATAGGAAAATGTCACATGTACTCACCTTAGTCCGTTAGCCTTTGCCTCTACTTGCTTCCGCGCATTCCTTAAATATCTATATTGATAACGTAGAATATTAGAAATAAATTCGAGTATTAACATACTACATATGTTAACAAAGTCTCATTCCTACAACCCTTATTAAAAGAGTTCCAAACTAGCGTTATTCTAAAAATATTCAATTTTAGTTCACTAAGTTAAACGTTCTTCTCGTATGTTATAATCTAACATTTTTCAAGACCTACTTGGTAGCGAAAAATCCCCTTGTATGGTGAAGTTTGACCAACTCCGACAAGTCAACTACATCATGCTTCATTATTCCATAAAACTTATGTTTAAATTTCATACTTATGGTGTTTACAATCCGCACATGATAAACATCAATTTCTAAAGTGAAATAATTTTTTTTACTCAAACTTTTATATTTCTAGCATAACTTGAGTTTCCTAGTCACCATGACATGGATTTGAGTACCATTTATTCCAACTTTCCAATTATCACCACAACATATTAATACACTAAATTTTCAGTTTTGAACATGTTGTATTCTTTCCTCACTTTTGATCTTTAGAAGATTACACTTCCAATATATGTCAATTCCATTTCAATGCTTTCCAATTCCAATGTCTAACACCAATATACCTTAAGGTTTTAATGCATCTAGCTATTAACAAACTTTCATCTCCAAAACAGAAAATTATTAACATAAAACCCAACCACAAGTGTTATTCCATGATAATCTTTCACCTTTCATCCCTTTTCGCAAACATGCATTCAAAGATTTCCAACCAAAGTCCAATACTTTCATTCCATATGTGACTCTTGACTCATAGCACTCATAGAAATAAGAATCCATGCTCATTTTCGACATCCATGTGCAAATTTTCGGATTCGGGGACTAGGGTTTAACAAAAATCAAGTATACCTTTCCAAACTTCTGTTCAAGAACTAAAATTGTGAAATTTGTAGAACTTTAATGTGAAATCAGACAATGGAATGCTTCTTGGCCCTCCCCCTTACGACTGTCGGCCACCGGGCACCCGATTTCATCGGAAAAACACAGCATCGGTGCCGAGTTTCTTCGTCCTCTGCAGCTGTAGCTGACTGCTGATGTCCAACCTTCCTCTCCACGACCACTGCTTGGTGATCACTACTCAGATCCATCGTCTCCCTCTCTCAATTGCAGAATCATGAACACACACAGACGGTGTATGTGCGGTATGTGTGTGTGTGTTTTCAATTTGCTTCCAGAACACTTCCCTGACTTTCTTTTCTTCTTTCCCTCTTTTTTGCTTTCTAATCACGTGGTCTAAGAGAGAGACGAGTCCACAGGAGTGTTAAAAACCATGGGCTGGTTTTAAATAGGAATTGACAAAGATACCCCTCCTTCCAAACTTGGTGAAAATTTTCAACTTTTTCTTGTTATTTTTTCTTGATCTTTACCTAGCCGTAAGTTTCTCATACGATCCCCAAATTTTACAAACGTTACACCTATAGAAAGGTGGGAATGAGATTTACAACGTTCCCCTACCGAATGAAGTGCAAATCTTTATTGTTTTTCGGCTATCAACCGTTGAAAATAACCCTTTGGTTATTTTTGTCACTTTTGGGCCATTTTAAACCTTCATAACTTCTTCGTTATAACTCCAAATGACCTGAATCTTTTTCCTATATTTTTGTTATCTCAAATATTACCAAAGTCACCTTGATGACTTTTTCTAAATTCCTTTTATATTTTGAGATATTAATTTTTAAAGATTGGGCAATTACGAATTTACTTTTTGTCATTTATTTCCAAATTTTTCCTTCATGTCATTAAGACCCATTTATAAATAAAATAATATCTCACTTTGACTTAATAAAGGGTCTGAATCCATACATTTTCATAATTTTATCTCATTTGACCATTATGTCCTTCTTTAATATGTTGAGTTTATTAAAGTACCGATTCTTTTATAATGAACACTTGTATCAATTCCTACGTTATTTATGCCAAAAAGTTTGGTTGTCACATAATAATTCCAGGTTTACTTAATATCTTTTTATAGAATATATCTTAAAGACTATTTAGGTTATGAATTCTACAATCCCACCAACAATAAAGGTTTATTACGTAGATTATCTAAGACATTGAGAAAATGTTTCTAGAGGTCAAGGCTAGTAGGAGGTTTATGAAAATTAAAGATGTTTAAGAACCAAAAACCAGACACATAAAAGGTTGAAACAAGTACTCAAAAAAAGGTTGCTGAACCAAAACAATTGAGGATGATCAAAACTTAGCAAGACACAAAATGCAATGTCAAATTCTGAATCCGACTAATGGTTCTAAATACTATACGAATAAAGTTTTATCCATTGTTTGATCAAGTGCTTAGTGAAACACAAAGTGTTTGAAAAAATGGTAAACCATTGAAAAATTAATTTTTATCATGACCAATGAGGAATGATACTTAAAGCTCCGATGACAAGGTCAATTACCATTTTGCCATGTCAGAATTTTAAATTCGAAAAAAATGGTTTATGACCGTAAACACTAAGATACAATTCATTCATGGATTAAATAAGCATCTCAAGATTAGAGTTTTCATTTTGATCAAATGCTTTGATCTAAAAGTAAAAATTACTTTTGAAAGTTGGTGGGAGGGTAGTAATATTCCTAAGCTAGTACGTAAATGACATACTGACATTTGGGAATAAGGATGTATAGTGATAGATCAAATTAAATTAAGGGTTGAAGTCAAGGTGCGTATATTGATAAGATTTTGAATGATTTTAAGATATAATATTCTAAAAGTAGTTTCATACATATCACTATATATAAATTGAGCAAGCCTGAACGATCTTGCACAAAAGATTGAGATAGAGCAAGTGGGAGTTAGTATGCTTCGACAGTTGACCCATTAGATATATACCATGATATGTACAAGAATTGGCATGCAATAATCCTTTGGAGCATTAGAGGAAGATGCCAAATTTAAAAAAAAAACAAATATGGAATATCATTGGATGATTAGAAAGAACATTCTAAGGTACTCACGAAGAACCAAAGAGGTGTTGCTTTAATCATGAGAATTAGAAAGGGGTCTTAATGTAAGAGGGTTATATTGTTGATAGTTTCTATTCAGAATTTTCTCGACTATAAACAGGTATGTCATCATTATGAATGAATAAATACTTCATTGATTAATTACACACTATTACAAAATAAGCATAATGCAACTTTTTAAACAATAGTTGCCTGTGATTCTAAAGCAACTTCATGAAAATAAGTGTTGCATTCATAATATGATGCAACCATTTTTTAAAAGAGTTGCAATTTTATTCAAAACGACAACCTTTTTTTTCAAAACTTACAAATTGTATTATAAAGCACGGCCTTTGTCAAGACGGTTGCTTAGTTAAAACTGATGAAGTAACACTTATTTTAAAAATTGTTTAATTAAATATTTGAATAAAAATTTTGTTGTATTGTCCCATTTAATATAAAAAATAACTACATGACTATTTAATCTTGTTAATTTTTATGAATTTAACTTAATTAGTTATTTTAATTGTGCATGTTTTATATATATATATATATATATATATATATATATATATATATATATATATATATATATATATATATATATATATATATATATATATATATATATATATATATATATAGTCCGTTTCAAGGAAGAACCAATATTTTCCTAGGAACCGTAGGAACTTTTTGACTAAAATTATTTTTTCAAAAAAAATGACATAATACATCTAGTCGCTTATATTTAAGACTTTTTGTCAAAAAAAATTTGAAAAATAATATGTATACACGAAATGTGCATATATGCATTTTTTTCGCACATGTGTATATGATCACGTTTCGTGCATATGTGCACATTTCGTGTATATATATTATTTTTTCAATTTTTTTTAAAAAGGTCTTAAATATAAGCGATTAGGTGTATTATGTCATTTTTTTTGAAAAAAAAAATTCAGTAAAAAAGTTCCTACGGTCCTAGGAAAATATTGGTTCCCATTTGATATTTAGTCTATATATATATATATATATATATATATATATATATATATATATATATATATATATATATATATATATATGTTGAAAAATATATTTTTGTATATGACCATCACTGAAATAAGATGAACTGTTATTATCTAACAAATATTATCAGTTTATTTCAGATTGCGTGAATTCGAGATCAAAAACAAGAATAAATTAAGACCCGAGAAACTTTGAGAAATCATCCAAACCTGAGGAAGTAACGCTTCAAACCAAAGAGCAAAATACAAAATATCACACTGCTACAGCAATCACGACGCGACAGACCCTATGGTCGCGACGTGAAGAGAAGAAGCAAGGCAGCAGACCAAATCGCCCAGCGATCGCGACGCGACGGCCAGCATGGTCGCGACGCGAAGAGCTTGAACGCGAGACCACCAACTCCATGAACGCGAGACTGCCAACAAACGCACTAACCAGTGGCCGACCAAAAGCAACCCGACACACGCCCCTTCGCGACGCGACGGCATGCCCGGTCGCGACGCGATGCCTGTATCTTCAGCAACTATAAATTGAGGCTCCCTCTTGCTAATTTGGTACAACACATATATCAACTAAGCTCCATACACTCTTACCCACGACCAAACACCTCAAGACACTCAAATTTCTGAACTTGTCAACAAGAATCAAACCGCACAACCGCAAGAAACAAGATATCCTTCCGACACCAAAACTTCAAACCTCTAAACAACCTCTACCCGACACCAAACTTCAAACCTCCAAACAACCTCTACCCGACACCAAATATCACCAAAACCTCATCCTATCGAAAAGAACAAGAAATCGACACATCAAGAAAACCCGAGCAAAGAACAAGAATCGAAGCTTCAAAGAGAATCGCCATCTTCATTTGCTATCGATAAGTTCTTTTGAAATTATAATTCCAATAATTTACGTGAGCCATTATTGATTTATTTAAACTGTTATAAATCAATTGTACTAAATTCCAAGACATAAAAATTGAACCGTGACAACGAAAACACATGTGGACTGTATTTAACCGAGACATTTAACTTCTAACTTCTAACCTTTTTATTTATTGTAAAAACACGTTATCGTTGATAATGGCGTTTATTACATCTAACATCTAACTCCTAATTTCTAACTTTTTTATTTATTGTAAAAACACGTTATCGTTGATAATGGCGTTTATTACATCTAACATCTAACATCTAACTTTTACTTTATTTACCGCTTTCTGTCTATTTAAATACTGTCTAGTTTAGATTTACCGCAACTCTTATTTATTCCGCATATTATAGATAAAATACATATCTGTCACACAGTAATCGGCTTAAAAACCCTTATTCGTGGTGATCGGTTATCTCGTATTTTCAACAATTGGTATCAGAGCTTGTGTGATTTACTTTGAAATTTTTGTCGAGAACTTTTGTGTAGCGTTTTTATAAACCACCAATAAGTTTCCTTTAAAAAATTTCATCTTAATATCACTTGTTCAACAAAAAAATTAAAAAAACAAACAAAAACATTTAAAAATTACTTGTGTGATTTATTTTGAAAATTTTTGTTTAAAACTTTTGTGTAGCGTTTTTATAAACCACCAATAAGTTTTCTTTAAAAATTTCATTTTAATATCACATTTTCGTTGACAAAAAAAAAAAAAAAAAAATGTCTTCCGCAAACTACTCAAACATAAATTCTGTATCTATTGCTAACAGTATAGGTTCAGGTACTCGAGCACCCATTCTTATCCCCGAAGAATATAAATCATGGGTAGGTCGTATGAATCTTCATCTCAACTCTATAAGTGAAGATGTGTGGAAATGTGTAGACGGATCTCTACCAGAGAACATGACCTCTCTTACGAGTAACTTGGATATACTGAATGAAAGGAAGAAACTTGAACTTCAAGCCAAAAAGGAACTTGTGTCTGGAATACCCCACAGTATTCTAAGCCAAATGAATGATATAATCCTTTTAACTGCAAACCAAATTTGGCAAACTTTGAAAAATCGTTTTGAAGGAAATGAGAGAATCATTGGAAACAAGAAAACATCGGTTTTAAACGAATTTGACAACTTCAAAATGTTTTCACATGAGACCATCCATGATGCTCATGACAGATTCAATCTCATTACCATCAAAATGAATAATTTAGGCATTAAAAAGTCACAGCATGAAATAAACCTCAAATTTTTAAACAACCTTTATGAAAGCTGGAAAATGGTCAAACTCATCATTCAGGGAAATCCGGCAATTCATACTGAATCTTTGTACAATCTGTACGGAGAATTACAATCGTATGAATCCTCGATTGACCCACCAACGTCTACTTCTTTTGGAGGACCGCTTGCTCTGTTGTCAACATCCTCTCAAAACCAAACACATTTTCCTGATCAAAGTCAAATTGATCAAAACCAAGCTTTCTTAAGTAATCCTTGTGACTTGTCTGATCCAAATAATGAAGCTGACTACCAACAATTGTGTGCTTTGGTAGCAAACACTAATCTCGAAAGATTTTTGCCACATCATAGACCAAATTTTCAACAAAGATCCACTTTTGGACAAAACTTTCAGAATCGTGGATTTCAAAATAATCACAACTCTTATAATCAAAACAAAGGTTTTCAAAATAACCAAAGTTCCGGATCTTAGCAAAATTATTCAAAACCATCTCAACAGAAACAAACTCAAACATCTGAAAGACCACCCGTTAAGAGCCAAAAGGCTGACAATAGCGATGATGATGATGACGTAATCATTTGTCACAAATGCAAAGGACTAAATCATTATGCCCGAGATTGTCGAGCCAAAGTCAAGGTCAAAGACTCAGCTTACTATGCTCAAAAAGCCGAAGAACTGAAGAAACAAGAAAAGAAAGCAAAGCAAAAAGCTTTGATGGCATTCTACGAACCTAGCGTGGAACACTGGCCAACTTCTGATGATGAAACAGATACTGAACCAGCTCAGTCAAACTTCTGCTTCATGGCTGACAATGAACCAACCACAAGAGCTCCATATGTCATCGATCAGGTATGGTCTATGATCTCAGATCTCGGTCTTTCAAGAACACCATTTGAGTCCCACATGACTAAGATTGAGAACAGTCTAAAAGCTGATCTCAGACTGTATCATGACACAATAGTCAAATCTGATATCTACAAATCTGAATTACAAACTTTGCAACTCAGATTTGGAGAATCTACAAGGACTAGAGACAAACTTAAAAGAGACATTGAACGAAAATCTGAAGAAAATAATCACGTCCTAGAACAATTAAATGAAGCTCTAAAACAAAAAAGGGACTTAGAAATAAAAAATCAATCTGTTATTTCATCTGAAATAAAAGATACCTTAGAAAAAGAAGTCCTTCAGTTAAAACAAAAAGTTCAAGATTTAACCGACAAAAACACTAGTTTAACTCTAAAACTAGATGATTCTTCAAAGCAAATCAAATTTCTTGAATCCGAAAATCAAATATTTCAAGGAAAACTGGATTCTATCAATATTGCCAGAAAATTGAGTGATGATGTTTTCACTAAAGCAAACAACTTAGGAACTGGCAAAATTGATACGAACTATAAACCAGGAATTGGAAGAGAATCTTTTGAAAATGAAATGACTGAAAATGAAAATGGGAAAATTAGTGAAAACTCTAAATCACCACAACCAGATTTTTTCTCATCTGCCAATGAGGACGATTCAGATGATGAAACAGTTATCAACTGCAGCCCAGATGATACCTTTTTCAACAAATCATTCAAAAGAGTTGTAAAATCTGAATCAGACTCTGCTAGTTCAGTAACTCATCAATTGAGATATACTAAACTAACAAAGAATGATGGCACAATCAAACTTGAAAATTTCTTAAATGGAGAAAATTCTGATCATCAAAATGGAAGTACTTCTGCTCCAACTGTCTTTCCCTCTTTAAACTCAACCTTTATTGGAAAGAACAGTCTGGGACAAAAGTATTCAAAGAAACAGCAGACAAATAAACAACCCATTCAAGCTGTCTTTAAACCAAAAGAACAAAGCAAGCCCATTGTTTTCAAAGAAAAACCTTTGAAACCAGTCGCTGTGCCACAAAACCAAACCTCTAATCCAAAACAAAAACCTTTTCAAAAACCGATTCAAAGTCACTTTCAAAAGATAAACTTCAATCTCTCAAAGAACTTTCAGAAACCATCATTTCACCAAACTCCACTCCATCATCAAAGTGTTTTCCAAAACCATTCAGATCCCAGATACAAAGAAAGGTTATCAAACAGAACTTCACATATAGGATACTTTTCACAAAATCAGAAATCGTTTCAAATGACAGGTTTTCAAAGACAAATCTTAAATTGGGAAAATCTGATAAGTCAAGTCAAGCCTCAACCACTTCGTCCAATCAACAAATACCATAATGATTTCAGATTATCAAAAACCATTAACAAATCAGGACCCACCATGGTTTGGGTACCTAAAATTTCTGTCTAATTGCAGGCACTTTGTGCTGGAGAGCCCAAGGATGGCACATGGTATATCGATAGTGGCTGCTCCAAGCATATGACAGGAAACCAAAGTTTTCTACGAGACTTCAAAACCCACAGAATCCAAACAAGATGTCACTTTTGGAAATAACATGACTGCAAGAATCAAAGGTTATGGAAACATAACAAATGGTCACTTCACCATCAAGAAAGTAGCCTACGTTGACGGCCTGAAACACAACCTAATCAGTGTATCACAACTTTGTGACAACAATCATGAAGTTCTTTTCACCAAACAACGAAGCATAATCACAGATGCCAAGACCAAAGCCATTCTAGTTAATTCTGATCGTCTAGGCAACATGTATCCACTAGATATGGACCTTATCTATGGAAAACCAGACATCTGTCTCTTGTCCAAAGCTTCTGCTGATATTAGCTAGTTGTGGCATCGTCGTCTTTCCCATCTCAATTTCGGCTACATCAACAAGTTGATTGCAAATGATCTTGTTCGCGGACTGCCACTTCTGAAACTTGATAATGAAACTCTTTGTGCAGCTTGTGAAGGAGGAAAACTGTCCAAATCCTCTCACAAAAGCATTCCTGAATCTAGTGTATCCGAACCACTAGAATTACTGCATATTGATCTTTGCGGCCCTGCAAAAACCCAAAGCATAAAAGGGAAGAAATACATCCTTGTTATTATTGATGATTACTCACGCTTTACTTGGGTTTTCTTTTTAAGGCTAAAATCAGAAGCACCTGAAGAAATAATCAACTTCATCAAACAGATTGAATTAAAGCTCAAACGACCCGTTCGAAGAATCCGAAGTGATAATGGTTTAGAGTTCAAAAACATAACTCTAGACTCATTTCTCAAAAACAAAGGCATCGAACACAACTTCTCAGCCCCTTACACTCCTCAACAAAACGGCGTTGTTGAAAGAAAGAACCGAACTCTGTGCGAAGCTGCAAGATCAATGCTCATCTTTGCTGATCTGCCACAATACTTCTGGGCAGAAGCAATAGCCACAGCTTGCTACACTCAAAATCGTTCTTTAATCTATAAACAACTTCATAAAACACCATATGAAGTCATTAACAACCGAAAACCAAACATCAAATTCTTTCATATTTTTGGTTGTCGATGCTTTATAAAGAATAACAAAGATCACCTTTCAAAATTTGAATCAAGATCAGACGAAGGAATTTTCCTTGGTTACTCCTTTACCTCAGCTGCTTATCGAGTACTGAATAAACGTACTAGAGTAATTGAAGAAAGTACCGATATTCATTTCGATGAATTTTATGTCAGGAAATTGGATCGTAAACATTTTGGTTCTAAAATGATCGATAATATTTTTCAAAATCCAATTCAACAAATGCCTTCTACGGACATAGAAATTGATCTTGATTTACTTTTTGAACAACCCAAAACCGCTTATAATTCTGAATTTCTAACATCTTCTACTTTTCCTACAGGAAACTCCGATGCAGAAACTTCACAATCAAACCAAGAAAATACAGATCAAGTCGAGGGGGAATTACCAACACCAAATCCCTCTTTGAACACTCCCAATCCACCTGTTCAAAATGATCCCAGTGCATCATCTATGGGGGAACCTTCTTCACCCCATTCTCACCCTATAATCCAAAAAGACATATCTGACAACAACCAAAATCTATTCCCAACAGAATCACCTGACCAAGAAGAACAATGGGACATAGAAACACCAATCGAAATACCTGAAAAAACTCGCCTAAACAAATGGACAAGGAATCATCCTGCAGAACAAATCATAGGAGATCCCAATTCTGGTATTCAAACAAGAGCCGCTACCTCAAATGAATGTTTATACGGAGCATTCTTATCCATGACTGAACCCAAAACCATCCATTCAGCTCTCAAAGATCCAGACTGGGTCAAAGCCATGCAAGAAGAACTAGCTGAATTCGAAAGAAACCAAGTATGGGATCTTGTTCCTACTCCTCCCGATGTTACTGTAGTAGGTTCAAGATGGGTTTTCAGAAACAAAACTGATGATCAAGGCATAGTATGTCGAAACAAAGCAAGACTTGTCGTCAAGGGCTATTCACAACAAGAAGGAATTGACTACGATGAAACTTATGCTCTAGTTGCAAGACTCGAAGCCATTCGTATCTTTCTAGCATATGCAGCTCACAAGAACTTCAAAGTATTTCAAATGGATGTAAAATGTGCATTTTTACATGGAGAGATTGATCGTGATGTGTATATTCAACAACCTCCAGGTTTTGAAGATCCACAGTTCCCAAACCACATTTTTAAGTTACAAAAAGCAGTTTATGGCTTAAAACAAGCACCTCGAGCCTGGTATTCAACATTGTCAACATTTCTAGAAGAATCAGGATTCAAAAGAGGTTCAATTGATCAAACTCTCTTTCGTAAAATTTTTAATAAACATCTGCTAATCGTTCAAATATATGTCGATGACATTATTTTCGGTTCTACTGATGAATCTTTGAGTATCAAGTTTGCAGATTTAATGAAGAGAAAATTTGAGATGAGCATGATAGGAGAAATGACTACTTTTCTTGGACTTCAAGTCAAACAATCATCAGATGGAATTTTCATCAATCAAGAAAATTATGTTAAAAATCTTCTAACTCGTTTTTCTCTTGACAAATCCAACACAGCAAAGACCCCAATGGCCCTTGGTTACAAATTAGATGCAGACTTAAATGGCAAGCCTGTTGATCAAAAGAAATATCGAGGAATGATAGGTTCACTCCTATACCTCACAGCCAGCAGACCCGACATCATGTTTTCTACATGTGTCTGTGCCAGATACCAAGCCAATCCTATGGAATCTCATGCTATAGCTGTGAAAAGAATTTTCAAATATCTTAAAGGAACTCCATCTCTTGGCCTTTGGTATCCAGCTAACTGTGATTTTCAGCTTAACGCCTTCACCGACTCCGATTATGGAGGATGCAGACTAGACAGGAAAAGCACATCTGGTTCTTGCCAATTTCTAGGAGGCAGACCGGTAAGCTGGACTTCAAAGAAACAATCATGCGTGTCCACTTCAACTGCAGAAGCTGAATATGTAGCTGCCGCAAGCTGCTGTTCACAAGTCATGTGGATGCAAACTCAATTACGTGACTATGGCTACAAAGTATCACAAATTCCCATATTTTGTGACTCAACCAGCGCAATTGCCATTTCTCACAATCCAGTGCACCATTCCATGACAAAGCACATCGACATTCGATATCATTTCCTCAAAGACAACATACAAAAAGGTCATATCGAATTACACTTCATAAACACCGAAGATCAAATTGCCGATGTCTTTACTAAGGCTCTAGACGAAACCAAGTTTCAATACTTCCTAGGCCGTCTAGGAATGTTGAATCCAGATAACATCCATCCCTAATCTCTTACATTTCGTTTGTACAAAAGACTGTTTACTTTCAGTCAAATAATCAAAATTTTCCAAAAAAAAAAAAAAATTCAAATAACCAAAATTTTCCAAAAACATTCAAATAACCAAAATTTTCCAAAAACATTCACATAATCAAAAATCAAAAAAAAATTAGGATAAAGTTTTATCTTTTAAAGTCCTTATAAAACCATGTGATTAACATCTTCTTGACTAAATTTTCAGATACTTATGCTCGATGAATGATCTCAATCATATTGATTCTTAAATTAAAGTGAAGGTTCAAATCTCAAAATTTTCGTTTTGTACATTCTCCTATTCCCTTTGAATTTATTTCAAATATAACGATTTTATCAATTAAGGGACAAAAGATCAGGAGATTCAGATGAAAACCAAACCCATGTGAGAATTTGTGCCTCGTCTTTAACTGCTAAGTGAAATTCATTTCTGTGAGCAAAGGTGTTT
The DNA here is from genome assembly GCA_023525715.1 of Cichorium intybus. Classification (NCBI taxonomy): domain Eukaryota; kingdom Viridiplantae; phylum Streptophyta; class Magnoliopsida; order Asterales; family Asteraceae; genus Cichorium; species Cichorium intybus. The sequence continues at coordinate 79,192,262 of CM042013.1, read as the reverse complement.
TCATTATGACTTATAGGATTTATACTCTTATACCGTGATGCTAGTCTCATTTTTGCTTAGATATCAAAATGACCAGGGACGATACAATCATTTCTTTATATATTAGACAAACTGTCTATTATATCACCTATCCCTATCCTCAATGAAGCCACATCAAGAAAAGATTTATCATCTTGCATAGCAAGTCTGACAAATGAAGAAACGACAAAGTCACATCCAACAAATGCTGTCAACAAATCACAATTGATAACCACATCAGATATCTTTTCACAAATCAAGAAAAGATAAAGACAAAGGTGAACACTTCACCAAAGAAAAGGAAGATTTACAACAACAATCAATCAAGACAGACATCTCTCAAAATTTTCCAAACAAACAGATTCTCAAATGCTTTATCAAATATAGTTGTCAAAACCGAAGACTTACCGGGATACTGTAGCTTTCATAATTGGATATTCTTAGTTGCAAACTGCACTATAAATATTTCTAAACCCCTCTACATGTATTTCCCGACGGAGAGAGAGTGAACATCAATGGCATGAATGAAGAAACCCTCTGAGTAATGCCGAAACCAGTCTTATGTGATTGATTATCTAATATGAAGACCAAGTGACTAAAGTATATAGGTATAAATCCACATTAAGCATAAGTCAACACCTTCAAACTAAGAGATATCACTCATCTTTAGTGATTATACACCAGTTCTGCACCCAGAACAACCAAAACACCTCAGTCAAGTGTGAGCTATACCTATGAGAGTTCATCTGAATCGACCTATTAAGATCACTTGTCGTCTTTATAAATGCTATAAAATCTTAAGGAATATTATGAAAGTACATATACAAAAACCTTTTGATAAATGAACCTGAAACCTTGATTCAGAAACAAATATTATTGACAAACATTTTTTCAAAACATAAGTAAAATCTAGTCACACTTTTTCAAAACAAGTGATATGGTTTTATAAATGTTTTATCCAAATTTCAAGAATTTTCAACCTTACCTTTTAATCTGTTCTCATTTCAGTAATGATCACATAGGGGGAAATTGTTGAAAAATATATTTTTGTATGTGACCATCACTGAAATAAGATGAACTGTTATTATCTAACAAATATTATCAGTTTATTTCAGATTGCGTGAATTCGAGATAAAAAACAAGAATAAATCAAGACCCGAGAAACTTTGAGAAATCATCCAAACCTGAGGAAGTAACGCTTCAAACCAAAGAGCAAAATACAAAATATCACACTGCTACAGCAATCACGACGCGACAGACCCTATGGTCGCGACGTGAAGAGAAGAAGCAAGGCAGCAGACCAAATCGCCCAGCGATCGCGACGCGACGGCCAGCATGGTCGCGACGCGAAGAGCTTGAACGCGAGACCACCAACTCCATGAACGCGAGACTACCAACAAACGCACTAACCAGTGGCCGACCAAAAGCAACCCGACACACGCCCCTTCGCGACGCGACGACATGCCCGGTCGCGACGCGATGCCTGTATCTTCAGCAACTATAAATTGAGGCTCCCTCTTGCTAATTTGGTACAACACATATATCAACTAAGCTCCATACACTCTTACCCACGACCAAACACCTCAAGACACTCAAATTTCTGAACTTGTCAACAAGAATCAAACCGCACAACCGCAAGAAACAAGATATCCTTCCGACACCAAAACTTCAAACCTCTAAACAACCTCTACCCGACACCAAACTTCAAACCTCCAAACAACCTGTACCCGACACCAAATATCACCAAAACCTCATCCTACCGAAAAGAACAAGAAATCGACACATCAAGAAAACCCGAGCAAAGAAAAAGAATTGAAGCTTCAAAGAGAATCGCCATCTTCATTTGCTATCGATAAGTTCTTTTGAAATTATAATTCCAATAATTTACCTGAGCCATTATTGATTTATTTAAACTGTTATAAATCAATTGTACTAAATTCCAAGACATAAAAATTGAACCGTGACAACGAAAACACATGTGGACTGTATTTAACCGAGACATTTAACTTCTAACTTCTAACCTTTTTATTTATTGTAAAAACACGTTATCGTTGATAATGGCGTTTATTACATCTAACATCTAACTCCTAATTTCTAACTTTTTTATTTATTGTAAAAACACGTTATCGTTGATAATGGCGTTTATTACATCTAACCTCTAACTTCTAACTTTTACTTTATTTACCGCTTTCTGTCTATTTAAATACTGTCTAGTTTAGATTTACCGCAACTCTTATTTATTCCGCATATTATAGATAAAATACATATCTGTCACACAGTAATCGGCTTAAAAACTCTTATTCGTGGTGATCGGTTATCTCGTATTTTCAACAATATATATATATATAATACGTCTTTGTAACTATACAATGCTATAAAATACAAATTTATTAATCCTTTTTAACCTAAATATAATAATAGAATTGTATTTGTAATATAAGATTAAAATAAATTTAAATTCAATCACTTTTATAAAAATTCAGTTATTCCTAAAATTTCATTTGCCATGTTAACTGATTTTAGTTTCCCGCTAATAGAAAAGTAATTTTAATTTCCCTCCTAATTAAATTAATTTTACTTTTTTACCTTTTCCCTCTAATTAAATTACCTTACTTTCCCAAATCAACCCTCTTTTGACCTAGGTGAATTGTACGTTTCCCTCCCTCTCACGCTTAGTCGCTTACTGCTCATCATTCAATTGACATCGCATATCTCACTCTCGAGTCTCGACATCGCTCAATCTGTATCGCTCATCGTTCAATATATCTCGCTCACTGTCGAGAAGTTCGCTGCATCGCTGCCTCCTCTGATTATTGGTGAGTTCGTGCTCCCAATCTGCATCGTTGACTCCTCTAATCATCGTTGACTCCTCTACATTGTTTTTTGTTTCATTTGTCGATTATGTATCTGGCTTTGTGATCCCTCATTGTTTACTACCAATGGAATTGTTTCAAGATTCTTTACACTTTTCCTATTCCTGAATCCAATGACTTCAATTTTCCATTTCCAGTATCTAATAACTCGATAATTTTATCTTCCAAAAAGATGTCATCGGTATCATTTTTGGGTTTTGTACATTGTTAAGCCATTTATATATGAATGGTAATCTGTTTAAATATTTAAATTGATAAAAAGAACAAGGCAGTTGTGGCCCTCTGTGGTTGTCATGCTACTGTAGACTTAAGTTATTGATTTTTCAAGACCATTGGGTTTGGTATTTTAATGGTTTTTTAAAATGGGTTTTTAGTTTTTCGGGTTCAACACATGGGTTTTGGTTTTAATCCAAGGGTTGGGTTTTTATGTCATTTGGGTTTGAACCCAATTTCTAGCACATCTCACCAAAATCAGATTGAAGTTAACCAAAATACGATAAACAACCAAGTTTAAAGAAATAGACACAAACAAAAGTTAGAAGTCAACTAAATTCCAATATGAAACTTAAAAGTAATTTGCTAATTTGGTTTAAAGAAATCGTCCTTGGATGGCTATATCACTATATGTAAAATGTATGCAGGTGGTATGGATATATGTGATGTATCTACTTCTCTAATTCTACTTCTTCTCAATTATCTAATGCATGATAAAATATGAAATATGTATGCATGTATTTATTGTAAAATCATCACTGTTTTGCTGTATCTGTCTCTGCTAGATGACTTAAGCTAATGGCTGAATGACTTAAGTTATTCATGTTGATGACTTTTCAAGTTGTTAGTGTTATTGTGGTTGTCACTTTCCTGTTACTTGTAGTCTTTTAGAATTTAGATGACTGAAGTATTTAAGTTAAATACTTAATGTCTTAATGCTTTCATGTTAATCACTTTTCAAGTTGTTAATGTTATTGTGGTTCTCACTTTTGTGTTACTTGTAGTCGTTTAAAATTTAGATGACTTAAGTAGTTTAGTAAAATAGTTAATGTCTTAATGCTTTCCTGTTGATTACTTTTCAAGTTGTTAATGTTATTGTGGTTCTCACTTTCGTGTTATCAACACTCAGGAAACTTCAACTATATAATATATTATAAAAAATAAATTATATTCAGAATTACTATGCATGTCTCTCGTATATATATTCTTTATTAATATAGGTTAATGTTGTTATTAACTTTAGGATAAAAGAAACATGGGGAATGTTAGAGATTGGATGTATTTACCTAGACGGTTAGCTGAGTTTGAAATTGGTGTCATTGAATTTCTTAATGCTTCATTTGCAAAGGTGGCAAAGGGTGGTCAAATTTGTTATCCTTGCAAAAGATGTATGAACCGTTATTGGTATCGAAGAGATAAAGTATTCGATCATTTAAAAAGATATGGATTTGTAGAAAACTACTATGTATGGGTTTTTCATGAAGAAAATCCCTCACAGTCCGAGTCTAATACCATCGTAGATGATGATGGAGTTTATATGCATGATAACTTCGATGAATTATTGCATGACTGGTTTAGAGATATCGTAGAGGAAATAAGTGCGGTGCGTGAAGGTTTAACTGATGAGGCCAAAAAGTTCTATAAGCTAGTGGAAGAGGGAAAGCAAGAGTTGTTTCCTGGGTGTAAAATTTTCACAAAGCTATCTTTCATCATCAGACTTTTTCTCTTCAAGACACTTCATGGGCTAATTAACGTAGCATTTAATGACCTCTTGCAGCTTTTACAAGAGATTATGCGTGAGGCAAAACTTCCAGCTAGTTTTTCTCAAGCTAAAAATATTGTGAGGGATTTGGGACTTGATTATAAAATGATACATGCATGTCCAAATGATTGTATGCTGTATTGGAAAGAGTATGAACATGCTGATGCATGCCACATCTGTCTCGCTTCTAGGTGGAAACAACTGAATGAGAAACAAGGGAGCAAGCATGCCAAAGAACATTATAACAAATCTTCAAAGGTTCCAGCTAAGGTTTTGTGGCATTTTCCTCTAAAACCGAGGCTGTAAATACTATTCATGTGTTTAGAAATAGCTAAATATATGACATGGCATGATGATGGACGTCCCAAAGATGGAAACTTACGACATCCTGCTGATGGGAAAAGTTGGAAGGAATTTGATTCTTGGTATCCGTATTTTGCTAAAGAAACTAGAAATGTGAGGTTAGGGTTGTCAAGTGATGATTTAATCCATTTCGAACAATGAATGTTTCTCATAGCACTTGGCCTTTAGTGTTGGTTAACTATAATTTGCCTCCATGGATGTCACTGAAACCCGAATACTTTATGTTGTCACTATTAATTCTTGGACGTGACTCAGCATCAGCAGGAAACAACATTGATGTTTACTTGCAACCTTTAATTTAGGAGCTAAAAGAATTATGGGTTACTGGGTTGGAGACATACGATAAATCTAAAGATGAAAGCTTTAGAATGTACACAGCCTTAACATGGACGATTAGTGATTTTCCAGGTTATTCCATGTTGTCAGGGTGGAAAACAAAGGGCAAATTTGCATGTACATGTTGTAATTATGAAACCAGTTCATTTTACCTGAAGCATAGTAAGAAGACATGCTATATGGATCATCGTAGATTTTTAGATACTCAACACCCATGGCGGCGTAATAAGAGTGCTTTCAATGGGAAACTTGAGAATAGGCTTTCTCCAAACCCCTGTCAAGAGTTGAAGATGTAAAAAAGTCGTCTATTTTGCAAATTATCTTTGGAAAGACTCAAAATAAAAGAAATGATAGCACTTGCCCATGGAAAAAGAGGTTAATATTTTTGAATTACCGTATTGGCAATTCAATGCAAGTCGACATAATCTTGATGTGATGCACATTGAAAAGAATATGTTTGATAATGTGATAGCGACGTTGATGGATATTAGTGGGAAGTCGAAGGCTCATGCAAATGCTCGATTTGACCTTTTGGAATTGGGTCTCTAAGAAAAACTTCAACCAAAACTTTGTAAAGACGGTGAACATGTTATATTCCATCATGCATGTTTTTCAATGTCTTCAAAGGAGAAAGGCATTTTTTGTCGTGTGTTGAAGGAAACAAAGTTTCCTTACAGATGTGCATCTAATATTGCACGATGTGTTCATCCTTCTGAAAATAAAATTTCTGGTTACAAGAACCATGATGCTCATATTTTCTTACATTAGTTGCTTCAAGTTGCAGTGAGAAAATCATTACCAAAGCATGTTGCAATTCCATTGATCAGGCTGGGTGCTTTCTTTCGGAGTTTGTGTAGCAAGGTAATTAAGCTTGATGAACTTGACAGATTACAATTAGAAATAACATAAACATTGTGTAAACTTGAGAATATATTTTTGCCAACTTTTTTTTACATAATGGTGCACTTACCTATCCACTTAGTAAACGAAGTCAGACTTAGAGGACATATTCAATATAGATGGATGTTTTTATGGTAAGATACATGTGCAAGTTGAAGTCATATGTGCGAAACAAGAGTCAGCCGGAGAGATCTATAGCATAAGGGTATTTGATTGAAGAATATTTGACATTTTGCTCGCGTTATATGCATGAAGGAGTAAAAACAAGATTTAATATGAGTGCAAAACATGTCGATGATACGGATGGAGAAAATGAATTGGGTGGACCAATATTTGTGAATACCGGCCATCCTTTGGGAGGTAAAAAAACGAAGAAAATGGAAGCTTATAACTTTAGATGAAATTTTAAGGGAAGAAGCACATTGGTATGCTTTATTCAATTCTGATTGTGCACAAGTTAATGAGTATATTAAGTAAGTAACCAATTTATAACCTCTCATTTATTCAAATTATGTAACTATCATACATTAATTCACATTCAAATTTCTTTTGTCTAAATAATGATGCAGTGAGCACAAAGTGTATATTGATAGTCAACCACAAAAAATTGATGGGCGCATGACCAAACCCATAGTCACGAGTTCACGGATTGGTTAAAAGACAAAGTAAAATGTGAAACTGTTCTGGATCATATTTTTTGGTTTGCTAAGGGTCCTAGTCCTACTTTGAAGAGATACCATGGGTATTATGTCAATGGATATAGGTTTCATACCAAATCACGTGATGCTAAATGCCACACTCAGAATAGCGGTGTTTTTATTAGAGCATTAACTCCTAGCTTTGCAAGTTCTCAAGACAATAATCCAACAGTTAATGTTGACTACTATGGTAGAATTTTGGATATACTAGAACTTGATTATTGGTCAAAGTTCAAAGTTGTTTTGTTTCGTTGTGAATGGTACCAAGTTGAGAAAGATGACTATGGCTTAACATGTGTTAACTTGAACAAGTTTTGCTCCTAAGATGACCCTTTTGTGATGCCTCCCTAAGTAAATCAAGTGTTTTATATACCAGGCCCTATAGAAGATTGCTTACATTATGTTGCCAATAAGGTTCCTAGAGATATCTATGACTTTGAAGATGAAAGTAGTGAAACTGTTGGTGACACCTGTTGGTTTGAGCCTAATGAAGAGAGGTTGGGATCTATTGCACAAGTTAGTCAACAGGCTATTCAATTGTCATGGAAAGATATGACTCATATTATAGTTGATGCAAATACAAGCTTAGACAGGGCAGATGAAGCTGATAATCATAGTGGTGGCGATTTTGATTATGACAATACATTATGGGATTGGATGTCAGTTGATGAAGAAGATGCTGATTGAGATATTAACAATAATGTCTTTTAAATTAATAAGATGGTTTAATGCTTAATTGTTTTTTATTTATCTAATGATTTCATTTGAAAGTACGTGGATCTTTGTGATGCAAAATTGGTTTATACTTTGAATAATAAACATTTGATTTATGAGTCAACACTTTGTGAATATTTTTTATGTGTGTATTTGTTGGATCTTATGTTATAATGTGATGTTTCTCTTGTTGGGATAACTTTACATATAAAATATTGTATTTCTGATCAAGATGCGTTTGTGTTGTTTGTTTTGCAGGTTTATTTCGATTCATTTAAATCATAAAAACGAGATTGGCCAGTAATGGGAAAACAAAACAATCAATATCAAGGTTCACAGAGACAAATGAACGATTATGAAAAGAATAGACTTTTAAGGGTTCAAGAAAACCAAGCAAGACTACGAGATTTAGGAGTTAAAAGCATAGCAAACTCTTTGACAACTTTGGTAGAAAGTCGAAAGACAAATAAAAAGAAAGTGAAACAAACATATATCGGTGCAAGAGATGTAAATTATATTCCTGATTTGGATGATGATAGCGATGGAGAGTACCGAGAAGTTGCTACAAGTGTTGAAGTATGGAAAAAGGTAATTAGATTATCAACTTTTATTATTTTATTTTTGTACAGTTCATGTTTGATAAAAACAGAATTTCTTACAACAACGTCATCCACAATGTATTGCTCCACTATCAATGAATAGATCTGCTGATCTAGCAAAGCAACGTCGGGTGGTTGCTCCAACGGTTTCCAATAAGTTTGCATTGGATTCTAATTCAACAAAAGAGAATCAATCCAGAGAAAGAATTACCATGGGTGATTTAATCTTGAGTAATAAAATGGCACAATCATTGCTATCCAAAGAAAATGTGGCAGAACCTAATTGTATTAGAAGCAGAGCAAAGAGAAAGTTGGTTCTTGTTGATGAGGATGATGAGATATATCAAGGTAGTATTTTGTCGATCTAAAAGTTTATTACATTAATAAGTACTAATCACTCATAAAACTACATTTCATATTAAAGTACTATTGTATGCTTTTAGATGTTAATGAAGCAGATTTGGAACTTGATGGTTCAAAACATTATGTAAAGGATGGAGGCATTGTGCAATCTGAAGGTACTTGTTAGGACATATTTTAGTTGCTTTAAGATTTACATTTCATGGGCTAAATTCGCAATTAAATGGGCTGTTTGGAGTTTTCGGTCAGGGACCGAAAACCACCTGGTTCTCGGTGGTCATGACCGAAATCCAAAGGATTTCGGTGGGCTGGGCTTGGCATTCTCGGTTGGGCTGTATGACGGTGGGCTTAGGTCATTAGGAAATATATATATAGTTTTTGTAGCCGTCATTAGTTGTCTTGATCGAATTGGGAGCTTAGAGAGTTAGAGAAACATTGTGCAATCGATCACAAACACTTATATACTAGTCGATTCTTGAATATAATCGAGTGCATTGAAGTTTACACCACGTTCTTTATTGTTTCGGATTGATTACTTGATTGGATTCTGCACAATCAAGTGATTGGTTGATCCCTTGGATAGATCTTGAAATTTTGGGACTTACAAGTGGTATCAGAGCCTCAAAACTTGTGTTTTTGGCTGTTTTGGTATCAATTTTTCGAAACCTTTGCTTGGAGTTTTGGAGATTTTGGAGTTTTTGGACTGTTTTGGAAGATTTTTCTGTGTGGTGTTCACCGTGTTCTTCATTTTTTCTGAAAAAACCATCTGTTTTGATCCTTAAAACTCAAAATTTCGCACAAAAACGTGTTTTCAAATAAGAATTTTGGGATTTCGGCGACTGTTAAGCAATATCGGTTAGGGCATCAGGAGTTTTCGGCGGCATCTCATGGATTTCGGTTAGGGTTCCTTGATTTCGGTGGCACAAAGCTGTTTTCGGTTAGGGTTTTTCTTGATTTCGATGGCTAGTGCTGAATTTCGGTTAGGTAATTGAAGTTTTCGGCGGCTGTTTTGATTTCGGTTAGGGTTTATTTGATTTCGGTGGCTGCAATATGATCTCGACTAGGTTATAGTGAGTGTAAGACTAATTAATCAATGAAAGCAAACAACGAGAACAAGTGTATGAATATTCAACCAGTCGAATGATTTTATTCAATGTAAACGGATAGTGCTCCAAATCTTTATGATGAGCAACTATGAAAAACGTTACAAAGAATAAACGATTGTGTAAAAAGTACATTCTAGATATCTAGGGTTGATGGTGTTTATATACTAAGTTGTAATTGGATAAACACTTAATCCAATTAGTTACAGATAAGTATTAAAACCCTTGACATTATCTCTAACAAAAGATAAGTACAAAACATAACAGTCTTCTGATAAGCACACCAACTTCGTATTATCACCGGCTTCGTATCAACCTCTCACTTCGCATACTTCAAAAGCTTCGGACAAGAACATATGTACTTCAGATATCAAATATCATCACAATCAGAATCCTAACATTCTCCCCCTTTGTGGTGAAGATGTCAGGTATCCGAATTCTATAACATATGATAGGCTTTGCTCAATTCTCTCCGAATCTGTAACCACCACTTCAGATGAGTACACAACTCAAGCTTCGCATCATCTGAGTTCTCATTATTGACCGTCACTCTTGCTATCATTCCTTCCAAAAAGGTAGAAGGAAACTTTTCTTTCTCATCCATATCAATAAATAACGTCTTCAGTGGACTTTTCTTTGTCAGCTTTCCCTTGTAAACTACTCCCCATGGTTTCTGTAGAATCATAAAGGGCGAAGTTTCGAAGATATGAACCCATAAATCTTCCAATTATTCTTTGACCTTTTGTCAGACCAACCCGCTGGGAGATTCTTGTTTGTGTCAAGCTGTAGAATCTTTCAACAAGTACTATGAAGTCGTTTGGATTCATAAGTGGAAAATCTGCCACAGTGAAAGAGCTTTCCATCTTCTGTTCCCTTCTTCGGACATGATAGGTGAAATTTTGATATGTTTCTTCAAAGAGTCGTCCTATCTCGATTCGATCAATCCCAACAATCTTTAGGCAAGACCAGACATGTGTTTGATCAGCAGCAAGGTTCGCATGAAATCTGGCTGTTTGCTCTTGAAACTTTCTCTTCTTAGCTGGATCAAACTCAATGTCATAGACATTAGCAGCAAAGAGCTTTGGATTGAATAGGATATCAAGTTGTAACTCAGTCATATTCTCATCACTGAATGACATTAGTGGCAAACGATCAAACATTTCCACAGTGGTAAAGGCCAAATTCATAATTGTCTCATATGTCCATATCTTGTTCACTGGACCCAAGACTTCTTTCTTTCCTGCCCTGTCTCTTGAGATTACATACAGATGCCTTAGCTTTTCATACTCTTCTGCCTTCTTTTTCTTCTCCTCAGACTTTGACAGTTCCATAGCAATCTTCTTTCCCTTATCAACCGAAGGGCCTATCTCAGGTGGAACTTGAGAAGTTGTTGTTTTTGTTGAAGTGGATGATGGTGCAGAACTTGCTCCGATTTTAATACCACCAGAAAATCTTTTTATGAGGCTGGAGGTGGGTTCGGTTATCATTGGTGTGGTTTGTCCCCAAACTGAAGGAGCTGTTGTTGATGTTGATATTGTGGAGATTGTTGTTGCTGAAGTAAATCCGAAAGTTGATTTTGTTGTTGGACCAGTGGTAATAGTTGATAGTGGTGCGAGGATTGTGATTATTGCTGTTGGTGCGATGGTGATGCGTGTTTGTCCTTCTGTTAGTCGAGGCCCTTCTCCCCCTTGTGACGAAAGCACTAAGGGCTTCAGAGCACCTGGTAACCGACTAACCAGTGTAAGAAGAGGTGCAATATCATTTCGGATGGAGGTGGTGGTTTGAGAGACCAAAATCTTCATCAGCTGGTCGCTTATTTTCTGTTCTTCTCTGTACGCATTTAACTCATGCACCTTCGGTTCGTATTCTGCAATGGTTTTCTTCGCATCGACAGCTTTTCGTAAACTTGTCAATTAAACGTCAAATTCCTCAGCACTTCTTTTCGAAAAATTTTCAACCGAAAGTGTGAGAGATGTAAGTTTGGCTTGAACTTCTTTGTGTGCACTGCCAAGATTGGTGACTACGTTATTGAGTTTTTCTGTATGTTGATCCTAAATCAGTTGTGAGTTTTCTTCAACAATCTTTTCAACTGCCTTGCATCGCAGGCCACCTTTTCCAAAACATTTCGTGTCAACTGTTTGACATCGGTTTCCACAATCTTGACTGCCTCATCTATCTTCTTGTTAACTTTCGTTGTGATGGTTTCCTCAAAAGACGTAAGTGATTCCGCCAAGTGAACTGTAGTTACCCCTTACCCTTTGTCCGAAGTGTATATGGTCTGGGCTCGAATCAGAATGTTTAATTTCGCATTGAGTTGGCGGAACTGTTTCATTGACACCAGGATCATGTCTGGTTCATCATCATCATCTTGGATGTGTACTGGGGCTGTTTCAAAATAATCATCCTCTTCTTTTTCGGTTTCATGGGAAGAGGGAGAATCAACCATGTCGTCCATAAAGAAAGAATGAATCGGAGGAGGTACTTCTGTTGTTGTTGTGAAGATTGGTGTCATCTACTTCGGTGGTGGAAATAGTGGAGTTGTGGCAGTTGGATCATCGGATGTGAGACTTGTGTCCACATCAGATGTGTGCACAAGGGTCTCAATATGACTTGTCTCCACATTAGATGTTTCAATAGTGGTCATATGTGCAGACACCACCGGATTTTCAGTTAAAGACACAATGGGATCAGAAGGAGGTACCGTAGTAGTTGTTTCAGTTGGTGATGGGGGATGGTGGTATCCTCCTGATGAGAGTGTTCTTCCTCTTCTTCTTCTTCCTCTTCGGATCAAGGTGTTGGTGGTCCTGAAGATTGTGCTGGCTTCTTATTGGATGGCTTAACGGCGTGGGTTTTCTTTCGTGTTTTTGAGTTCTTGGCTGGGGCTTCGGATGGTTCGGCTGTGCCTTTTCGTTTGCCACCCTTAGCTTTAGGAAGTTCGGATTCGATGACTCTTGTGAAAACCCCAAGGGGTGCAGGTTTCGTGATCGTCTTGCGGTACTCGATCAAAGTAAGATTATCATCTGGAACCTTGCACAGCATCGCCTCAGGAATTTGAGCAATGAATTCCATTCTGTCATCCGAAGTTGAACTTGAAGGAATCTGGACTTGATGGAAATCATGAACAGGTAGTTCAGAAGGCACTGGTATCTTTTCGTGTGAATATAAAACTTGGACAATCAGTGCCGAGAACCGTATGGATGCGATGTCTGTGGCCCTCTTCGCATGGTTCTGGTAAGTAGTGAAATCGGTCCAAAGAATTGAAATATAATCAACTGGAACATTATAGTATATACCGTACTTTAGTTGCAAGAATGTGTAAGCAACTGAATCAAGGCCCGAAGTCCTGCCAAATAGACTTCATAGAATAATGCTGAAGAAATAACCCCAAACTGAAGGTAATCTGTTCTTTTTGAAGGAACTCGTTGTGCGTGTGATCGGTGTATGCCCCATCTCGTTGAGCATGTTAAAGATCTCAGACTGAGATGCCATCTGAAACCGTCCAGACACCGGGAGTTGAAGGATTTTCGCGAATTGGTCCTTCTTGTCTGTAATGGTTTTATTGGTGTCATCGACGGTGACTATTTCAAAGGGCATAGATTGACCGTCTGCATTCAGACGTGCAGTATGGTGTGCCCTGTTAACCCATAATTTTGGAACTTGAGCAGTTGCAGTCATGGCGTAGGAAAGAGGTGACTGGCGTAGACATACAACCAACATCGCCATTGTAGATGAGTAAGCTTTAGGGTCGAGGTTTGTAATGTGGTTTGCCGACATAGGGTTAAGATCAGGAACTAAGTCAGCATCCCCTGCTGTGAATGAAATATCATCGGTGGCCATGGTAATTGATTTTGAGGATTGAGAGTTGTGAATCTTTGGAAAGTTTTAGTTGCAGGTTCAGAGAAATTTGAAACGGAAGGGATGAATGGAAGAGTCATTCCGTATATATACTACTTTGATGAGTGGAGAGAGAATGTGCATTTATTGCTGGTGTTTGAACGGTCGAATGGGGTTCCTCCATGTCATCCGTAAGTTGAGGGGACATTCCCTTTTTATCTGTGTGACAGCTGCATCATCCCAAGTAACCGTTGTGCTTGATTTCTATTGGTTCCTGCATTTCCCAATGTAAAATAAGATCAGTAAAGATCTCAGGTTTCTCGTTAAATCTCAACAAACAAAATTACCATACGATATAATAATAATAAAATATTTTTGGTGTTTTGAAATTTTTTTGAATGTACAACCGAAGTTTGCTCATAATTCATTCATGCTACTCATCCAAAGTTATAAAACAAGGATCCATTTAGTTTTGGAAAAATATGGTTTTTGGTTAAATTCAAAGGACGAGAGCTGATTATTCTAGGAAGTCCTTATGACTCCTTCATATCCGAACAAGATTAATGTAATGTGCATTCATGTGGATAGCTGAACCCAGTGTAAGTTTTCCACCGTCGCCTTTATGTAAACTTAGTTGGCTAGTATAAGATTCCAAATATTACATAGAGTAACCTTAGATGATGACACATCCTGATACGAATAGATACTTTTAACAATTGAAGTATTTATGGGATTCGTTTATAAAAATTTTCTCGATTCACCTGATGGAGTATTTGAACAAGCATTTCGGATGACAAGACTTTGAAAGTTGTGCACTACTCCACCTTTGTCACTGAAGACAGGTTACTGAGATGTTCATAACCCCAACCCGGTTCTCAACTGTGTCACAGGAGATCCTGAGTGTTGCATTGAAGACAGGGGGTACGCCTTGAGCACTTCGTTTATTGATAATCTTATTGTTGATTCTTTAGTGTATCCGAAGATAGACGTTTTTGAAAGTGCTTTACTAGCTGTTTCCTTTCCTTTGGAAGTATTTTGGCATTTAGTGCTCTTCATTATTTTCATTTATTCATATTGGGAATATTGCGAAAATGAATTTTTCATAAATAGCATCAGAAATCCCATTAGTAATAATTGACATTAAATTTGTTGCTTCGTATTAGAAGTTGCCAGATGTTTACCACCACGAAACACATGGAACATATCCTGAAAAGACTAAGTCTTCTTGATTAGTTATATGCTTATGTGAAGGATAGAACCACTGGGTACAAGTAAGACATGAGGGTTACATATAGGCTTGTACGAAGTATGGACAAGTCAAAAGGTCTTTAACCATGATCAGATCATCCAAAGTGTTATCGATGTTGCAAGTCGAGTCCTAAATACCCCTTAGTCCAATGAGATATGTTTAACAGACTCTAAAAACCCCGTTTGGTGCTTTAATGGTGAATGAGATTTTGCAATGTTTTGATTCGGATGAAAGAGTCATACACGTTGCTATGGACAGAAGTCAGAATTTTAGTGTAATCAGAAGCGAACCGAAGCGTCGGATGTGAATAGTAACTTTTTAGTTAACCCTTATCCGAAAGGAACCGAAGGTTCGTTTATAAATAGTATCGCTTCTGATAAAAAAATATCTAAAAGAAAAAAAATTTAAGAAGAAAAAAAACTTAAAAGTAAAAATTTTCAAAAAAAAAACTTCAAATAAAAAAATGAAGAAAAAAATATTTTGGCTTGAAGGTACTTAGCTGACTATGTGTTTGGAACTGCGGATGACTCAAGCATGCCTAGCCCATGAATGATTCGTGTGACTGCTTCTTCATCAAGGGATTTAGTGAAGATATCTGCCAGGTGATCATTCGTATGAACGAAATGAACCTCAATATTTCCTTCCTCTACATGACTTTTAATAAAGTGATATCGGAGACAAATGTGTTTGGTCTTCGAATTTGCACTTTCTGAGTCACAGAAGAGAGGTATTCTTCGCATGTGGATTGCATAGTCATGTAGTTGACTTTGAACCCGAATCATCTGAGAAGTGCATGCAGCAGCAGCAATGTACTCGGCTTCGGCTGTGGAGATGGAAACACATGTTTGCTTTTTCGATTGCCAGCTGATGAGTTTGCCATCTAGAAACTGACATCCACCCGAAGTGCTTTTAGGATCAACTGCACACCCTCCCAGATCAGTATCGGAGTATGCTTGAAGAAAGAAGCCTGAGTTGGCAAGGTACCATAAACCAAGAGAAGGCGTACGATGAAGATAGCGAAAGATTGTCGTGACTACAGCTAGATTGGGCTCTCTTGGATTCTCCTGATATCGTGCACAATTACAAAATGAGAACAGTATATCTGGGCGACTGGCAGTTAAGTAAAGTAAAGACCCGATCACGCTCGTGTAGACTTTCTGATCAACCACCGGTTTGTCAAGCGAAGGTGTTAGTCTTGTACCACCAGCCATGGGAACCTTCGCATTTGAAGAGTTTTCCATCCCAAATTTCTCCAACAGACTTCGTGTATATTTTTCTTGGTTTATGAAGATGCCTTAGGATGTTTGTCTAACTTGTAGTCCGAGAAATTAATTTATTTTTCCCATCATGCTCATCTGAAACTTGCTTTTCATGAGGGTTTCGGAATCTTTTGAAAGTTCAAGGTGTGTTGATCCGAAGATGATATCATCCACGTAGATTTGAACTAACATGAGATGATTACCAACTTTGTTTCTGAAGAGAGTGGGATCAACAGAACCTTGTTTGAAGTTTGATTGTTTTAAAAACCTGGTTAAAGTTTCGTACCATGCCCTTGGTGCTTGCTTTAGCCCATAGACTACCTTGTCAAGGATATAACAGTGATTTGAGTATTTTTCGTTTATAAAACCAGGTGGTTGTTCCACATACACTGTTTCCTCAAGTTCACCGTTTAAAAATGCACATTTGACATCAATTTGGTAGACATCAAAGTTTTTATGGGCAGCAAATGCCAAAAAGATTCGGACGGACTCAAGTCTGGCAACAGGAGCGAAGGTTTCATCATAATCGATTCCCTCATGTTGACAATATCCTTTGACAACTAGTCTTGCTTTGCTTCAGACGATGTTACATTCTGTATCAAGTTTATTTCGAAAGACCCATTTAATACCTACTACAGAGGAGTTGGTTGGTTTAGGAATTAAACGCCACACTTTGTTTCGTTCAAATTCAGCCAACTCATTCTGCATGGCCTCAACCCAATCTGAGTGTTGAAAAGCTTCTTTTACATTTTTAGGTTCTACTTTTGAAATGAAGACATTAAACATGCAATAGTCTGATCATTTGTTTAATTCATTTTGCTTAGCTTTTAATTGAGATCGAGTAAGTACCTTTTCATCTGGATTACCAATTACCTGAGTCTTCGGATGATCTCTTGTCCTTTTTTCAAGAGGTGGGTAAGCAGGATCATATTCTGGCGGAGTTTCTCCATGCACTTCCTCGGTATTAGATGGATAATCCGAAGTTGACTGATTGTCTTCGGGTGTTTTGTCAGGAATTGGTTGCTGCGCCTCAACAGAATCTGGCTTGTCAGATGACTCCCTCTCGAATTGAGAAGGGGTTTGTGTTGAAGATGAGCTTGGTGGTTCTGTAGAGTGAGCATCCTTTGAATTAGATGATGTAGATTTTGAAAAGTCCTCTACAATCGAAGAATCCTTTGGGTTGAATATTTCACACTCCCCCTCAACCAAAGGATCTGATTGCTTAGTTGTCTCTGACTCCCCCTCAACCAAAGGACCTTTTTGCGTAGATGTTTCTGACTCCCCCTCAACCGAAGATGTCTTTTCTTTGGAAGGTTCAGTTGTGGAAGTATCATCGGCGAGCTTGTTGATTTCTGGTATATTATTGTCCTTCGTATTTGATTCAGCATCTATTGCATGATCAGGACTGTCAAATAGGAAGGAAAAATCAATATTGAAGGAGTTCAGAGGTATAATTTCGGTTGGTTGTTCTGGAAAAATAGAGGAGCGAGGGAAGAGTGTTTCTGATTTCTTTATGTAATCATCATCAAACGTCAGATTGAAAGTTTCCTCGATATTCCTTGTTGTCTTATTTAGTACACGATATGCTTTCGCAGAGTGTGAGTAGCCAAGGAAAACACCATCATCAGATTTACATGCAAACTTCGTAGTACCAGGTTTGAGTCTCATGATGAAGCATCGGCAACCGAAGAGATGGAAGTATTTGACATTTCGTTTCTTTTTGTTAATGACTTCGTATGGAGTGATGTTAAGCGTCTGTAAATGTAGGATCAATTCTGGGTGAAGCATGCAGTTGCAATAGCTTCGGCCCAGAAGTACATTGGAAGATTCGCATAGTCAAGCATGGTCCTTGCCGCTTCGCATAAGGATCGATTTCTTCGCTCAACTACACCATTTTACTGTGGAGTATAGGGGCTGAAAAATTGTGAGTAATGCCCTCCTCCTTCAGATACGACTCAATTGTTTGATTTTTAAATTCAGTACCATTGTCACTTCGGATCGCTCGTACAGGTTTCTTTAAATGAAGCTGGATTTGCTTGATGAAGGCTATGAGTTCTGCGGGTGTGTCTGACTTTTTTCGTAGAAAGATAACCCATGTGAATCATGAGAAATCATCCATGATTACTAATATGTATTTCTTTCCTCCAAGGGATTCAACCGTTGAGGGACCACAAAGATCAATGTGTAGTAGTTCAAGAGGTTCGGTGATCTTGGAGTCTATTGTAATCGGATGAGCTTTTCGTTTTTGCTTTCCATGCTCGCAAGCAGCACACAAAGTGTCATTGTCAAACTTCAGTGTAGGCATACCTTGGACAAGGTCAAGAGCAACAAGCTTGTTGATATTCTTGAAGTTCAGATGAGAGAGCCTCCAATGCCATAGCCAGCTGATATCCGAAGTGGCTTTTGAGAGTAGACAGGTGGAAGGTGTCCCAACAATTGGCTTCATATCCAGTGGATACATTTCATCCTTCCTTGAAGATTTTAGCAAGACTTCCTTAGTCTTTTTCTTCTTTATTACACTTCCAGCTTCATCGAATGAGACTTTTAGGCCAGTTCCCACAACTAGTTGTGAGACACTGACTACGTTGTGTTTAAGTCCTTCTACGTATGCTACTCGATTGATAGTAAATTTTACATTGGTTATTTTCCCATAGCCTCTTATAGGACATGTTTTGTTGTTCCCAAACTTGACATTTCCTCCATCTTCTAAACTTCTAAAATCCCTTAAATACTCTATCCTCCCCGTCATGAGTCGTGAGCAGCCACTGTCGATATACCATTCCTTATCGTACTGCTCATCGATCATTACCTACAATTTAAAGAGAGAGCTTAGGTACCCAACATGGTTTGGGTCCTTGAGGGTAAGTATTCGGATCATATATCCATGATGTGATCATATCATCCTTTTTGGTTCCAGAAGTTGAAGCAATATTTGACGCGATGGTGGGTTCAATTATTTGAGTTTTAGTGACTTTTGGAACCCATTTCAAAATTTTCTTTGGTTTTTGCTTTTTAGGAGTCAATGTTAGAAGCGGGTTGGGTTTTAGAGGAACCCATTTATGGTTTGACAAAACAGTATTCCCAGACGAAGGACTACATTGAGTAGATTCGCATAGAAACTCTTCATAAGCAAGTTTGGAATCTTGAATTGGTAAGCTTTTATCTTTAAACAAATCCATATTCTTGTCAAGCCAAACATGAAACGTGTCTACTAGGTTGCTTCCCTTGGTAAAAGTTTTCTTTGCTACTTTTTCATACTTATTGTTTGAACAATTAGGTTTGGCAGGTTCAAAAACAATTTTCTGAGGTTTTATTGAAGAGTTTTTGACAACAGACGAGTTTTGTTGATTTTGAAATGCTTTCTTTTTGTTTTGGGAATCACGATAGTTTTTGCTTCGTCTATTATCGTAAAATCGTTTGTGTTGTTCAACAGAAGAAGGTTGAGTATTTGTTTGATTTCGATTAACTGAAAGATTTCTATTATTTTTTAATTTTCGATTATTTGAGAAAGCTTGATTATTTGAAAATTTTTGCTTATTTGAAATTTTCTTATTATGACGATGTCCGAAGGTGTTTTTCATCTGATGCATTTCTTGTTTTCGTGTATTGATTTTGAACTCCATTTCTACATTTAAATTATTTTCAAGCATTTTATCAGATGAGAAGAAACCTTCGGATGTGAAATTTATATTGTCATCTTTTATTAGCGAAAGCAGTTCACAGTACTCTTCAAGTTTTACACCTTGTTTAATAAAAAATGTATTTTTGAAGTTAGCAACTTTCGGATACGTACATGCTAGTGTGATAAGTCTTTTGGATTTATCAGTAATAACTTTTGAGTAATCAGCAGAAGTTTCAAGAATTTGAAAAGATTTAGGTTGATTATCCGAAGAGTCATGTGTAACCTCCGAGGAGCTAATGTTGCTTTCTTCAGTTGCACAAGATTCAGATTGCTTTGAAGAACAGACTGAGGAAGTTTTTTGTTGAGATAAATTAATGAAGTCTATTTCCTCAATGTCAGAATCAGAATCATCAGAAGCATTGACAATAACATTCTCAAAATCAATTTTAGTTGCTAGAGGAATTGTGGGTAGAGAATTATCCATTACTTTTAATAGATCATTAGAACTTAAAAAATTTTCAAATGGAATAACACCATAAGCATAAGTTGGGTTTGGAGTTTCAATTGATGAAACAATAGATTCACATTCATAAGAAGAGAATCCACATCTTGTAGCTTAAACTCAATAAAAGGTAACAATTTTTTGTGATGATCTAAAGCAATATCCGAAGAATGATAAATACGTGTAATATATGCATATAATCGTTTAGCAGTTTCACAAAAAATATTCCTTTGTTTTAATAATAATTCATTATTTTTAATGTATTGTTCCCTACTTTCTTTTAAAATATCTATTCTAAGTTCACTCTTCTCTAATTCCCCACGGATTCCTTCTAGCTTTCCCTTGAGCGAAATTACTTCCTCCTTTTCCTGGCAAGCATCACTATTTGATGAAACAATTAGTTGATTCATATGCTGACAGTCAGAAGTAATTTCGTTAAGGTCATTAATAAAAAGTTCTTCAGGAACATTAAAGTTTTGAAGTAAGAGAGATACCTGTTCTCGAATGGTAAGGCGAGCATTGGACGAGGAGTTTGTTCCTTGTGCCATCTGACAGACACCAGTGATCTTGCTTTCTTCCTCTTTATCCGAACTCTCATCTTCTGACCATATACCATGGCCGGTATGTGCAGCAAACATTTCCCCATGAGTAGCTCTGTGAATTTCATCGTCATCCGAACCAGATGACCAAATCTGGTAAGTGCCATCACCACTATTAGGAGCAACTAGTGACAGGTTTTGAGTCTTCGCCCGAACCTCTTCCTATTTCTTCGTATAGTATGCTTCGTCTTTGTCTCTTTCCTTTTTCTCATTTGCCTTTTTTAGCATGCAGTCTTTGGCTAGATTATTCTTTCCATAGTAGTAGTTACAGTCGTATCCAGAATCACCTAACAACTTCTTTTCAGGTTGAGGAGTTGTATCAGACTTCGGTTTGGAGTACTCAGCAGGTTTTGTTGGCTGTTTTCCAGTATTGAAATTTTGATTGAAATTTGGTTTGTTTTGTGGCCGTTTCTGAAAGTTTCTGCTGTTGTTTGAGTATAGTGTCTTTGTATCACTTTCTTCATCCTCATCACATTTATCATCAGCATCATTGATATCATCAGATTCAGTTTTTGAAACAAAAGCAAGAGTTCCAGCATTGGGTGGTTCAACAGCTTCATCCAGAACATCATATTCGTATGATTTAAGCAGATTGTAGAGTTGCTCGAGTGAGTATGAGTTGATCTTTTCATGAGCTCTCACCATCATGGTGATTTGCTTCCACTCCCTTCGGAGACATTGCATGAACCGAAAGTTTGTTTCATGAGAAGTCTTTGAAACTCCATATTTCTCCAGTTCATAAACCACATCAGTAAACCTTTCGAACTTCTGATCAATCTTCTCATTGTCCAGTTGTTTGAAGTTGCTGAAATCAGTCAGTATGTTGTTGACAATGCTCTTTTTCATGACATCACTACCTTCGTATCGCATCTTCAGTCTGTCCCAAATCTCTTTTGCTGATTTTGACCTTCGGATCAGGTTGAAGGCGACAGGAGATAAACCACTTTTCAATTCTCGGATGCATCTTTTGTCATTCTCGATCTTCTTCTTGTTCGCAGCAATAACGGCTTCGGATTCAACAGGAGGAGTTGCAGTTTCACCAGATTTGGAAGAAAATCTGGTTTGAACATTAGCAATAAATGGACCTTCCTTTAGTGATCTTAAAAGATCTTCATCGATACCAGAAAGGTGATCCTCCATACGATCAGCCCATTGATCATAGTGTTTAGGAATTAGCATGGGTGCCTTGTTGCTAGAACCAAGTAAGGCAGCGTAATTCATCATAGCGTTGTTCGTGTTGTAGGCCATTGACAGTTTCAGATCGTTGTAGGAAAATAATCAAGATTAAAAATTTGAAACACGGAAGAGTGGATTCAAGAACGACTTGAAACCACGAATCAAAGAAAGTATATTAATCTTAATATCAGATCAGCAAACAACCTGCTCTGATACCACTTGTAAGACTAATTAATCAATGAAAGCAAACAACGAGAACAAGTGTATGAATATTCAACCAGTCGAATGATTTTATTCAATGTAAAAGGATAGTGCTCCAAATCTTTATGATGAGAAACTATGAAGAACGTTACAAAGAATAAACGATTGTGTAAAAAGTACATTCTAGATATCTAGGGTTGATGGTGTTTATATACTAAGTTCTAATTGGATAAACACTTAATCCAATTAGTTACAGATAAGTATTAAAACTCTAGACATTATCTCTAACAAAAGATAACTACAAAACATAACAATCTTCTGATAAGCACACCAACTTCGTATTATCACCAACTTCGTATCAACCTCTCACTTCGCATACTTCAAAAGCTTCGGACAGGAACATATGTACTTTGGATATCAAATATCATCACAATCAGAATCCTAACAGTGAGTTTTCGGCAGCTGATCAAGATCTCGGTTAGGGTTTAGATTGTTCTCGGTGGCTGGCTAAGGTACTCGGTAAAGTTCTCGGCGGCAGCTTAGAGTTTTCGGTCAGATTAGGTCAAATTTTTTGAAGGTTTTCGTTCAAATCTTTGGTCAAACGGGGTTCTCGTTCAGTTCTCGGTCAAACAAACTTTGACCATTGGTGTTTTCGGTCAATTTTTTAAAATGGCTACCACGACAAAAGACGTTTGTGAAGCATCATACACTCAAGTTTGTGAAGATAAGATAAATAAATACCGTGAACAAAATGAGTTTTTAGTGAGAGAAGTGTTTGATCTTAAAAATGAAATTTACAATATTAAAAAGATTAATAATTAATCTCTTAAAGAAAAACTTGATGCTCAAACAAAATATTTTAAGAAATTAAAAGAAAAATACAGTATCAAGTGTTGTCACCATAAATTTTCCAAAGAAATTAAGATTGTCGATCTGACTGCCGAACTTGATGCATTGAAAGCAAAATTTAAAGATGTTGAATTTAATTCCAAAAAATTTAATGTGTCAAGAGAGACTGTTGAATTAATAATTGAACATCAACTGAAGTAGACAAATAAGTATGGTGAGGGTCTGGGGTACAAAAATGTTCCACCCCCGTTTAATGATAATTATACTCCGGCCTTAGACTTTGATCAGCTCATACTTGCTGGGCTAAAGTTGAACAAGAAAGAGGTAAGCTTGATGTCTGTGACCAGCTCATAGATGCTCAAATTAAGGCATTTAAGGCTGATCAATCAAGCACAACTGCCTCCGTCCAGACTGAACAACGTGGCCCAACTGAGGTTGAGGTGACCGCTAGTAATGATTCTACTTCTTGTGCAGATGAAGTTTTAGTGGATGCTCGAAACTTGCAATAAAATAAGGATTCTAGTTTTGCTAATATTTCTTCAAAAACTGATAATTTGATTTCTGATGTTTCCAGTAGCTGTGATGACAAGACTGTTGAGACCTTTACCCCTTTTAAACCTTGTGGTGATGTTGTTAATTTTAAAAATCCAAATGTTGGAAATTTCAAACCACAAAAATTTGTAAAAGCAGGTGCAATTTCTTTTGAACCAAGACCAGGTCCTAATAAATGTGCTTGTGCTTGTGCTTGTGCTTGTACTTGTACTTGTGTCAATTCTTTGAAAAGTTCATTTGGGCAAGGACCAACTCACAATCCCATTTATCTGAGGAAACGAACGTGCTTTAACTGTGGCATTGCAGGTCACATTGCCAGAAATTGTCCACATCGTCCATATATTCCTTACTATGAACAATGTTGGCAGAATGCGTGAAGAGAGAGATCTTACAAAAGAAAATCTTTGAGGTCACGTTCACGTGATGGTAATTGGAATGCTTCAAAGGCCAAGAAGCAGACTCCTAAGGACAAAATGACTAATTCGAGAGATGGCTATGTCAAAAAAAAATTCACTAAGGTCAAAGTCATCTCAAGGATCGTCCTCGAGCTCACACCGGCAAGATATGCACAAATCGAGGGGAGTCCTGTTTCAAAATCAAGTGTTGATTCACCCATATGGTCAAACAACATGAGTCTTAAACCAAACTACAGATGGGTACCCAAAGTCCAAAATTCAAATTCATCAAATTGTCCTGCTAATTCTACATTCTTATCTGATAAACAGGATATGTCATGGGAAAGAACAAAGTTTGTTGATGATAATGGTAAACCCAGTTTCAAAATGGACTGGGTTCCTAAAACCAACTAATCCTGCGGGTTGTGCAAGGGCAACTATGGACGAATATCATCAGACCTTGGTTTGTTGATAGTGGTTGTTCATCAAATTGTCCTACTAATTCTTCATTCTTATCTGATAAACATGAGATGTCATGGGAAAGAGTAAAGTGTGTTGATGATAATGGTCAACCTAGTTTCAAAATGGACTGGGTTCCTGTTGAATAATAAATTAAGTTGAGTCAATTGCGCATACGTTAATTAAGCCTTTTATTTAGCGTACATTTATGGGTGGGCCTATCCATTCTATAATTAGTTTTATTATATAAGGCATGCACGTACCCTAATTAGGGTTAACTTTTTGTAATTCAAATTCACGGCACTCATACATAATAGTTCTCTCTGAATTGTTCTTGAGTTGCTTAATTGAATCATTTGACATCAGTTCTTCGCGTTGTGTTCTTGTTAATCGTTTACTTTCCACATCTTTGAATCTAGATCCTTTTCATTGTTCTAACAATTGGTATCAGAGCAGGAGATTGTGTAATTCATACATATCTCTTCTGTTGAGTTTATAAGCTTTTGTTTACGGATCTGTTTTGATCGCCTCAATCGTTTTGATCGATTCTAGGCATCAGACTTTGATCGATTGTTTAAACTTTAAACTCGATTCTTATTTACACATCTGATTCATATCTTTAACAAGATCACATGGCTCATGACGATCCACACTCTCAATCATTCAACTTGTCCAGCAGCATTGGATCTACCACAAGGATCCCAATCTTATTCACTAATGACTATGAGGTCTGGGAACTGCACTTGGAAGACTATGTTCTTTGTATTGAAGAACATGGTTCAACAATCTGGCAGGCTATTACAGTTGAAACATTCGCTCACACAGGTACAAGGAGGGTTATCAAAACCTTGAAAGAATACAACGACCTTCTCGTCGCACATGCAAACATTCCTCAAGACGAAAAGGATAAACTGATGTGCAACATAAAAGCATTCATAATTATCCGATTCGCTCTTCAATCGGATACACTTCGATTGGTCAGTTCATGTGAAACTGCTAAGGAAATATGGGATAGACTACATGAATTATACTCTGGAGATGCCGATCTTGAGCATTCCGTTCAAACCACTCTTCTTTCCGATTTCAGTTCTTTTGAACAAGCTCCAGACGAAACCTTGACTCAAGTTTTTAACCATTACAATCATCTTCTTAGCAGGCTGTTAAAGTAAACAATTGCGAGAACGGTTATTGAGCAGAAGGTCACATTCTTGAATAGTCTTTGATCCGAATGGAAGTCTATTGTTTCAACAATAAAGGCACACGAGCAGTTCAAAAATTACACTTTGGCGAAAGTTATGGGAATTCTCAAATCTCATGAGAAAGAGATTACCTCCGAAATAAAAACGACTGCCAGCCTGGGTTCACTTGCTCTCGTTGCGAAGGGGAAGAAAGCAAATGATGATGATTCAGAGTCTGACATTTCCGATGAATAATTGACAATGGAGGATAAAGCTCTCATGGTGTCGAATCCTAAGAAATTCTTCAAGAAAAACTTCTCTAAGTTCAAGAATAGAAGCCAACAGGGAAGTGTCCGTTCCGAAAAACCCAAAGACGAAGCTTAGAGGAAGCCAAAGTCTGAAGATGAGAAGAAGCTAGTAGGTGACTCTGGTTATGTCTACCACTATTGCAAAGGCAAGAACCACTTTGTAAAAGACTGCTTGCTTCGAAAGAAGCTAGAGAAGAAGGAGCAAGTGAAGGATGAAGCATACTATGCTAAGAAGATCGCAGACTTAAAGAAAGATGATGCTTTTACTGTCAAGTCAGCTTTTGTGGTGCAAGAGGACATTGAGTATGGTTCCGTTGAAGTCTGGTCGACGTATTTTGATGATGATGAGGTAAGGAAGCCAACGCACGATCGATGTCTTATGGTGAAGGGTGACAGCTCCAAATTCAGGGGGTACTCCACTAATGGGTGCCAGACGTCAGCAAGTTGTTTTGCTGCGAAACCTGTTCGGAACAGGTTGAAGAATGTGAAGCTGTCGTAAATAAGGTACGTTCTATCCTTAAATCTTTGAATATCTGCTCTTCCAGTTATGATAAAGAATTAGATGATCTAAGGTTCACTGTTTCTGTTGAAAATACGATAATCGATCTCCACGAATAAGAGTTTTTAAGCCGTTTACTGTGTGACAGATATGTATTTTAGCTATAATATGCGGAATAAATAAGAGTTGCGGAATAAATATAAACTAAAACTAAGTTACTGAAAACTGTAAATAAATAAAATAAAGCGGTAAATTTAATCTACACAGTATTTAAATGGACAGAAAGCGGTAAATAAAGTAAATGTTAGAAGTTAGAGGTTAGATGTAATAAACGCCATTATCAACGATAAAGTGTTTTTTACAATAAATAAAAAAGGTTAGAAGTTAGAAGTTAGAAGTTAGATGTCTCGGTTAGATACAGTCCACATATGTTTTCGTTGTCACGGTTCGATTTTTATGTCTTGGATATTTGGTACAGTTGATTTATAAAAGTTTGAATAAATCAATAATAACACAGATAATTTCAAAAGAACTTATCGATAGCAGATGAATAAGGTGATTTTCTTTGAAGCTTTGTTTCTTGTTCTTTGCTCGGGTTTTCTTGCAGAAATGGTATTTCTTCGGTTTTGTGTTGGTTTGGACGTGGGTTTGCTTGTGTGTGTGTATTGTAGTTGTATTAGTGCTGTATGGGTTTAGTGTCGGGTGGAGGTTTTGTTTGGTGTCGGGTAGAGGTTGTTTAGAGGTTTGAAGTTTTGGTGTCGGGTGGAGGTTGTTGTTTCTTGCGGTTATATGGTTTGATTCTTGTTGCCAAATTCAGAAATTTGACTGTCTTGAGATGTCTGGTCGTGGTGTTCTTTGAGAGTGTATGAGTATGGTTATGTGTGTTGTAAAAATGGCAAGAGGTGAGCTTCTTATTTATAGTTGCTGAGAAACAGCCTTCGCGTCGCGACCAGGCCTTCCGTCGCGTCGCGAGGGTGCGTATGTCGTGTTGCTTTTGGTCGGCCACTGGTTAGTGCGTTGTGTTGGTAGTCTCGCGGTTGAAAGGTTGGTGGTGTCGCGTTGAGGGCTTCGCGTCGCGACCAGGAGTGCCGTCGCGTCGCGATTGCTGTAGCAATCTGGACTTCTGTGTTTTGTTTTTCTTCACGTCGCGACCATGGCTTCTGTCTTGCGTTGAAGGCTTCGCGTCGCGACCAGGAGTGCCGTCGCGTCGTGATTGCTGTAGCAGGGTGACATTTTTGTATTTTGCTCTTTGGTCCGTAGCATCACTTCCTCAGGTTTGGTTGTTTTCTCAAAGTTTCTCGGGTCTAGATTCATTCTTGTTTTTGATCTCGAATTCACGCAACCTGAAATAAACTGATAATATTTGTTAGATAAAAACAGTTCATCTTATTTCAATGATGGTCACATACAAAAATATATTTTTCAACAATTTCCCCCTATGTGATCATTACTGAAATAAGAACAGATTAAAAGGTAAGATTGAGAATTCTTGAAATTTGGATAAAACATTTATAAAACCATATCACTTGTTTTGAAAAAGTGTGACTAGATTTTACTTATGTTTTGAAAAATGTTTGTCAAGAATATATGTTTCTGAATCAAGGTTTCAGGTTCAATTATCAAAAGGTTTTTGTATATGTACTTTCATAATATTCCTTAAGATTTTATAACATTTATAAAGACGACAAGTGATCTTAATAGGTCGATTCAGATGAACTCTCATAGGTATAGCTCACACTTGACTGAGGTGTTTTGGTTGTTCTGGGTGCAGAACTGGTGTATAATCACTAAAGATGAGTGATATCTCTCAGTTTGAAGGTGTTGACTTATGCTTAATATGGATTTATACCTATATACTTTTGTCACTTGGTCTTCATATTAGATAATCAATCACATAAGACTGGTTTCGGCATTACTCTGAGGGTTTCTTCATTCATGCCATTAATGTTCACTCTCTCTCCGTCGGGAAATACATGTAGAGGGGTTTAGAAATATTCATAGTGCAGTTTGCAACTAAGAATATTCAATTATGAAGGCTACAGTATCCCGGTAAATCTTTGGTTTTAACAGCTATATTTGATAAAGCATTTGAGAATCTGTTTTTTTGGAAAATTTTGAGAGATGTCTGTCTTGATGGATTGTTGTTGTAAATCTTCCTTTTCTTTGGTGAAGTGTTCACCTTTGTTTTATCTTTTCTTGATTTTCGCGAATACCTTTTGTGTAAAAGATATCTGATGTGGTTACCAGTTGTGATTTGTTGACATCATTTGTTGGATATGACTTTGCGTTTTGAGATTTTGAGTTTTCTTCTGATTTTCTTGGATACGACTTTGTTGTTTCTTCAATTGTCAGACTTGCTATGCAAGATGATAAATCTTTTCTTGATGTGGCTTGATTGAGGATAGGGATAGGTGATATAAAAGACAGTTTGTCTAATATATAAGAAAATGATTGTATCGTCCCTGGTCATTTTGATATCTAAGCAAAAATGAGACTAGCATCACGGTATAAGAGTATAAATCCTATAAGTCATAATGAAAACACCTTTGCTCACAGAAATGAATTTCACTTAGCAGTTTGAAGACGAGGCACAAATTCTCACATGGGTTTGGTTTTCATCTGAATCTCCTGATCTTATGTCCCTTAATAGATAAAATCGTTATAATTGAAATAAATTCAAAGGGAATAGGAGAATGTTCATAACGAAAATTTTGAGATTTGAACCTTCACTTTAAATTAAGAATCAATATGACTGAGTACATTCATCGAGCATAAGTATCTGAAAATTTAGTCAAGAAGATGTTAATCACATGGTTTTATAAGGACTTTAAAAGATAAAACTTTATTCTAATTTTTTTGTGATTTTTGATTATGTGGATGTTTTTGGAAAATTGTTATTATTTGAATGTATTTGGAAAATTTTGGTTATTTGAATGAAAGTTAACACTCTTTTGTACAAACAAAAAGTAAGAGATTAGGGATGGATGTTATCTGGATTCAACATTCCTAGACGGCCTAGGAAGTATTGAAACTTGGTTTCGTCTAGAGCCTTAGTAAAGACATCGGCAATTTGATCTTCGGTGTTGATGAAGTGCAATTCGATATGACCCTTTTGAATGTTGTCTTTGAGGAAATGATATCGAATGTCGTTGTGCTTTGTCATGGAATGGTGCACGGGATTGTGAGAAATGACAATAGCGCTGGTTGAGTCACAAAATATTGGAATTTGTGAGACTTTGTAGCCATAGTCACGTAATTGAGTTTGCATCCACATGACTTGTGAACAGCAGCTTGCGGCGGCTACATATTCAGCTTCTGCGGTTGAAGTGGACACGCATGATTGTTTCTTTGAAGTCCAACTTACCAGTCTGCCTCCTAGAAATTGGCAAGAACCAGATGTGCTTTTCCTGTCTAGTCTGCATCCTCCATAGTCGGAGTCAGTGAAGGCGTTAAGCTGAAAATCAGAGTTAGCTGGATACCAAAGGCCAAGAGATGGAGTTTGTTGAATAATGTTTTTATGTTTTTATGTGACCATCACTGAAATAAGTCGAAATGTTTTCTAACAAATATTATCAGTATTTCAGGTTGCATGGATTCAAGATTGAACGTGAAGAAAAACAAAACACAGAAATCCAGATTGCTTCAGCAATCGCGACGCGACGGAAGGCACGGTCGCGACGCGAAGCCCCATCGCGACCCGACAGCACATTTGTCGAGACGTGAAGAGAAGCAAGACAGAAGACCAAAATCCTTCAGCAATCGCGACGCGACGAATGAGATGGTCGCGACGCGAAGACCTCCAACGCGACACCACCAACTTTCTAATCGCGAGACTACCAACCCAACGCACTAACCAGTGGCCGACCAAAAGCACTCGACAGCCGCACCTTCGCGACGCGACGCCATGCATGGTCGCGACGCGATGCCTATAGTTCAGCAGTATAAATAAGAAGCAAATCTCTTGCCATTCTGGTGCAGAAAATAATTATACCACAATATACCCATTCAAGAACCAATATTATCCTACGTCCAAAGAGCAAAAAACCTGCCAAAACTCTCAAGAAAACTTTTTTGAACCAAAGAAAAACCACGTCCAAACAAACACCAAACAAAACCGCTACACCCATACTCTACCCGACACCAAACAAAACCTCTATCCAACACCAAACAAAACCTCTACCCAACACCATACAAAACCTCTACCCGACACCAAACAAAACCTCTACCCGACACCAAACTTCAAACCTCTAAACAACCTCAACCCGAATACCAAACCACAAAACCTACACACCCTCTACCAAATACATGCACCACGAAAACTAAACCACAAAAACCCCATGCATCTCAATTAAACCGACACCAAAAACCCATTTCACCAAACACCAAAAACTACCAAACCTCATCCTACCATAAACAACAAGAATCGACGCTTCAAAGAAAACATCATCTTCCTCAGCTATCGATAAGTTCTTTTGAAATTACCTGTGTCGTTATTGATTTATTTAAACTGTTATAAATCAACTGTACCAAATATCCAATACATCCGAATTGAACCTTGAAAACGAAAACATATGTGGACTGTATTTAACCGAGACATCTAACTTCTAACTTCTAACTTCTAACCTTTTTATTTATTGTAAAAACACTTTATCGTTGATAATGGCGTTTATTACATCTAACCTCTAACTTCTAACATTTACTTTATTTACCGCTTTCTGTCTATTTAAATACTGTCTAGTTTAGATTTACCGTTTTATATTTTATTCCGCAACTCTTTTTATTTCCGCATATTATAGACAAAATACATATCTGTCACACAGTAACCGGCTTAAAAACCCTTACTCGTGGAGAACGATCATCGTATTTTCAACAATTGGTATCAGAGCTTGTGTGATTTAGTCTGAAATTTTTGTCGAAAACTTTATTTGTGTAGCGTTTTTATAACCAACCAATAAGTTTTCTTTAAAAATTTCATTTTAATATCACTTGTTCAAAATCCTTTCAAAAAAAAAATATATTAAAAAAAAATTAAAATCTTAAAGTTTAAAAAAAAAAAAAAAAAAAAAAAAAAAAAAAAACCCAAAAATGTCTTCCACAACCTACTCAAGAGCTCCGTATGTCATCGATCAGGTATGGTCTATGATCTCAGAAATCGGTCTTTCAAGAACACCATTTGAGTCCCACATGACTAAGATTGAGAACAGTTTGAAAGCTGATCTCAAACTATATCATGACACAATAGTCAAATCTGATATCTACAAATCTGAATTACAAACCTTGCAACTCAGATTTGGAGAATCAACAAAGACTAGAGACAAACTTGAAAGAGACGTCGAACGAAAATCAGAAGAATATAATCACATCTTAGATCAATTAAATGAAGCTCTAAAACAAAAAAATGACTTGGAAATAAAAAATCAATCTGTTTTTCCATCTGAAATAAAAGATGCCTTAGAAATAGAAGTCCTTCAGTTAAAACTAAAAATTCAAGATTTAACTGACATAAACTCTAGTTTGATTCTGAAATTAGATGATTTTTCAAAACAAATCAAACTTCTTGAATCCGAGAATCAAAGATTTCAAGGAAAACTGGATTCTATCAATCTTGCTAGAAAGCTAAGTGATGATATTTTCATCAAAGCAACATCCTTAGGATCTGGCAAAATCGATACGAATTACAGACCTGGATTAGGAAGAGAATCCTTCGAAATCGAACAAGCCAAACAAGAAACCAGGACAAATAGTGAAAACTCTGAATCAACTCTAACAGATCCATCCACATCTGTTAATGAGGAAAATTCAGACGACGAAACAGTTATCAACTGTAACCCAGATGATACTGATTTCATTGTTTCCAAAAGATTTTTCACTAATAGGTCTTCAACCCACCAATTCCAAATTACCAACCAAAACTCCAAACTTAAAGACTTTTTGAATAAAACAAACTCCTTTTACAAGAAAGGCAGTACCTCTAAACCAATTGCTCTTCAAAAGGAACAAGGCAAGCCCAAAGTTTTAAAACAAACCCAAAAGAAACCTTTGAATCCAGCCTCCTTGCCACAAAAACAAAAATATTTTCAAAACCATCCTCATCCCAAAAACAAAGAAAGGTTATCAGACAAGTCATTACATAAAGGATACCTTTCAAACAATCAGAAATCTTTCCAAAGGACAGGCTTTCAAAAACAAATCTTAAATTGGGAAAATCTGATAAGTCAAATCAAGCCTCAACCACTTCGTCCAATTAACAGAAACCATAATGATTTCAAATCACCGAAAACCATTAACAAATCAGGACCCACCATGGTTTGGGTACCTAAACTTTCTGTCTAATTGCAGGTACTTTGTGCTGGAGAGCCCAAGGATGATACATGGTATATCGATAGTGGCCGTTCCAAGCATATGACAACAAACCATAGCCTTCTACAAGACTTCAAACCCACACTACCTCCGATGCAGAAACTTCACAATCAAACCAAAATGATGCGGATCCAATCGAGGGGGAACCACCAAAACCAAAACCCTCCTAAAACACCCCAATCCACCTGTCCAAAAGATCCCAATGCATCATTTATGGGGGAACTCTCGTTACCCCATTCTCACCCCCAAACCAAAATTTTCCAAAAACATCCACATAATCAAAAATCACAAAAAAAAATTAGGATAAAGTTTTATCTTTTAAAGTCCTTATAAAACCATGTGATTAACATCTTCTTGACTAAATTTTCAGATACTTATGCTCGATGAATGTTCTCTGTCATATTGATTCTTAAATTAAAGTGAAGGTTCAAATCTCAAAATTTTCGTTATGTACATTCTCCTATTCCCTTTGAATTTATTTCAAATATAACGATTTTATCAATTAAGGGACATAAGATTAGGAGATTCAGATGAAAACCAAACCCATGTGAGAATTTGTGCCTCGTCTTTAACTGCTAAGTGAAATTCATTTCTGTGAGCAAAGGTGTTTTCATTATGACTTATAGGATTTATACTCTTATACCGTGATGCTAGTCTCATTTTTGCTTAGATATCAAGATGACCAGGGACGATACAATCATTTTCTTATATATTAGACAAACTGTCTATTATATCACCTATCCCTATCCTCAATCAAACCACTTCAAAGAAAAGCTTCATCATCTGGCATAACGAATCTGACAATCGAAGAAACGCAAAGTCATATCCAACAAATGATGTCAACAAATCACAACTGGTAACCACATCAGATATCTTTTACACAAAAGGTATTCGCAAAAATCAAGAAAAGATAAAACAAAGGTGAACACTTCACCAAAGAAAAGGAAGATTTACAAACAACAATCCATCAAGACAGACATCTCTCAAAATTTTCCAAACAACAGTTTCTCAAATGCTTTATCAAATATAACTGTTAAAACCGAAGATTTACCGGGACACTGTAGCCTTCATAATTGAATGTTCTTAGTTGCAAATTGCACTATGAATATTTCTAAACCCCTCTACATGTATTTCCCGACAGAGAGAGAGAGTGAACATCAATGGCATGAATGAAGAAACCCTCTGGGTAATGCCGAAACCAGTCTTATGTGATTGATTATCTAATATGAAGACCAAGTGACTAAAGTATATAGTTATAAATCCACATTAAGCATAAGTCAACACCTTCAAACTGAGAGATATCACTCATCTTTAGTGATTATACACCAGTTCTGCATCCAGAACAACCAAAACACCTCAGTCAAGTGTGAGCTATACCTTTGAGAGTTCATCTGAATCGACCTATTAAGATCACTTGTCGTCTTTATAAATGTTATAAAATCTTAAGGAATATTATGAAAGTACATATACAAAAACCTTTTGATAATTGAACATGAAACCTTGATTCAGAAACAAATATTCTTGACAAACATTTTTCAAAACATAAGTAAAATCTAGTCACACTTTTTCAAAACAAGTGATATGGTTTTATAAATGTCTTATCCAAATTTCAAGAATTTTCAATCAAACATTTTTCTCCTCATTTCATTAATGATCACATAGGGGGAAATTGTTGAATAATGTTTTTATGTTTTTATGTGACCATCACTGAAATAAGTCGAAATGTTTTCTAACAAATATTATCAGTATTTCAGGTTGCATGGATTCAAGATTGAACGTGAAGAAAAACAAAACACAGAAATCCAGATTGCTTCAGCAATCGCGACGCGACGGAAGGCACGGTCGCGACGCGAAGCCCCATCGCGACCCGACAGCACATTTGTCGAGACGTGAAGAGAAGCAAGACAGAAGACCAAAATCCTTCAGCAATCGCGACGCGACGAAGGAGATGGTCGCGACGCGAAGACCTCCAACGCGACACCACCAACTTTCTAATCGCGAGACTACCAACCCAACGCACTAACCAGTGGCCGACCAAAAGCACTCGACAGCCGCACCTTCGCGACGCGACGCCATGCCTGGTCGCGACGCGATGCCTGTAGTTCAGCAGTATAAATAAGAAGCAAATCTCTTGCCATTCTGGTGCAGAAAATAATTATACCACAATATACCCATTCAAGCACCAATATTATCCTACGTCCAAAGAGCAAAAAACCTGCCAAAACTCTCAAGAAAACTCTTTTGAACCAAAGAAAAACCACGTCCAAACAAACACCAAACAAAACCGCTACACCCATACTCTACCCGACACCAAACAAAACCTCTATCCAACACCAAACAAAACCTCTACCCAACACCATACAAAACCTCTACCCGACACCAAACAAAACCTCTACCCGACACCAAACTTCAAACCTCTAAACAACCTCAACCCGAATACCAAACCACAAAACCTACACACCCTCTACCAAATACATGCACCACGAAAACTAAACCACAAAAACCCCATGCATCTCAATTAAACCGACACCAAAAACCCATTTCACCAAACACCAAAAACTACCAAACCTCATCCTACCATAAAGAACAAGAATCGACGCTTCAAAGAAAACACCATCTTCCTCAGCTATCGATAAGTTCTTTTGAAATTACCTGTGTCGTTATTGATTTATTTAAACTGTTATAAATCAACTGTACCAAATATCCAATACATCCGAATTGAACCTTGAAAACGAAAACATATGTGGACTGTATTTAACCGAGACATCTAACTTCTAACTTCTAACTTCTAACCTTTTTATTTATTGTAAAAACACTTTATCGTGATAATGGCGTTTATTACATCTAACCTCTAACTTCTAACATTTACTTTATTTACCGCTTTCTGTCTATTTAAATACTGTCTAGTTTAGATTTACCGTTTTATATTTTATTCCGCAACTCTTTTTATTTCCGCATATTATAGACAAAATACATATCTGTCACACAGTAACCGGCTTAAAAACCCTTACTCGTGGAGAACGATCATCGTATTTTCAACAGAGTTCCTTTAAGATATTTGAAAATTCTTTTCACAGCTATAGCATGAGATTCCATAGGATTGGCTTGGTATCTGGCACAGACACATGTAGAAAACATGATGTCGGGTCTGCTGGCTGTGAGGTATAGGAGTGATCCTATCATTCCTCGATATTTCTTTTGATCAACAGGCTTGCCATTTAAGTCTGCATCTAATTTGTAACCAAGGGACATTGGGGTTTTTGCTGTATTGGATTTGTCAAGAGAAAAACGAGTTAGAAGATTTTTGACATAATTTTCTTGATTGATGAAAATTCCATCCGATGATTGTTTGACTTGAAGTCCAAGAAAAGTAGTCATTTCTCCTATCATGCTCATCTCAAATTTGCTCTTCATTAAATCTGCAAACTTGATACTCAAAGATTCATCAGTAGAACCGAAAATAATGTCATCGACATATATTTGAACGATTAGCAGATGTTTATTAAAAATTTTACGAAAGAGAGTTTGATCAATTGAACCTCTTTTGAATCCTGATTCTTCTAGAAATGTTGACAATGTTGAATACCAGGCTCGAGGTGCTTGTTTTAAGCCATAAACTGCTTTTTGTAACTTAAAACTGTGATTTGGGAACTGTGGATCTTCAAAACCTGGAGGTTGTTGAATATACACATCGCGATCAATCTCTCCATGTAAAAATGCACATTTTACATCCATTTGGAATACTTTGAAGTTCTTGTGTGCTGCATATGCTAGAAAGATACGAATGGCTTCGAGTCTTGCAACTGGAGCATAAGTTTCATCGTAGTCGATTCCTTCTTGTTGTGAATAGCCCTTGACAACAAGTCTTGCTTTGTTTCGACAAACTATGCCTTGATCATCAGTTTTGTTTCTGAAAACCCATCTTGAACCTACTACAGTAACATCGGGAGGAGTAGGAACAAGATCCCATACTTGGTTTCTTTCGAATTCAGCTAGTTCTTCTTGCATGGCTTTGACCCAGTCTGGATCTTTGAGAGCTGAATGGATGGTTTTGGGTTCAGTCATGGATAAGAATGCTCCGTATAAACATTCATTTGAGGTAGCGGCTCTTGTTTGAATACCAGAATTGGGATCTCCTATGATTTGTTCTGCAGGATGATTCTTGGTCCATTTGTTTAGGTGAGTTTTTTCAGGTATTTCGATTGGTGTTTCTATGTCCCATTGTTCTTCTTGGTTAGGTGATTCTGTTGGGAATAGATTTTGGTTGTTGTCAGATATGTCTTTTTGGATTATAGGGTGAGAATGAGGTAATGAAGGTTCCCCCATAGATGATGCACTGGGATCATTTTGAACAGGTGGATTGGGAGTGTTCAAAGAGGGATTTAGTGTTGGTAATTCCCCCTCAACTTGATCTGCATTTTCTTGGTTTGATTGTGAAGTTTCTGCATCGGAGTTTCCTGTAGGAATAGTAGAAGATGTTAGAAATTCATAATTATAAGCGGTTTTGGGTTGTTCAAAAAGTAAATCAAGATCAATTTCTATGTCCGTAGAAGGCATTTGTTGAATTGGATTTTGAAAAATATTATCAATCATTTTAGAACCAAAATGTTTACGATCCAATTTCCTGACATAAAATTCATCGAAATGAACATCAGTACTTTCTTCAATAACTCTAGTACGTTTGTTCAGTACTCGATAAGCAGCTGAGGTAAAAGAGTAACCAAGGAAAATTCCTTCGTCTGATCTTGATTCAAATTTTGAAAGGTGATCTTTGTTATTCTTTATGAAGCATCGACAACCAAAAATATGAAAGAATTTGATGTTTGGTTTTCGGTTGTTAATGACTTCATATGGTGTTTTATGAAGATGTTTATGGATTAAGGAACGATTTTGAGTGTAGCAAGCTGTGGCTATTGCTTCTGCCCAGAAGTATTGTGGCAGATCAGCAAAGATGAGCATTGATCTTGCAGCTTCGCACAGAGTTCGGTTCCTTCTTTCAACAACACCATTTTGTTGAGGAGTGTAAGGGGCTGAGAAGTTGTGTTCGATGCCTTTGTTTTTGAGAAATGAGTCTAGAGTTATGTTTTTGAACTCTAAACCATTATCGCTTCTGATTCTTCGAACTGGTCGTTTGAGCTTTAATTCAATCTGTTTGATGAAGTTGATCATTTCTTCAGGTGCTTCTGACTTTAGTCTTAAAAAGAAAACCCAAGTAAAGCGTGAGTATCCATCAATAATAACAAGGATGTATTTCTTCCCTTTTATGCTTTGGGTTTTTGCAGGGCCACAAAGATCAATGTGCAGTAATTCTAGTGGTTCGGATACACTAGATTCAGAAATGCTTTTATGAGAGGATTTAGACAGTTTTCCTCCTTCACAAGCTGCACAAAGAGTTTCATTATCAAGTTTCAGAAGTGGCAGTCCGCGAACAAGATCATTTGCAATCAACTTGTTGATGTAGCCGAAATTGAGATGGGACAGACGACGATGCCACCACCAACTAATATCAGCTGAAGCTTTGGATAAGAGACAGATGTCTGGTTTTCCATAGATAAGGTCCATATCTAGTGGATACATGTTGCCTAGACAATCAGAATTAACTAGAATGGCTTTGGTCTTGGCATCCATGATTATGCTTCGTTGTTTGGTGAAAAGAACTTCATGATTGTTGTCACAGAGTTGTGATACGCTGATTAGGTTGTGTTTCAGGCCGTCAACGTAGGCTACTTTCTTGATGGTGAAGTGACCATTTGTTATCTTTCCATAACCTTTGATTCTTGCAGTCATGTTATTTCCAAAAGTAACATCTTGTTTGGATTCTGTGGGTTTGAAGTCTCGTAGAAAGCTCTGGTTTCCTGTCATATGCTTGGAGCAGCCACTATCGATATACCATGTACCATCCTTGGGCTCTCCAGCATAAAGTGCCTGCAATTAGACAGAAAGTTTAGGTACCCAAACCATGGTGGGTCCTGATTTGTTAATGGTTTTTGATAATTTGGAATCATTGTAATATTTGTTGATTGGACGGAATGGTTGAGGTTTAAGTTGATTTATTAGATTTTCCGAAAGTGAGATTTGTCTTTGATAACCTGTCATTTGAAACGATTTCTGATTTTGTGAAAAGTATCCTATATGTGAAGTTCTGTTTGATAACCTTTCTTTGTATCTGAGATTTTGATGATTTTGAAAAACATTATGATGATGAGATGGAATTTGGTGAAATGATGGTTTCTGAAAGTTCCTTGAGAGATTGAAGTTTATCTCTTGAAAGCGATTTGAATCGGTTTTTGAAATGGTTTTTGTTTTGGATTAAAGGTTTGTTTTTGTGGCACAGAGACTGGTTTCAAAGGTTTCTCTTGGGTTTCTTTGAAAACCTTGGGCTTGTTTTGTTCTTTTGGTTTAAAGACAGCTTGAATGGGTTGTTTATTTGTCTGTTGTTTCTTTGAATACTTTTGTCCCAGATTGTTCTTTCCAATAAAGGTTGAGTTTAAAGAGGGAAAAGTTGGAACAGAAGTACTACCATTTTGATGATCAGAATTTTCTCCATTTAAGAAATTTTCAAGTTTGATTGTGCCATCATTCTTTGTTAGTTTAGTAGATCTCAATTGATGAGTTACTGAACTAGCAGAGTCTGATTCAGATTTTACAACTCTTTTGTATGACTTGTTGAAAAAAATATCATCTGGGCTGCAGTTGATAACTGTTTCATCATCTGAATCGTCCTCATTGGCAGATAAGAAAAAATCTGGTAGAGGCGATTTAGAGTTTTCACAAATTGTCTCATTTTTCTTTTCAGTCTTTTCATTTTCAAAGGATTCTCTTCCAATTCCTGGTTTATAATTCGTATCAATTTTGCCAGTTCCTAAGTTGTTTGCTTTAGTGAAAACATCATCACTCAATTTTCTGGCAATATTGATAGAATCCAGTTTTCCTTGAAATCTTTGATTTTCGGATTCAAGAAATTTGATTTGTTTTGAAGAATCATCTAGTTTTAGAATTAAACTAGTGTTTGTGTCAGTTAAATCTTGAATTTTTTGTTTTAACTGAAGGACTTCCTTTTCTAAGGTATCTTTTATTTCAGATGAAATAACAGATTGATTTTTTATTTCTAAGTACCTTTTTTGTTTTAGAGCTTCATTTAATTGTTCTAGGATGTGATTATTTTCTTCAGATTTTCGTTCAATGTCTCTTTCAAGTTTGTCTCTAGTCCTTGTAGATTCTCCAAATCTGAGTTGCAAGGTTTGTAATTCAGATTTGTAGATATCAGATTTGACTATTGTGTCATGATACAGTCTGAGATCAGCTTTTAGACTGTTCTCAATCTTAGTCATGTGGGACTCAAATGGTGTTCTTGAAAGACCGAGATCTGAGATCATAAACCATACCTGATCGATGACATATGGAGCTCTTGTGGTTGGTTCATTGTCAGCCATGAAGCAGAAGTTTGACTGAGCTGGTTCAGTATCTGTTTCATCATCAGAAGTTGGCCAGTGTTCCACGCTAGGTTCGTAGATTGCCATCAAAGCTTTTTGCTTTTCTTTCTTTTCTTGTTTCTTCAGCTCTTCGGCTTTTTGAGCATAGTAAGCTGAGTCTTTGACCTTGAATTTGGCTCGACAATCTCGGGCATAATGATTTAGTCCTTTGCATTTGTGACAAATGATTACGTCATCATCATCATCGTTATTGTCAGTCTTTTGGTTCTTAACGGGTGGTCTTTCAGATGTTTGAGTTTGTTTCTGTTGAGATGGTTTTGAATGATTTTGCTAAAATCCAGAATTTTGGTTATTTTGAAAACCATTGTTTTGATTATAAGAGTTGTGATTATTTTGAAATCCACGATTCTGAAAGTTTTGTCCAAAAGTGGATCTTTGTTGAAAATTTGGTCTATGATGTGGCAAAAATCTTTCGAGATTAGTGTTTGCTACCAAAGCACACAATTGTTGGTAGTCAGCTTCATTATTTGGATCAGACAAGTCACAAGAATTACTTAAAAAAGCTTGGTTTTGATTTAAATCAATTTGACTTTGATCAGGAAAATGTGTTTGGTTTTGAGAGGATGTTGACAAAAGAGCAAGTGGTCCTCCAAAAGAAGTAGACGTTGGTGGGTCAATCGAGGATTCATACGCTTGTAATTCTCCGTACAGATTGTACAAAGATTCAGTATGAATTGCTGGATTTCCCTGAATGATGAGTTTGACCATTTTCCAGCTTTCATAAAGGTTGTTTAAAAATTTGAGGTTTATCTCATGCTGTGACTTTTTGATGCCCAAATTATTCATTTTGATGGTAATGAGATTGAATCTGTCATGAGCATCATGGATGGTCTCATGTGAAAACATTTTGAAGTTGTCAAATTCGTTTAAAACAGATGTTTTCTTGTTTCCAATGATTCTCTCATTTCCTTCAAAACGATTTTTCAAAGTTTGCCAAATTTGGTTTGCAGTTAAAAGGATTATATCATTCATTTGGCTTAGAATACTGTGGGGTATTCCAGACACAAGTTCCTTTTTGGCTTGAAGTTCAAGTTTCTTCCTTTCATTCAGTATATCCAAGTTACTCGTAAGAGAGGTCATGTTATCTGGTAGAGATCCGTCTACACATTTCCACACATCTTCACTTATAGAGTTGAGATGAAGATTCATACGACCTACCCATGATTTATATTCTTCGGGAATAAGAATGGGTGCTCGAGTACCTGAACCTATACTGTTAGCAATAGATACAGAATTTATGTTTGAGTAGTTTGCGGAAGACATTTTTGTTTTTTTTTTTTGTTAACGAAAATGTGATGTTAAAATGAAATTTTTAAAGAAAACTTATTGGTGGTTTATAAAAACGCTACACAAAAGTTTTCGACAAAAATTTTCAAAATAAATCACACAAGTAATTTTTAAATGTTTTTTTTTTGAACAAGTGATATTAAGATGAAATTTTTAAAGAAAACTTATTGGTGGTTTATAAAAACGCTACACAAAAGTTCTCGACAAAAATTTCAAAGTAAATCACACAAGCTCTGATACCAATTGTTGAAAATACGATAATCGATCTCCACGAATAAGGGTTTTTAAGCCGTTTACTGTGTGACAGATATGTATTTTAGCTATAATATGCGGAATAAATAAGAGTTGCGGAATAAATATAAACTAAAACTAAGTTACTGAAAACTGTAAATAAATAAAATAAAGCGGTAAATTTAATCTAGACAGTATTTAAATGGACAGAAAGCGGTAAATAAAGTAAATGTTAGAAGTTAGAGGTTAGATGTAATAAACGCCATTATCAACGATAAAGTGTTTTTTACAATAAATAAAAAGGTTAGAAGTTAGAAGTTAGAAGTTAGATGTCTCGGTTAGATACAGTCCACATATGTTTTCGTTGTCACGGTTCGATTTTTATGTCTTGGATATTTGGTACAGTTGATTTATAAAAGTTTGAATAAATCAATAATAACACAGATAATTTCAAAAGAACTTATCGATACAGATGAATAAGGTGATTTTCTTTGAAGCTTTGATTCTTGTTCTTTGCTCGGGTTTTCTTGCAGAAATGGTATTTCTTCGGTT
Organism: Cichorium intybus; assembly: GCA_023525715.1. Classification (NCBI taxonomy): domain Eukaryota; kingdom Viridiplantae; phylum Streptophyta; class Magnoliopsida; order Asterales; family Asteraceae; genus Cichorium; species Cichorium intybus. The sequence continues at coordinate 79,149,937 of CM042013.1, read as the reverse complement.
TTGTGTTGGTTTGGACGTGGGTTTGCTTGTGTGTGTGTATTGTAGTTGTATTAGTGTTGTATGGGTTTAGTGTCGGGTGGAGGTTTTGTTTGGTGTCGGGTAGAGGTTGTTTAGAGGTTTGAAGTTTTGGTGTCGGGTGGAGGTTGTTGTTTCTTGCGGTTATATGGTTTGATTCTTGTTGCCAAATTCAGAAATTTGACTGTCTTGAGATGTCTGGTCGTGGTGTTCTTTGAGAGTGTATGAGTATGGTTATGTGTGTTGTAAAAATGGCAAGAGGTGAGCTTCTTATTTATAGTTGCTGAGAAACAGCCTTCGCGTCGCGACCAGGCCTTCCGTCGCGTCGCGAGGGTGCGTATGTCGTGTTGCTTTTGGTCGGCCACTGGTTAGTGCGTTGTGTTGGTAGTCTCGCGGTTGAAAGGTTGGTGGTGTCGCGTTGAGGGCTTCGCGTCGAGACCAGGAGTGCCGTCGCATCGCGATTGCTGTAGCAATCTGGACTTCTGTGTTTTGTTTTTCTTCACGTCGCGACCATGGCTTCTATCTCGCGTTGAAGGCTTCGCGTCGTGACCAGGAGTGCCGTCGCGTCGCGATTGCTGTAGCAGGGTGACATTTTTGTATTTTGCTCTTTGGTTCGTAGCATCACTTCCTCAGGTTTGGTTGTTTTCTCAAAGTTTCTCGGGTCTAGATTCATTCTTGTTTTTGATCTCGAATTCACGCAACCTGAAATAAACTGATAATATTTGTTAGATAAAAACAGTTCATCTTATTTCAGTGATGGTCACATACAAAAATATATTTTTCAACAGTTTCTAATTTTAGCGATAGTTTAAAACGAACACGACTTAGTAATTCTAACCTAAGTGATCAACTGAGCAGGGTATCACTTAAGAGTGAGGAGAGGCAAATGAGAATCGAAGGGTTGGAATCAGAGTTAATTAGAGCTAGGGACGACATTATTTATATGAAAAGAGATAATTTTTTACTTGTTAAACAGAGAAACATTTTTTTGTTTGATTGCAAAACGTCTTTACAATAATATTACTCAACTGCATCTTGATTGTGATATAGGCAGGGGTTTGTACAAAATGATTTTACCCTTTCTTGAATTGAAAGAGGATGAAATCGATGCTGAATGCTATAAATGCGAAACCATTGTTTCCTCTGACGACGTGTCGGAAGCCTATCCTATTGGACTAGACAAAATTGAAAACTACATCCAGTCCAAAGAACACAAAAACATGGTCAAAGAATACATGTCTGAAAATGATAAAGAAGAAACTAAATCTGCCACCTTAAAGAAATTTCATTCATTATGCACAAAATTAAACTCAAAGGATAATCTCATCACTGAGAATGTCTCTAACTTTGATGAAAGCAAAATGAGTGAGATATCTGTTGAGGATGAGGTTGATTGTTCTGTCTTTGTAGATAATCAAACTGAATCCAAGAAAAATCTCATTTCTGAAAACTCAGTCTCTTTCGCAAGAATCGTTGAAAACAAAGGATCACAAGTCTTACGTGAACAAGGAACAGTTTTTCCAAAAATTAAAACTGTTCCAAATTAAGTTTTTGTTAAACAAGGACTGAACTCAAAAGATACTTCCGAACTCAAAGTCCTTGTTGATAACGATAATTCTGATGGTTGTGATGCTTACTTTTGGTCTGAACCACTTGATAACTCAGACGAAACAAAATGTCTTTCCGAAATGACCTCATGGAAGTCCCGAGGCAACCACATATCAGGATATCTGAATCGCAAGGATTCATTCTCACAACCAGGGACAAGTGGCACAAAGCATTTTTCGAACTCTACTTTTGGTGTTTTTAAATCTATACCAACAAAACCCTCAACCTCAGTATCTCGTATTCATAAGTCTCTCGAAGAGCTTATTGCTAAAAGGAGACAGATGAATGCTCGATACAAAAAGAATTTGAAAGAACGAAAACAATTTTGGAGAAATAGAAATGATAAACATTATTTCAATCCTGCTTCAAATTTCACTCAAAAAGCTGGTATCACAAAAAATCCGAAATCACAACCAAAGACAATTGAAACACTCAAAATACCCAAGACTTTCAAACCTATTCTTAAGTCTAATGATTTAAAGGGCAAAGCCAAACTATATCCAGAACCTCAACAGAAACCAATCCTCAAGGAAACAAAACATACACGAGTTCAAAAGGATGTTAAACCCGAATCAAAAATTTCTTTCTCATCAATCAAATCTTCATAGAATCTACAAAATCCTTCAACACAAATTCCAAAATCATCTACTTTTGTTCTACCCAAATCTCGCTTTGCTAAAGAAGCTTGGCAAACCACAAAGATAAAAGTATTTCGTTTTGAAAATGAGATAAATCAACCCTCAAAGAAGAAATCATTTTGGGTTGATAAGTCAAATATTTTTCTAGTTCTTCAGAAATTCTCACATGGACCCACATTGGTTTGGGTTCCTAAATCTCTCTAAATTGTGCAGGTGATGCGTGACGAACAGTATGATCAGGAATGGTACATTGATAGCGGCTGTTCACGTCACATGACAGGGAGAAGGGAAGAACTACGAGTATATCGTTCGCTGCAAAATGGAGGAAAAATTCGCTATGGAAACAATGCAACTGGCGAAATCAAAGGCTATGGAATGATCACTAATGGCGAATTCTCAATTCACAAAGTAGCATATGTGGAAGGTCTTCAACACAATCTAATTAGCGTTTCACAATTAGTGGTTGGAACCGGGCTAAAAGTATCCTTTGATGAAGAGGGTTCGAAACTGATCGAGAAGAAGACCAAGAAGATAGTTCTAAAGTCAAGGCGAAAGGGTGAAATGTTTCCTTTATACATGAAGCCCATTACTGGAAAACCTGCAATTTGCCTACTCACAAAAGCTGCAAACGATGACATCTGGCTATGGTACAGACGCCTGTCTCACATGAACTTTAGAGACATCAACAAGCTCGTACTTGGTGATCTGGTGCGAGGATTGCCTCTACTCAGGTATGATAAAGATCGTCTGTGTGATGCTTGTGAACTCGGAAAACAAAGCAGAAAGAGCCACTCTACGATAATTAACACAAAGATCATTGAACCTCTGGAGTTACTGGACATTGATCTTTGTGGACCATCTGCAATCGAAAGTGTAGCTCTCAACAAGTACATTTTGGTTGTGGTGGATGACTTTTCTCGTTTCACGTGGATCTTCTTTCTCAAATAGAAATCCAAGGCAGCTGTAAATATGATAAATTTCATCAAGCAAGTGGAAGTTCTACTCTGAAAGCAAGTTCAGATGATTAGAAGTGACAATGGCACGAAATTCAAAAATCAGGTCCTAGATGATTTTCTTATCAGCAAAGGAATTTCTCATAACTTTTCTGCTCCATATACTCCTCAACAAAATGGGGTAGTGGAAAGACGCAATCGCTCTCTCTGTGAAGCTACTCGCACCATGCTTTCTTTTGCGAAATTTCCTTTGTATTTCTGGAGCGATGCCATTGCAACAACATGCTTTACTCAGAATCGCTCAACAATCAACAAGCGATTTCAACTCACCCCTTACGAAATTCTTAACAAGAGAAAACCGAACGTGACATTCTTTCATGTTTTTGGATCAAAATGTTTCATTTTCAACTCCAAGGAGAAGAGAGTCAAGTGGGATGAAAATGCTGATGAAGGATTTTTTCTGGGCTATTCCTTAACTTCCAAAGCCTATCGTATTCTGAATAAGCGATCTCGAAAGATTGAATAAACTTACTATGTCACCTTTGATGACAAGTACCATTATCAAAAGACATTTTCCCTACGTCAAATCTCACCATGATTCCTCTCATGAACTTGTATGAGGAATTCATGAACTTATTTGATGAGCCTGAAACTGCGAAAACTGCCGAATCAAGAGCGAAAGATAATCAAGGGGATGAACTTCTGAAAATTGTAGACAATGCAGTAAATGAATCCGAATATACTCCAGGAGAATCATCTGTTCCGACTCCGAATTCGGAAAACTTAACACCCATTACAGACATTCCCATTCCGATTATCACAGCAAACCAACCTCCACAAACTCCATCAAACAATTCTGATTCTCTACCCCAGGGGGAGAATTCTACACCTTTCTAGGGGGATGGACCATCTTCTATACCAGAGGAGCCTATTCCTATTTTCGAGGGGGAGCATACAAGTGTCACAAATGTCGAATCTCATGCAAACTTCCAAGGGGAGAATGAGAATGAAAATAATGGTGATGACACTCAATCAGAGGTATAGTCAGAAACAGAAGAAATCTTTGTAGAACTCAATCCAAAATTCGATTCAAATTACCCTCCGATGCTCAAATGGACCAAAGATCATCCTCGATCTCAAATAATTGGAGAAACGTCAGCTGGTGTACTGACAAGAGCTCAGCAAAAAGAAAATCAAACTGCATTATTTTCAAAAATGGAATTTTGCATGTTCAATTCCTTTATCTCAAAGATAGAACTAAAAACGGTCAAAGTTGCACTTGATCATGCTGACTGGGTTCAAGCAATGCAAGATGAGTTAAATGGGTTTGAACGCAACAAGGTCTGGAGATTAGTTCCGACTCTCGAAACGGTTTCTGTTCTTGGAATGAAATGGGTATTCTGAAACAAACTAGACAAAGAAGGAAATTTTATTCGGAATAAATCTCGCTAAGTGGTCAAAAGGTATTGTCAAGAAGAAGGAATCGACTATGAAGAAACCTTTGCATCGGTAGCAAGATTGGAATCTGTTCGGATCTTTCTTGCATATGCGGCACACAAGGGATTTGATGTCTACCAAATGGATGTCAAGTGTGCATTTCTAAATGGAGAACTAGAAGAAACCGTTTATGTCGAACAACCCCCAGGTTTTTTCAGCCACAAGCATCCAGATAACTGTTACGTTATGGATAAGTCTGTTGATGGTCTGAAGCAAGCTCCAAGAGCATGGTACGAAACGTTGACCCGCTTCCTCAAGCAGTCAAAATTCAAACAAGGCTCAGTTGATCCAGCCTTCTTTCGCAAAAAGGAAGGCAACCATCTCATGATCGTTCAAATCTATGTTGATGACATCATTTTCGGATCTACTTCACATGGGCTATGGTATCCCTCAGGATCTGGCTTTTTCGTACAAGCTTTCTCAGATGCAGATCTTGGTGGTTGTGGACTAGATCGGAAAAGTACTTCAGGAGGATGTCAACTTCTTAATGGCAAGCTTGTGAGCTGGCTGTCTAGAAAACAGACATGCATTTCCCTCTCCACAGCTGAAGCAGAATACATTGCAGCTGCTTCCTGTACCTCTTAGATAATTTGGATTCAAAACCAACTGAGAGATTATGGAATTAGCATGAAACGTATTCCTCTTTAATGTGACTCCGAAAGTGCTATTCGGATCTGTCATAATCTAGTGCAACATTCAAAGACTAAACATATTGCACTCCGATACCACTTCATTAAGGATCATGTTGAAGATGGTAACATCGAAATTCACTTTGTCCCATCTACAGGTCAGCTGGCAGACATATTCACCAAGGCTCTACCTGAACCTGTTTTCAATCGCATATTACAAGGATTCGGAATGATGGAAGCTAAATCCATTCCGAAATCGACTTAACATTTCAGAATAGGTTGTGTGTATCCTTTTTGTACACTTAGCTCATTTAATTTTTATTTTATTTTATTTTATTTTATTTTGTGTGTTTTATTTGTTTCTATCTTTTATTTATAAAAATCAACAAAAATACGTTTTTATTTCTCAAAAGTTCTTTTTTGTTTATCTTCATTATTAAAATTCCAAAAAGATTTTTTTTCTTTGTTTTGTTTGTTTGTTTTCGTTTTGTTTACAGTATGAGTATGCAGGGAAGGATGCAGAAGCAAAACATGGCAAACTTTCATTAAACTGAAGGAAGAGAGTACAGAATTTCAAAAGAGAAAATTACATAAACTTCCTAGAGTTTATAGTAGTGTCACATGGGAGGATCTCTGAGATGGAAGGACTGGTGAAGGCGCAGCTCGCTCTCGTCGACAAAGTGTCGCGTCCCATCAACCAGCATCACATGATACTGATTGTGAGGTGTCGTACGGGAGATCGCCGCCGGCGACCACCCCCTCTTGTGCCAGACCTCCACGAGGTTAAACTGTTTTTACTCCACCAAAATCTTTGGCGAGACAGGCTGCAGGAAGGGATAGCTAGCATGGACCATTAATGGCCCACCAGTCTAGTCATCAATGAGAGTGGTCATCTTTACCTCGTAACGATGATTCCACACACCAGTGACCACTCCGCTGTAAAACCACCAGCGTACTCACCCTCTTGAATCTTGACTTCAACTTTATCATATATGTTGTAGGGACGCTGTGCCATTGTTTTGTTCTTCTCTCTAACTGTCTTTTTCTGGTATATGTTTTTGCATCTAACGATCGCTCCTTTTATAGGCAAGAAAAACACCGATTTGTCTTACTAATTATGGCGAGTAATTTACTTTTTACGGTAATTATGAGTTTTTACAGCCTTAATTGCGCTTCTTTGGGGCAGAGATGGCTGATTGGATAACTTGATTGGACGTTTCCATACTTTCCGCCTGAGCATTAATGGATTCTTCATGATGGGTGATCATTACGACAGCAACCGACGGCTTATTCATCATTTCATGCCATTACGTGTGACACGCCTAGGTCGTCGTGCGGTCAAAAATAAAGAAAAACCTAACACACACTAGTACAGTGGTAGTCAGGGTCGATCCGCAGGAGCTTCGTGGTTAGACTAAATGACAGATTACCAACTAGTAGTGTCACGCTACAGTCGGAGGACCTAGTTTCTGAATGCTTAACTATCCAAAAATAATAACCAAACAAAGTCCAGCCAAGCATAAGCTAAGCTCAACTCAACCTAACCTAGTCACTTTCTTAAATCAGAAGTGCATCTCTGAATCAGAAGCAAACAAAGGTATCCAAACCAAACAAGGCATAACCTAACTAATAACTAAGGTTCTGACTGAACAGTTACTAGCTAAAGTCTAATGCCCAAATCTACCCTAATTGGCTATTGATTTCAGCAAAGGAAAATAGTTCCAAAACAAGGCCAAAGCAATATCCAAACACAATTCAAATAATCCAAACACAAACACACATCCAAAACACCAAAATACTCATAAACCAAGATTAATTGTAACCAAATGCTTTCATTAACCAAATTCAGATTCCAAACATCCAAACAGTAACTAAATACTAATAAAACATAAACCTAAGCTTGGTATCAATGGTTGTCACTCCCAAAGATACAAACTAAAGCTTACAAATATCTAACTAAATGAAATAAAAATCCAAAACATGAAAATACCAATTGAGAAGTTGCTGGAACGAATTCTTGGAGTCAAAGAGCTTCAAGGTCGATTTTACACCCGGTCTTTGCTAGGGTTTTCGGCTGAAATTGCATCTATTTATATTTGCAAATTTCCCGCAGCCGCGCCCCGCAGATGAAGAATGCGCGGCGCGTGTACTAATCTTTTTCCGTTTCTTCGGCATTTGAATGTGTTACACCGCCTTAAGCCCGCGTCGCGCGTATCATAGATCCGCGGCGCGCGTACCAGTTTCCTTGATTTTTCATTATTTTCCAAACTTCTTCCTTTTGCAAGATTTTAGTCCCTGTTTCCATTCTTTTTCTCCAAACAAGTCCTGGCACGAAAAGTGAGAATACCCAGACATATCTGATATAATTTCATCAAGAACAGGGATCAACAACGCCTAAAATGCTTGATATCACCAGGCGTTGTCAAACACCCCACACTTGTGCCTTGCTTGTCCCCAAGCAAGAAAGTTTTTAACAAATTATAATAAGGAATCAAATAATTTTTGACTGTGTTCAGTTTCAAAGTTTATTGCTCTTTGAGTTAGAGTGGAATAGTTTGCGAAAACATAATTGAATTGTTCTCCGGAATTCATGACTTTCTAAAGAACCCTTGATTACAAATTTTCTGTCCACAATGAAGTGTACGTACTCATTCAGATTCTAAAGGCTATTAAGGAATTGTCCATGACTTTCGATGTTGTCCGTGTAGCGAGCTTTCAGAAATACCATCCCAGACCAGACGATCTTAGGTGGTAAGGTGCATAAGTCCCACCCATTTTAGACTTACCGGCTCGAACAACAAAGGCCACAGATTGACTTTTCCTTCCTAAATTCCAATCCTAAAACAGCTCAATCTTCTAAACTCTTAAAACTCAACTTATTTGACTAACTAATAGCATGATCATAAATAAACAGTATTTATTGAAAAATACTAGTGCTATCACAATCACAAACCATTCAATTCAAAATTGCAATTTATTAAAAATTTTGAAAAATATTGCTAAAAATTGAAAAATTGATCATTTCTGCAAAAATTTTAAAAAAATTTCTCTTTCGACCGTCCACATCCCACACTTAAAACCGTACAACGTCCCCGTTGTACAAAAATTATTTCAAAACAAGGGAGAAAGAGTTACCCCTTTTGGACGATAGACTGCTTGGTGCTCAATATCACAGGTATAATTGCGAACAAACGGATCCTTGATTTCGTATTCCGGAGTTGTAGCGCTACAGTGAACATGTCGGTGGTCGAGACAAGTGGAGGGGGCACGGTGACCCCACACTTGTCTGAGACAACTCCTTCCCATTTGATATATCATGCATAACTCAACAAACAAATTAAAAAGCACACATAACAAATATAAAAATGAACAAAATATACAGATAGAGGTGTCATAAGTTTTGTACATATATATCCCTAAAAATATAAAAAGAAAGAAAGAAAAAAAAGTACATCAATCACTACCAGGTGGCCTGGAGGGTCCAGCCTCGTGATCGTGGGCCCCAGCTAGGTATGGTCGGGGGCGCTGACCCTGCGCTGATGCAATCTGTAAAAGTACCTCCCCGATCCACTCGAGCTGGTCCTCGATCCTCGTGACTCTAGCCTCCAGTCGGTGCATGGCCGCTGGGTCCTCCTGCGGCTGTGGCTCTGTCGGGGCTGCTGGTGCTGGCTCTGGTCTCCGGCGTCTCCTGCCTAGCTGGGCATATGCGGGCTAGGGTGCCTGGGGAGGCTCTGTAGGTGCTCGAATGAGCCGCATCCTCTCCAAAGTGCGTGTTGTCGTGCGAGATGGAGGCAGCGCGGTCAAAGAAGCTGCCACAGAGGTAGTAAGGATCCCATAGGAACGGGCCAGGCGGGTAATGAAATACCCCCGGGCCAATGGACTGCTAGTGGAGGCTCCCTTCGAGTGAGTGGAGAGGGCAACTGCGAGGGCAAAGGGAAGATGGAGGAATCGGGACGGATCGAGGAGAGCCCAAAAGAATGTCATGTCCTCCCCGGACACCTTCTCGCCCCCCTCCCGTTGCATGATGGAGGTGGAGACGATACGGTGCATGAGGCGCTGAAGTGGGTCACGGAGGTGGCTCTCCCTCGAGGTCCCCGCCTCGTACATAACGTTGGACAGTGGTGTCCAAATCTCCATGTTGCCGGGCCTCTCCGGCTGCCCCTGGATGTACGCCCCGAAGAACTGCGTGAAATGGCGATGCTGGAGGTCCGCTAGAGTGTATAGCCCAACTCTCCTTCCAAACTCCCGGAGGTTGCACTCCCTCTGTGCACCTCCCAGTCGAAATCGGATGATCCTGGATCGTGGGTCTGACTCCCGAGGAGCGAAATGGATCGTGGAGAGAAACTCCAACAGCAGCTCGGTGTAGACCACGTCCTCGTCCGTGGCCATGATCCTATCCCAGCCACGGCAAGTAAATGAAGCATCCTCATGAGTCCAGGTGCGATGTAAGAATGGCTCGATCGCACCCCATAGTCCCGCATCCCTCAGTATATCCCTGTCAATGACCGTCGCCTCGAGAACCCGGCAACTAGTCAACGCGTCCCTTCGCGAAATGTACTCCGCGGAGCTAGCCAGTCCCTCGGGGAACTGGAGGAAAGCGTGCTCTAATCTGAACATCATCTGCAAAAAGATACATAGCCACAAAAGAATTTTTTTTTTCCAAAGTTAGTCCTTTTCTTCCCTGCTGCACCGCGGCGCCGCCCAAGAGCAAGGCGCGTCGCGGCGAGCAGCTGTTTGCAAAACCCTGAATCAAATTCGTAATTTAACCTGCTAAAACTCGATCTAATCATACCACAAGGTAGCTTAAGTGCTGACTAACTCATCTAGTGTCTCTATTTGGCAAAACAAACACCCTATGAGTTAGCATTGGCGATCCTAAGTTTTGAACTATTTTGGGCAAATCACTAAAATTAGCCACCTAATTACTAGTTTTAACAACTAATAGATAGTTATAATAGTGTACCTTGGTAGTAGAAACAAAATGAGCAAGAAAAAGTACGAGAGAAATTTGCCGATCAGAGCTCCGAGTCGTGTGGGGTTGGGTTGAGTCGCGGCTTACCTTAATATAGCGAGGAAACCGACTGATCAATTCCTGCGTCGCGGATTTACGCTTTGCGCGTCGCGCGTGTCACCAAATCAACCCCTGCGCATCGGGTTGGTTTACAACCCCGCGTCGCGTAATTCAAAAACCCACGGCGCGGTCTTCAAAAATTTCAAAACTTCTCACACGACCCCACACTTATTTTAGACCACTAATACCTGCAAAAAGATTGATGTATTTTCATACTTAATTAAAATAAATATAGATCCTAACTTATGACACGATGGGTTGCCTCCCAACAAGCGCTAAGTTTAACGTCTTCAGCCAGACGTACTATTTTTATGCCGAATCTTCTTCTTCTTGAACCCTTGATGACATCTGCTTGAATCCTGGCATGAAGTTGTTGGCCATCATTGACATGAGAGATGTGAGTTGAGTCATTCGATCGCTCACACTGCTAATCCACTGTTGCTGAGATTCCAGGAGCTTAAATTTTTTTTCCTCTCGTTCTCTTGATTCCTTTTCATACTGCTGGTGTCTTGCTTCCATCATTTCTATCATGTCCAGCAGCTGCTCCTTTTCGATAGTGGATAACGGGTGGTCCTTGGTTTCTTTTAAAATCTCTTCTTTTCCTCCTTCTCCCGTACGTGTCCAAATCTTTTCCTTACTCTTGATCCCAGGCTCCATTAGTATCCTTCTGTCCATTTGTTTGCCATTTTCTTCTGAAGGTAATGATACAGGATTTCCAAACATGTTCAATCTTCTTTTCCTTGTCCCAAAGAAAATGTCCATATCTCCTGTCTTGCAATCAATCACCGAACCAGCAGTAGCTAAGAATGGGCATCCTAAGATGAGTGCAGGTGCATCGTCCAGGCTTTCATATTCCATAACCAGAAAATCCACGGGATAGAAAAAGTCCCCAACTTTGACTATGACATTCATCAGTCTTCCCCGAGATACCTTTGTTGATTGATCAGCCAGCTGTAATACAACTTTTGCTGGCTCTATTTCTTCATTTTTGTACTTATCGTACAGGTATCCTGGCAGGATATTGACACTTTCTCCCAAATCTAACAAGGTGTTCCGAATGTCCACATCTCCTACAGTAGTAGTGATCAATGGTGATCCAGGGTCCTTTTCCTTTTTGGGCAGTGTTCCTAATAACGCCTCACTTGCTTTCACAGTCAACCTCACAGTTTTTGGTGTGGGTGCTTTACTCTTCCCATTTTGTTCACACATTTCTTGCAGAATTCTGGTATCTTCAGGGGCATCCTTAAGCTCATCCCACAAGGGTTGGTTCATTAAAGGCCCCATTGATTTGGGTGCTTCCTGCTTCTTCTTCCCTTTCTTATTCTTCTTTTTCAGCTTCATTCCTGCTATCGTCGAGTGCTCCTCTTCTTTGTCTATTTCTGGTTGAGTTTCCTTCTCAACAGGAATTCCTTCTTCCTTACCTTCCTCACTTCCTAGAACTTTCTCTTCTTCCCCCAGTTTCACTTCACTTCCTACTTCAAACAAGTCTTCCAAAGCGACTTTTCGCCATCCAGATTCGACAGTGTTAACTTGCTCTTTTCCTGGTCGCTGATTATGAGTAGGGTTGACCTCTGTAGCACTTGGCAATTTTCCACTGTCTCTCTTTTGCTGATCCGCAGCCATTTGTCCAATTTGTCGTTCCATGTTTGCAATGGCTTTTGCATTTGCTTGAGATTGTTGTTGCGTAGCAGTGACCATATTGTACATCTTAGCAAACATCTCTTCTTGAGTTCCCGGGGCGTTGTTGGTAACATTATTGGGCCCCCTGTTGTTGTTATTGCTACTATTTCCGTTGTGGTTGTTGTTATTTGTAGGCTGATGTGTTCTAGGCTGATTGGTCGATTGACTCTGGTAATTGTTTTGCCTAAAATTCTGCTGCTGTCCTTGGTTATATGGCCTGTAGGGTCGTCCATTATTATGCTGGCCTTGACCCTGGCCATAAATTTGATTCACCTCTTGAGTCTTAGGTCCTCCATAACCTCCTTGCGATGGATTCTGTGGTCCATTCTGCAGTGTTGACATGAGACTGTCAAACTTCTTATTCAGTTCACTAATTTCCTTCTTCACTTCCTTCTTCCAGTCAGCGTCGGTTCCTACTGCTGCTGCGGTACCTACAGTCTTCCTGGTAGAAAAGTTTGCCTTGGAACCATTGCTCAATTGTTCCAAGAACTGCCAAGCTTCCTCTGGGTCCTGCCACATAAATGTCCCACTTGATGAGGCATTTATCATGGCCTGATGCGTCTCACTGACTCCTTTGAAAAATAACTTAACTAGCTGCCACCTGAGAATTTCGTGATGCGGGCAGGATCGTAACAACTCTTTCAACCTATCAAAGGCTTCATGGAAAGCCTCTCCTGGCTTTTACTGGAAGTCCTGAATGACCCTTCTGATTTCAGTTGTCTTACTTGCTGGATAAAATTCTTGAAGGAACTTTGCCTTAAGCTGATCCCATGTGGTAATGGTGTTTGATGGCAAAGATGTAAACCAATATTTGGCCTTATCCTTAAGAGTGAATGGAAACAGTCTAAGTCTAAAAATGTTTATATTGGTGTTCCTAGGGTTATTATCATTAGCAATTGCTAAAAACTCATATAGATGATTATAAGGATCGTCTTGCTTATACCCTCTAAACTCTGGCAATATTCCTAATAACTGAGGTCTTATTTCTACTTGCGAATCAATGTTATCAGGAATATAAATTGGCGATGAATCATCATATTCCCGCGGTTGGAAATGTGATGCAACCGATTTCCGTCTCAGTTGTGCGAAATGTAAAGGTTGAGTGGGATTACCATAAAGATGGTCATTATAGTCCCGCTGACCTTGTGGCTGTTGATAATGTGGTGCTCTTCTGGGAGGTCCCCGACCTCGGTTCCACTGTGGTTGTGGTGCTGGTGGCACCCATCCCTCGTCTTCCTCGTCATATCCCTCCTCTGTCTCTGGATAATGGTATTGTGGCTGAGGAGGTTGTTGATAGTGTATCGGTTGTGTAGGTTGGAATGTGGGTTGAGGTTTAAAAAGAACGTGTTGTGGTTGAGAGGTTGGTGTCTGCTGTCGAGAAACTGGGGTGCCATCACGGGTCGGCTCTCCCCAAGACATTGCAGAGGTAAATGGATTGGTAGATTGTGGTTGTGAAGCGGGTGTAAATGGTGGGACAGATGGTGGAGTGCATGATGGTATGGGTGCAGGGGCTGAAACTACACCACCAGAAGCACTCGAGCTCCCGAACTGAAACTCTAACAGTGGGGGAATAGAAAACACCCCCATCGCCTCACCTGATGGTTCCTGGGCAACACTTACTGGACTACTACTAACATGACTAAAATTCATGATATTTAAACGCCTACGGGCACGGATTTTGCGCGCAGTACGCTCAATCTCAGAATCAAAATGCAATGGGGATAATTGCTTACCCCTGCGGGTACGCATGCACTAGTGCAACACGACCACAAAAATCAAAAACAAAACTAACCAAATGAAATTTTCAAAACAAGAAACAAGTTCCTACTAATCACTTAATCTAAGCTCACAGCTCCCCGGCAACGGCGCCAAAATTTGACACGCCTAGGTCGTCGTGCGTTCAAAAATAAAGAAAAACCAAACACACACTAGTACAGTGGTAGTCAAGGTCGATCCGCAGGAGCTTCGTGGTTAGACTAAATGACAGATTACCAACTAGTAGTGTCACGCTACAGTCGGAGGACCTCGTTTCTGAATTCTTAACTATCCAAAAATAATAACCAAACAAAGTACAGCCAAGCATAAGCTAAGCTCAACTCAACCTAACCTAGTCACTTTCTGAAATCAGAAGTGCATCTCTGAATCAGAAGCAAACAAAGGTATCCAAACCAAACAAGGCATAACCTAACTAATAACTAAGGTTCTGACTGAACAGTTACTAGCTAAAGTCCAATGCCCAAATCTACCCAAATTGGCTACTGATTTCAGCAAAGGAAAACAGTTCCAAACAAGGCCAAAGCAATATCCAAACACAATTCAAATAATCCAAACACAAACACACATCCAAAACACCAAAATACTCATAAACCAAGATTAATTGTAACCAAATGCTTTCATTAACCAAATTCACATTCCAAACATCCAAACAGTAACTAAATACTAATAAAACATAAACCTAAGCTTGGTATCAATGGTTGTCACTCCCAAAGATACAAACTAAAGCTTACAAATATCTAACTAAATGAAATAAAAATCCAAACATGAAAATACCAATTGAGAAGTTGCTGGAACGAATTCTTGGAGTCAAAGAGCTTCAAGGTCGATTTTACACCCGGTCTTTTCTAGGGTTTTCGGCTGAAATTGCATCTATTTATATTTGCAAATTTCCCGCAGCCGCGCCGCGCAGATGAAGAATCCGCGACGCGTGTACTAATCTTTTCCCGTTTCTTCGACATTTGAATGTGTTACACCACCTTAAGCCCGTGTCGCGCGTATTATAGATCCGCGGCGCGCGTACGAGTTTCCTTGATTTTTCATTATTTTCCAAACTTCTTCCTTTTGCATGCTTTTAGTCCCTGTTTCCATTCTTTTTCTCCAAACAAGTCCTGGCACGAAAAGTGAGAATACCTAGACATATCTGATATAATTTCATCAAGAACAGGGATCAACAATGCCTAAAATGCTTGATATCACTAGGCGTTGTCAACGTGTCTATTCTCTTATTTTTAAAATCCAAAAATATTTTCTTATTTTTTTATTTTACTTTATTTTTTTTTCTCCGACTGAAACTATGAATTGATGGGATTTTTCTATCTATATTTTCTAGTACCACTTGTAAAATCCAATGATTATTGAAATATAAACCAATTTCAATATACGGATTCCGAAACTCTAGTCAAAGATCGCTATTCATTATCACCATGATGCGCTGTGAGACTCACAAACCTCTCTTAACCAATATATCAATTCTCCATCTTACTCATTTCTATATAATTGTAACCCTCATGAAGGTTATCAGTATTACCACTGAAAACTGATGGTTACACAACAACTGTGTTAATGATTTCGGAATTGTTTTCACCGCTTTTCCGAATGAAACCCCACAATCATATCACCCACTAGACATTGACGGATTACATTGCGAAATCTTAATTTTTTTGTGATCTTAATGAAATATACTAGACCAAAGTTATTTCTACCCATAAGATCCAGTATTTAATTTTTCTTGAGATTTCCAACTCCTTCCCAGTCACTTTGAAATATCCAACCATACTCGTTTTAATGACTACACTGGTCAAACAAGTACTTCCTTCCGATTTCAGACTTATATCAAGTTTCGCAATCTGATTGGAAGCCAAGCAAACCTATGACAACGCCTAGTGATATCAAGTATTTTAGGCGATGTTGAGCCCTGTTCTTGATAAAATTATATCAGTTATATCTTGGTACTCTCACTTTTCGTGCCAGGACTTGTTTGGAAGAAGAGAATGAAAACAGGGACTAAAAGCGTGCAAAAGGAAGAAGTTTGGAAAAGAATGAAAAATCAAGGAATAAGTACGCGCGCCGCGGGGTTCTTAAATACGCGACGCGGGCTTAAGGCGGTGTAACACATTCAAATGCCGAAGAAATGGGAAAAGATTAGTACGCGCGACGCGGATTCTTCATCTGCATGGCGCGGCTGCGGGAAAATTGCAACTATAAATAGAGGCATTTCCAGCCAAAAACCCTAGCAAAGACCGGGTGTAAAATCGACCTTGAATCTCTTTGACTCCAAGATTTCGTTTCAGCAACTTCTCAATTGGTATTTTTATGTTTTGGATTTTATTTTCAATTAGTTAGTTAGTATTAAGCATTGGCTAGTATCTTTAGGAGTGACACCCACTGATATTGAGCTTTAGTTTCTGTTTTAGCAATATTTGGTTACTGCTTGGATGTTTGGAATTGAGTTTGAGTAATGAGAAGCATTTGGTTATAAGCAATATTGGTTTTTCGGTGTTTTTATGCTTGTTTTGGTTTCTGAGTATTTGAATTGTGTTTGGATGTATTGTGACCTTGTTTGGAACTGCTTTCCTTTGCTGATTTCAGTAGCCAAATAGGTTAGTTTTAGGGCTTGAATTTAACTAGTAACTGTTCAGTCAGAACCTTAGTTATTGGTTAGTTTATGCCTTGTTTGATTTGGATGTTTTGGATGCCTTTGTTTGCTTCTGACTCAGAGATGCACTTCTGATTTCAGAAAGTAACTAGGTTTGTTTAGCTTTGCTTGGCTTGGGTTTGTTTGATCATTGCTTTGGGTATTTAGAAACTATAAGTCCTCCGACTGTAGCGTGACACTACTAGTTGGTAATCTGTCATCTGGTCTAACCACGAAGCTCCTGCGGATCGACCCTGACTTCCACTGTGCTAGTGTGTGTTAGGTTTCTCTTTATTTTTGACCGCACGACGACCTAGGCGTGTCAAATTTTGGCGCCGTTGCCGGGGAGCTGTGCGCTTAGATTAGGTGATTTGTAGGACTTAGCTTCTGATTTTTGATGTTTGATTTTAGTTCTTTGAATTATGGTATGTGTACGTCCTCATAATGGACGATTACATGTACCCGGATCAGTATTATGAAGATTATGAAAATCCGACGGACACCTATTACGAGGATGATTGCTACAATGGATCACCCGATGACAATGGATGGCGGACCGAGGAGTCATCTCAACCTGAAAATTCTGCAACTTGGGCCCAACGTTGGGTACTCTGGTATAACACTCACCAAGAGCAGAAGGACCAGGCTGATGCTCTTGTAAGATTGCAAGCTTCTTTAGATATGTTAGAGGAAAGTTGGAAATGTTCACCAACTTCGGCAGAACCGGAGGCGCGTGATTTTTATACCAATAATAATGTGTGTGAACTTGCATCACCTGAATATGTGATGGAAGGGCATACACCGTGGGAAAGTCAAGAGACCACTGAGAGGGTCGAAAATGTTGTTGAGGAAGAGGTTGTAGGTGACAATGCTACCTCTGACTCAACAGCTTTTGATGTTTTTGAAAATGTTGATAATATCGAGCTGGTGATGAGTGAATCCATACCATCACCAGATAATTTGGTTGATGAGGATGTTGAGGAGGAGGCTGTAAGTGACAGTACAGACCCCAGCCCAACAATTCCTGAAATTTTTGAAAAATTTGAAAGTAAGGATCTGATGATGGGTGACTTTGTACCACCATCAGATCAAATAAGTCACCCACTCTTGGTCCCGATCCACCTGTTGGACGATGATCAAGAAGTTGATGCTGACGAGTTAATATTTGAAAATAAAAAACATGATTTTATCACCACTCATGATCCATTCATGAATGGAAAATTAGATTTGATCAATACCATCGATAAGGACATATGGAAGCATCCCGATATGTTGCCTTCCGATCCCATTCGATTGGAAAAATTTTATTGGTACTGCAAGCCAAAATTGCAACCTGAAGATAGCATGCGATACCCTAGCAAACGAGGTGTGGAACAACTACTGGAAGCGGCACTGGGCGCGCTTCATGTCAAGCCTTTGACCTTGAAGAGATGCAGAAGGAAGGACCGAGCTTGGAGGTTCAAAGCTACCTCCAAGCACTCATGGAAATTAATCAACAAACAGCGACCGGGCAGCAGCAGAAGGACCGGCAAGCCATTCGACCCAGGAAAGTTTGAGGAGCAGTGGGGCAGCGAAGGGACGGTGGTGACTGAAAATCAGCAAAGAAGGAAGGCGTATGATCCACCGTAGATGTAGAAGGAGGAGTTCTACGTCTGGCTGAAGACGTTAAACTTAGCGCTTGTTGGGAGGCAACCCATCGTGTCATAGGTTAGGTTTTATATTTCTTAGAATTAATTAGGAAAATATATCAATCTTTGCAGGTATTAGTGGTCTAAGGCAAGTGTGGGGTCGTGTGAAAAGTTTTGAAATTTTGAATGACCGCGCCGCGGATTTCTCAATTGCGCGACACGGGGTCGGAAACCAACCCGATGCGCAGGGGTTGATTTGGTGACACGCGCGTCGCGGCAAGTGTAATTGCGCGATGCGGGAAATGATCAGTCGGTTTTCCTCCTATATTAAGGTAAGCCGCGACTCAACACACCCCACACCACGACTCGAGCTCTGATCGACGAATTTTTCTCGCAATTTTTCTTGCTCATTTTGTTTCTGCTATCAAGGTATGCTATTCTAACTACCTATTACTTGTTAAAACTAGTGATTAGGTGGTTAATTTTAGTGATGTATCCAAAAAAGTTCAAAACTTAGAATCACCAATGCTAACTCATAGGGTGTTTGTTTTGCCAAATAGAGACCCTAGATGAGTTAGTCGGCACTTAGGCTACCTTGTGGTGTGATTGGATCGATTTTAAACAGGTTAAAATGCAAGTTTGAATTGGGGTTTGCAAACAGCCGCTCGCCGCGACGCGCTTTGCTCTTGGACCGCGCCGCGGTGCGGTGGGGAAGAAGGACTAAAATGCTAAAAAAAATTCTTCTTTTTATGGCTATGTGTTTTTCGCAGATGATGTTCAGATTAGATCATCCCTTCCTTCAGTTCCCAGAGGGACCTGCCAGCTCAGCGGAGTACATTTCGCGGAGAGACGCACTGCCTAGTCGCCGGGTTCTCGAGGCGACAGTCATCGATAGGGATATCTTGAGGGACGCTGGACTCTGGGGTGCGATCGAGCCACACTTACATCGCACCTAGACTCATAAGGAGGCGTCATTTACATGTCGGGGCTGGGACCGGATCATGGCCACCGATGAGGACGTCGTCTACACCGAGCTGCTACCGGAGTTTCTATCCACTATCCACTTCGCACCTCGGGCGTCAGACCCACGTTCTAGGATCATACGATTTCGTTTGGGAGGTGCACATAGGGAGTGCAACCTTCGGGAGTTCGGGAGGCGAGTCGGTCTATATACCACGGCGGACCTCCAGCACCGCCATTTCACTCAGCTTTTCGGGGCCTGTATTCAGGGCCAGCCGGAGAGGTCCAGCAACATGGAGGTTTGGACACCGCTGTCCAATGTCATCTACGAGGCGGGGACATCCCGGGAGAGCCACCTCCGCGACCCACTATACCGCCTCATACACCATATCGTCTCCACCTCCATTATGCAGCGGGAGGGGGCGAGAAGGTATCCGGGGAGGACATGACGTTTTTCTGGGTTCTCCTCGACCCCTCCAGATTCCTCCACCTCCCCTACGCCCTCGCAGTTGCCCTATCCACCCACTCGACGGGTGCTTCCACCAGCAGTCCACTGGCCCGGGGGTATTTCATTACCCGCCTGTCCCGTTCATATGGAATCCTTACTGCCCCCGTTGCCGCCTCCTTGACTGCCTTACCTCCATCTCGCACTACGGCGCGAGCTCTGGAGATGATGAGGCTGATAGAGCAGCAGCGCCCGGGCCGGCTCATCCGGGCACCGACAGAGCCACCCCAGGCACCCCAGCCGGCATACGCTCAGCCCGGCAAGAGACGCAAGAGACCTGAGCCAGCAGCACCAGCAGAGCCGCAGCCATAGGAGGACTCAGCGGCCATCCACCGACTGGAGGTCAGAGTCGCGAGGATTGAGGACCAGCTTGAGTGGATCGGGGAGGTACTTCTACAGATCGCATCAGCGCAGGGTCAGCGCCCCCGACCATTCCTAGCCCGAGCCCACGATCATGAGGCAGGACCTTCCAGGCCACCAGGTGGCGACTGATGTATTTTTCTTATTTTTTCTTCTTTTGGGTATTTGTACTGTACTTATGACACTTTCTATCTTTTGTTTGTTTATATTTTATTTTATTTGTTTGCATTTAATCTTTTTGTGAGTCATGCATGTGATACCAAATTGGAGGAGTTGTTTCAAGCAAGTGTGGGGTCACCGTGCCCCCTCTACTTGTCTTGACCACCGGCGTGTTCACTGTAGCGCTACAACTCCGGAATACGAAATCAAGGATCCGTTTGTTCGCAATTATACATGTGATACTGAGCACCAAGCAATCTATCGTCCAAAAGGGGTAACTCTTTCTCCCTTGTTCTAAAAATAATTTTTGTACAACGGGGACGTACGATTTTAAGTGTGGGGTGTGGACGGTCGAAAGAGAAATTTTTTTTGAAATTTTTGCAGAAATGATCAATTTTCAAATTTTTAGCAATATTTTCAAAATTTTTAATAAATTGCAATTTTGAAACGAATGGTTTGTGATTGTTGATAGCAGTGGTATTTTTCAAAGAATACTATATAGTTGTGATCATGCTATTAGTTAGTCAAATAAGTTGAGTTTTATGAGTTTAGAAGATTGAGCTGTTTTAAGATTGGAATTTAGGAAGGGACTGTCAATCTGTGGCCTTTGTTGTTCGAGACGGTAAGTCTAAAATGGGTGGGACTTATGCACCTTGCCACCTAAGATCGTCTGGTCTGGGATGGTATTTCCGAAAGCTCGTTACACGGACAACATCGAAAGTCATGGACAATTCCTTAATGGCCTTTAGAATCTGAATAAGTAAGTACACTTCATTGTGGACATAAAGTTTGTGATCAAGGGTTCTCTAGAAAGCCATGAATTCCAAAGAACAATTTAATTATGTTTTCGCAAACTATTCCACTCTAACTCATAGGGCAATAAGCTTTTAAACTGAACACAGTCAAAAATTGTTTGAGTCTTGATTATAATTTGTTAAAAACTCTATTGCTTGGGGACAAGCAAGGCACAAGTGTGGGATGTTTGACAACGCCTAGTGATATCAAGTAATTTAGGCGTTGTTGAGCCCTGTTCTTGATGAAATTATATCAGATATATCTTGATACTCTCACTTTTCGTGCCAGGACTTGTTTGGAAGAAGAGAATGAAAACAGGGACTAAAAGTGTGCAAAAGGAAGAAGTTTGGAAAAGAATGAAAAATCAAGGAATAAGTACGCGCGCCACGGGGTTCTTAAATACGCGACGCGGGCTTAAGGCGGTGTAATACATTCAAATGCCGAAGAAACGGGAAAAGATTAGTACGCGTGACGTGGATTCTTCATCTGCGCGGCGCCGCTGCGGGAAAATTGCAACTATAAATAGAGGCATTTCCAGCCGAAAACCCAAGCAAAGACCGGGTGTAAAATCGACCTTGAAGCTCTTTGACTCCAAGATTTCGTTTCAGGAACTTCTCAATTGGTATTTTTATGTTTTGGATTTTATTTTCAATTAGTTAGTTAGTATTAAGCATTGGCTAGTATCTTTGGGAATGACACCTACTGATATTGAGCTTTAGTTTCTGTTTTAGCAACATTTGGTTACTGCATGGATGTTTGGACTTGAGTTTGAGTAATGAGAAGCATTTGGTTATAAGCAATATTGGTTTTTCGGTGTTTTTATGCTTGTTTTGGTTTCTGAGTATTTGAATTGTTTTTGGATGTATTGTGACCTTGTTTGGAACTGCTTTCCTTTACTGATTTCAGTAGCCAACTAGGTTAGTTTTAGGGCTTGAATTTAACTAGTAACTGTTCAGTCAGAACCTTAGTTATTGGTTAGTTTATGCCTTGTTTGATTTGGATGTTTTGGATGCCTTTGTTTGCTTCTGACTCAGAGATGCACTTCTGATTTCAGAAAGTAACTAGGTTTGTTTAGCTTTGCTTGGCTTGGGTTTGTTTGATCATTGCTTTGGGTATTTAGAAACTATAAGTCCTCCGACTGTAGCGTGACACTACTAGTTGGTAATCTGTCATCTGGTCTAACCACGAAGCTCCTGCGGATCGACCCTGACTTCCACTGTGCTAGTGTGTGTTAGGTTTCTCTTTATTTTTGACCGCACGACGACCTAGGCGTGTCAACCTACAAAGAACCAACACGCTTAAAAAGACGCCTTTCAATGATTCTTAAAAATCATATGATCGTAATTCAACGGGAAACCACACAAGCACCTCAGAATCTCTCTTGATTCCGAAGGAAGAGATCGCTGCCCGGGATCCTTCTACTTTCATGTCACTTTGGCATCACAGATCTCCCAGATATTTGTCTTGATTTATTCTTTTTATTGGCACACTCTTGCACAAAAATCACTATTGATTTTTCTAACTCTGGTTTCTTGGTGACAAAGGTTAATTTTCAAAAATACTTGGCATTACAGACTCAACAGGCGCGCATTTTCGAAATTGATGTGACGTCATAAACATGTGTCTATTATTACAGACTCAACAGGCGCGCATTTTCGATATTTGGGGAAACGAAATCGCTTTTCTAGGGATTTTCTCTCTCTACTTGATTTCCCAAACATATAAAAGGTTTTCAGCAGTTTCTCTCTCCTTACTACTCTCAAACACTTCACGAAGCCTTCCTCCTGTCTCTCAAGCTTCTCTCTCTCAAGCTCTCGACAATAGCCGCCTCACTGAAGATCAAACCTAACCAGAACATGGTCATTAATCTGGACTCCTCTCTGTATGCTGAGGGCATTCGACCGCTGATTAAATGCCTAAAATACTCTAGAATCTCGAAAGCTCTAACGGCATCAGCATCCGTTCCAATGGTTCATCTCTCTAATGCTTATTCCACCGCCTCTTACAACAAACAAGATGATTCGGTCGTGTTCGAACTGGCCACTGTTAAGGTTAGCATCTCTAAAACCCGATTCAGTAAATTGCTAGGGTTTACTAAACGCGAGAATCAGGTTGATCCTTAGTCAATTCAACCGGTGGTACTTCAAAAGTTGTTTTATCAAATGGGTTACAAGGGAGGTATCGAACTTCTATCCAAGTTCACAAAGAAAAGTTTTCCACTGGTTTGGAATTCACTCTTCACCATACTTTTCAAAAGTTTTTCAGAGAGGACCTCAGGCTCAGACAGTGCAAGTAGGCAATTCTGCACTCTCATCTATGGTCTGTATTTTGATATCAACTTGGATTTTGGATCTGTTCTTTGGCGACAATTTTTTGACAGTATGTCGTACAAACTTCCAGAATCTGAAATTTCCTGTGCTCGTTTTTGGTCAATCTTGGTTCAATGGGCCATCACAAAGAAAAACGTACATGTAATGACTGATTCTGTCATGGGTATTATTCCCACTCTTTCAATCGGGTCCTTTGTTACCACGAAGGAAGATGACTTTGCCTTTATTGGGTCCATTCCAATTGAGATGACAAGAAGAGTTCCAAACACCGTTGCTTGTGTTGCGGAATACTGTAAGGTTGAGCCATCTGGCATTCGTCCACTTGACATGAAGCACAAGGACGCCTTTGAAAACTTGGAGAATCCAAAGAAAATCTCCAAAATAAAAGGGAAGGGATCCTCTTCCGAGACCGACCAGCCCGTCAAACATCAAAAACGCATTCAGAAGATCATCTTGCCAACTCATTCAGAAGACGAACATTCCGATGACCAACCCATCACCAATCCTTTACAGGATGACCAGGGTGATAATGAGGACCGAGACATAACCACTACTCAAACTTCACCTCCTCCCTCACCCAAACAAACCACCACTACTCAAACTTCACCTCCTCCCTCACCCAAACAAACCACCACTACTCAAAATTCACCTCCTCCCTCACCAAAACAAACCACCACTACTCAAACTTCACCGCCTACATCACCAAAAAAAACTATCAATACCCAAAAGTCACCTCCTCCATCACCTCCTCCTTCACCCAAAACTACCACCATTCCCTCTCCAACTCGAACTGGTCCACATTCCGAAGAAGAGGAAGAAGACATCCTACTCTATGACGAACATGATGATATGGCTGACTTCATTGAATCACCGTTCAATGTGCGCTTCAATGTTTCAAATGATAATGATCCAATCACCAAGGAGCAGTTTACTAAATTGTCAGCCAAGCTGGATCAACTACTGGAAGCCTCCAAGGCTACCTCCACTCCCGACTGGCAATCCCAGTTAGACTCTCATAACAAGCATGTTGAGACATTAATCACTGAAAATGTCAAAATTATGAGAGAATTTTCAACCGTCATGGAGAAATCGGAAAAGCATGTGGAGGACACTGCCACGAAAATTGGTAGGTTGGAAACTGACGTTCTTAAATTCATGCAGGATTTCCGAGACTCTCACGAGTCTAACAACACTAAAATGCAAAAAGTCATCTCTAGTCTAGCAGAGTCTCTGAAGACTGAAAAGGAGGCTTTTGCTACTCTTCGCTCCGATTTGAAAAAGGAGAATTCGGAACTGGTTTCGCTGGAGACCAAAGTGGATCAACTGTAAAGAGATCTAGCAATGGAGAACGAGGTCATGGATCAACTGGCCTCCAAAACTATAAAACTTCAAGTTCTCAAGGCAGATCTCAAGCATACAACGGCAGTATTAACATCTGTTGTTTTGCAGAACAAGGCTCTTCGGAATTGTGCGTCCAATATCGATTCATTTCTTCATCGCACAATAGAATAAAATGATCTGATTCTGACCCCTTTCGTTTGTCAACATCTGACGAACAAGCTTCATCCGGTTCTTCACTTATTGAGTACAATCAAGGGTGTTTCGGAAGACGAGGCCGTTCCAAAACAAGGGGGAGACGAGGAAATTCAGACCAACAATAACAACACTCCAGGAGATAACGCAGACATTTCAAACGCCTCAAAGGAAAATGTAAGAGATGCTTCGAAAGCAAACATGAAAGAACCAGGGGCTAAAGAGTCTGTTGATGATATTCATACATCTAACTCTGACTGGTTTGATAGAATGAACATTGGTACATCCGCCGGTCATTCTCAACAAAAACAAAAGAAGATCGGTGAAGATGATGAAGAAGAAGAAACTGAGCTCTCGGAAAATGCTAAATTAGCAAGAGCTGCAAGAGACAAGGAAATCGATTACATTCTAAGAATTAATCGAGAGCTTGAAGCTAAGGAAGCTGCTGAAAGGGATGCTGCACTTCTTCTAGAATGTCGGAAGTTGCATTTTCCTAGATGGGATTTTCAGAAAATGAAGAAAGAAGCCATTACTGAGCCCATTGGAAGCTGGTTGCAACCAATTTGTTCATATGATACTAGCAACCAAGTGGATTCTCAGTTTGACTTTCCAATGACTGCGAAAGTGTTCTTAATTTGGTGTTTTGATGAACTAATTAACAACTCTCAACCCAGCTCAGTCGTGAGCGAAACGCTCTTCAATTTCTATTTACCTCATTCCAAGGAACAGTATCTTTCTTGGAGTTTGAAGAAAATCGTTAAGCTGACTCCGAGAATGCCTCGTATAACCCTCCCTTTCAAGAACGCGATATTTCTGGCCCGAAGGGAAAATGATCTAGAGAAGGAAGAGTTCACTCTGGCTGATCTTCCGTTCATGAATCCATTTGAATGGTCCTCATTGTTCAATATCTTGTCGAGATCACCAGATCATCAGATTCTCGCTAAACATGTTAAGAAGCTTCTCGTGGGCTAAATTCTGGAGGTTGCGAAACGTGATGTAGAAGTAGCTGCACTGCTGAATTCTACTCTGGAATTCTCTCCTGAGAAACCTACCTCCGATCTCAAGCGTCGTCGTTTCGGAAAGATAGACAGCAAAGAGTGGAGTGTGACCTATCCCTCCAAGGAAGGCTCTAATTTTGTCAAGAGGATGTTCTTTCTGCGAGACAAACATCTTTATTGCACTGCAGTGTTGAAGAAAATTATTGAGCTTGTCAACAACAATACAGTCAACTCTGTGGGTGACAAAAAGTGCTACAATGACATATTGACCTGGTACATGGCATTCCGAAGGAGTTCGAGAGTATATGAAAGAGAGCTCCAGGTTCCGAACCTGAAGTTGAAGAGTAATGCAGCTCCGCAATTTGACTCAAAGGGGGAGATTATTGAATCATAAATTAGGTTGAGTCAATTGCGCATACGTTAATTAAGCCTTTTATTTAGCTTACATTTATGGGTGGGCCTTTCCATTCCATAATTAGTTTTAGTATATAAGGCATGCACGTACCCTAATTAGGGTTAACTTTTTGTAATTCAAATTCACGGCACTCATACAAAATAGTTCTCTCTGAATTGTTCTTGAGTTGCTTAATTGAATCATTCGACATCAGTTCTTCATGTTGTATTCTTGTTAATCGTTTACTTTCCGTATCTTTGAATCTAGATCCTTTTCATTATTCTAACAGTTCCTAAAACCAACTAATCCTGCAGGTTGTGCAGGAGCAGCTATAGAGGAATATCATCAGACCTTGGTTTGTTGATAGTGGTTGTTCCAGGCACATGAAAGGAGACATCTCTCAATTGCATGACATTCAAATCATTAATGGAGGGTATGTGTCCTTTGTGGGAGGGGAGAAAGGAATGATCACGTGGGAACCGTAACTAACTATGTGTTGAAGATTGAAAAGGTAACTTCGTTCCAAACTGGATTTGATTCGTTTTGATGACTGACAAATCATTTTGTATATTTTGTAAATTTTTTAGTTAAATTTGTTCATGTTTTTATTTTCGTTAATTCTCTTCCATGCACAAATTTAGGGGGAGAATTAAAAACGACAAAGAAATTGATAAAATTAAAAAATCCAAAAACTTTTTTTATGTTTTCCCTTCAAAAAAATTGAGAAAAATCAAAAAATATGTCATTTAAATTTTTACACAAAATTTGCACGATCGTCAATGTTCCTGATTAATACCAATCAGGAATACAGATCCAAATCTCTCATGTCAAAGATGTGTTTTACTATCATCGTGATTCACTAAGACACTCCTCACCCGTCAACGACGCACTGAGATATACCACTCACTGCTTAAACAAATACTTTGTGCTGATGATTCTCATTGATACACCATAATGAGTATGAGGCACTAACAACCTCTCTTAACCTATCCTTAAGTATTCTCAAACTCAACTTGTAGACACTTTGAGTTAAGCCACTCAGAGTCGAGAGTTACAAATTATGTGTCGATGGTTAGATTTCATACCGTAGTCTATCACACGCACCAATGCATTCTTACCCACTCTATCTTTAGATACAAGAAATAGATGATTCATCATTTTAAACCAAATGATGATGATATTTCGAAACTCTATGCCAGTTATCTTTGCTACAACACCAGTAGTAAATGTGAGGCATCGACAACCATTCTTACCTACAAATCTTCTAATTCAAGAGTTGGATGATTCAGTGTAATATACCATACATTGATGACAATTCGAAAGTCTAACCGATGGGTATATCTCGAACCAAAATATATTACACGCTAATACCACTCTTGACTCATTTTTCTTCTAATAAAGATGTTCGTGATTGAATGTGGCTTCACCTTGCATTGATGAAACATCGCAACTCTGGGTTAGTGATCGCTGTTGACCACCACAATAGCTATGAGACCCCAACACTTCTCCAAAACCCTAATTGGCACCCGGTTGGTACACTCTGTAGAGTTTTGGTTACCATTGGACGTCTCGCCAAGAGCCAAGTTAACTTGTCAACTTGTTAACTGTATTTAGATCTTTGATCAAGGATATACAGGTGCCAAAATCAAATTAGCCACGAGTAGTTCTCCGATACTCAAACAATCGCAGTGCGTTCCTCCAGGTTCACACAGATACTGCGAGTAGTCTCCTCCTGAGCCAAGGCTGGGTCCTTGAGCAACTGTGGCAAGAAAGGTCTTTATGACTCTGTGACCCACAGGATTTTTGGTCATCTTTAGTTTCATGAATCGCCAGTAAAAGACAATAAAATGAAGATTTTCTAGTGATGGATCCCGAAATGAAGTTTGAAGTTTTCAGCATAAACATTTCAACCCCAAAGAAAGGTGAATCGTAGCTCCATGCGACAAGCTGCGTTGAATTCCTCCTCAAACAGTTTTTGTTGCTACATTTTTACCTTTAAGTGATCAAGAAGTGAAGAAGAATCAGACTCCGACTCCAGGTACTAGTCAATGTCAAACTTAAAGTTGGATGTGCTGATTTCTAGACCTATGCAAGAAGCCCTTACACCATCTATGTGTTTAAAGTCAAATCTGAAGAAAGTTCGACTGCATCTCGCAAGCCATGTCATGATCGAGAAAAGAGCTGAAAGTCTATATCTAAAGAGAGCTTGAAGATCAATGAAAGCATTAAACCAAAGGGGAGATTGTTCGGACATAGTTTAGTTGGTTTAAGTTTTACATTTAATGGGCTAAATTCGCAATTAAATGGCCTGTTTGGAGTTTTGGGTCAGGGACCGAAAACCACCTAGTTCTCAGTGGTCATGACCGAAATCCAAGGGATTTTGGTGGGCTGGCCTAGGCGTTTTCAGTGGGCTTTTGTGTCGATGGGCTTAGGTCATCAGTTAGGTATAAATAGTCAATTGTAGCCGTCATTAGTTTCGTTGGTCGATTGATGTTGTGGGCGTATAGAGAGAATTTTTGAGCAATTGATCAAGAAACCTTATGTACTAGGCTATTCATCAACATAGTGTGCATTGAAGGTTGGTAGTAATTGTGTTCTTATTTCATATCTTTTTCGGATTGATACTCATTGGGATTCCGCACCAATCGAGTGTTTGTAATTGATACCGCATAGATCTAAAGATTTGGGACATACAGTACTATCGTTTACTGATTTAACTAGTTCATCGTTTGTTACATTTTATCTAATTGCTGATTATTGATGTTTCATTTACCAATGACAAAATGACGAAAATGATGAGTATGAAGACATGGAGCATGTGACATTTGCAAATTCTGAAAATGAAATACAAGTAGATGATAGTGATGATGATTTGGAGAATGAGGATGATGTACTAGTTCAAGAAGAATTAAAAGCCCCCCAATTAGATAAAGCAACAGTTTTATTTTTCACAACTTGACCATGTTTTTTTGTTTGTAATTAATTAGTTATGTATTTTTTATATGGTTGAACTTTAGTAATTTCTAAACCCAAAGAAAAGAGGACCAACAATGATGCATGCTGTGCACACTCGAAAAGTCAATGAGCGGGAGATCATTATATGCAATGAATTCGGACAACCTGTTGGACCGGTAACAAAGGAGAGGACGTAGTAGGAGAATTCTCATGGTTTTTGGGTACAATAGCTCGTAGTCATAGTTACGCACCATTAACCTATAAATCATGGCATAAAGTGCCACATAAAGATAAGATATGGGAATATGTCTTGGTAAGGGTTTAAGTAGTTTCATTCCTTTCATTTTTCAAGATTCGTATTTTTTTACTAATTATTAATTTTTTTGAAAGATAAATACGATGTGCCCGATGTTGCTAAAAGTTGGGTTTTGAGGGCTATAGGGTAATTGTATAAGGTGTACAAATGTAGGTTTAAGAAAAATCACTTCTCTCAATTTAAGGATAACAAAACAAGATGGAAGAATCGACCTAAAAGCATTCCAATAGAAGAATTCTCACAATTGTTGAGGCTATGGAATAATAACAATGTGGCGGTAATTTTCTAAAGAATTTTGTTATTAATAGTATTTGTTTATATTTACAGTTGTCTCTTAATGTACATGGGTCAGTTGATTTGTATATAATAGTGTGTGTAGAAACATTGTTTGTTGGCCAAGGAAATACGCATGTCTCAAAAAAAATATGCACACGACCGGTCCAAAAAGTTTTGCTAGGATTTGTGACCAGATGGTAATGTCTTCGTTTTGCTCGTGATTTGTCTTTTTCTTTATTTTTCCACATGCTAATTTATCATTGCTGTTTGTTATCATGAATATAGAAAAATGAAGACCCGAACAACGAATTACCTAATATAACCAAAATGTTTGAACGCACACGTAAAAGAATAGAAGGGCGTGCATATGTTGATACATTTGGCCAAGGATAGTAAGTTTCTATTTTGATATTTCACAATGAATTCCTTTTATCGACACTAAACTAGTTTTTTGCATTAAAAATCAGTTTTTTAGAAACAGTTTTTTTCCGTTAAATAGTTTTCTTTTGGACGTTGAATTTTTTTAGATGTTGAAAATATGTTTTTTCAACCTTAGAATGCAGTTTTTACATCAAAATCAGTATTTTAGTAGCAATTTTTTTTCGTTAAATAAGCTTCTTTAAGACGTTGAAAAACTATTTTTTTAGACGATGAAAAGTTGTTTTTTAACATTGAAATGCAGTTTTTTACACTAAAATTAGCTTTTTCATAGCATATTTTTGGACGTTAACATGCAGGAACAAATGAAGTTGAAAAACTCTTTTTTAGGCATTGAAAAGCGGATTTTTAACATTAAAATGCGATTTTTTTACACTAAAATTAGCTTTTTCATAGCATATTTTTGGACGTTAAATTGCAGGAACAAATGTAGAACTTCAAACCTGTAGAAGATGTAAGTGTTTCAGTAGATCCTTTTATGATTGTGATGAACAAAGAACATGATGGATATCCTCGACTCTATGGTAGAGACGTTACTAATAAATTGATAAAAAAAGTGGATGGTGGTGGTTCATCATACTTGATTCCCGATGGGGTTATGGAATCATTCAAAGAGAGTGTTGAAGTTGAAAAAAGTCAGTTGATTGAAATGCGAAAAGAGATTCAAGTGAAATGCGAAAAGAGATTCAAGAGGACCATGAAAGAAAAAAAATGCAGAGTTAGAAGCTATGCAAGAAGATATTAGAAACCAACGAGAAACCCTTGAAACCACAATTTATAGGTTTATGGAACAACTATCACCAGAATGTTGAGAGTTTCTAAGATGAGATATCGTTAATACTTGGTACAAGGTATGTCATTATCACTAATTATGTATATTTTTTTTTTGTTATCAAAATTGACATATATTTTATTATGTTTTTAATTGTTAGGGTATGGTATTATTACCAATCTTTTGGATTTTTTAATATGCAAATTAACTTATTACTAATTACCTTTGTAATTGTTTGGTTTGATCACTATAGAACTTCTCATTTCATTTCATTACTTATTCTTGTCTATATTTTGCAGGTTACCTTGTTTTCGGGGATATGGCTAACGAGGGGTGTTTTGAAAAGATGATGAAAACTTTATGTTAACTATGATTTATCGTTGTTTTTTTGAATTTGGACATATATGTCAAAATGATGGACCATAAAATTATTTATGATATTTTTGTTATTATTGTTATGGTAGATTTAAATTAGCAATTAATGTCAATAACAATGTAGTTTGTGAAACAATAATGTGACAATTGTAATAAAATATGTAGCATTTGCATTAGCACAATGTTGTGTTACAAAATAAAAAACAAAGGTTGCATTTCTTACAATATCTCAATAATGGTTGCATATAATATACAGAAAGGTTAAATTTGTTTACCAAAACACAATAAAAGGTTGCATATGGTTATAGAAAAAGTTGCATTTGTTGAATAAAATAATTTAAATGGTTACATTAAGTATACCAAATGTTGCATTTGAAAATATAAAAAAAGTTGCAATTGCATGAGAAAAGGTTGCATCCTAAAAAAGGTTGTATTTGACCAATATGTGTAACTTTTCCATAAAAGGTTGTATTTTCTGACAAAAAGGTTGCTTTAGGTCTAAGGCAACTCATCTGATGCAGCCTTAGATAAAAGGTTGCATTAGGCATAATGCAACCTTTCCAATGCATAATGCAAGTGTTTATCGAGGTTCCATTAGCTTCATTTTGTTGTAGTGACACTAATCCTATCCTTCATGAAAAAGGAGTTTTAATGGAAGAGTTTCAAGTAATATGACATTACATAAATCTTCTACAAAATAAGAATATGTTTCATAAGTTACAAAGAATATGAAGATGCTTAGAAGCTAGGTTGACCCCTCACATTCAGGGTAACCTAGAAATCATTGTGACAATAAGAGTCACCTTTAACCGGTTCGTTAAGCACTCTAAGTCATAACAGAATACCAAGCACTTACTAATTACATGTAACTATAGAGTTAAAGAAGGAGATATATATTCGCAAAGTTCACTAAAATTAGTTAAAACAAATCCATTCATGAAGCTCCTTTTATATGTTAAGGTTGAAGAGTCACGATGGAGCTATACGACCTTCATTATTTTAGTGATGGGATTTGATTTCAAATTTAGTATTTGAATATTTGGAACGGTAAACGACAATTATAGTATACAACTTGGATGTATAAGATATGATATATATATATATATATATATATATATATATATATATATATATATATATATATATATATATATATATATATATATATATATATATATAAGTTGATAATTCATTGTGTTCTATATTCGCATATTTAATCCTTGAATAACTTAGTAATTCTAAATGTCCATAGTCGGTCGTAATTATGGGAACAATTATGAAATAGGACTAATATGAATTGGATTGGTTAACTTTCAAGAGTGAAAGTGGTAAAGAGTTGCAAGCCAAGTTCATATCTACTTATAAGAGGATAAGTATTGGACCTGACCCGCTTCAAGATTACTTTATGGATCATCGCCATAAGGGAATCTTGAGCAAAGGTTTTATCATTATATCCTTAGACCTGAGATACATATTAGGGACTCAAGATTATAAGGAGTATTGTAATTTGATATGGTTGAAAACTGTACTGAAACATGGCAGTTATAATGTAACATCCCTGTTTTTAAGGTACATTAAAAAAAATTAATAACACTTTTTCAACCAAAAACACGTCATATTATTTATTAGTTTTCAAACTTAAACATAAATCAAGTATTTAAAACATTCCTTGTCAACACAAGTTACAAACCAACGAAAGTCAAAATCCAATGAAAGTCAAATCCAAGACATAATCACTAATAAATTCTAATACGTACAAAGCATTTCGTGGGGAAAGGGTAACCACACAACTTAGTGAGTTCCAATACGTACAAAGCATATCAGGCACAATAGTCTACCCCTATCGGTAAAATACAACATCACAACGTAGTAAAGCTTAGTCTACTCCACCATGTACATCAAGGTGTACACGCAAATCGGCCTAGTGCATCTTGCAATCTGCTCAGTACTCTTGGTGCATCTTGTCATCTACTCAGCACCCTCCGCACATCTTGTAGTCTGTTGGGTACACTTGGTGCATCTTGCCATCTACCAGCATCCTCAGTACGTCTTGTCGTTCACTCAGCACCCTTAGTCATGCATGTAAGTCTTGGTCTGTACACATCTACCCCAATATAGCCCCTACTTGACCTCACAAAATACTAGCAACACACACCTTCACATGCTACACACCCAAACATAACATAATAAGTGTACCATCACATAATTTCGCTACACAAAACTACAACAAAGGATGTATAATATCAGTACAACGCAAACACCCTAGCACTACCCACACTAGGCATCCTAACAGCCCAGTACTATGTCCACACATCATATAAGCTTACACAAGCTACAGTAAAGGATATATAACATCCACACAATGTGGTGAGAAACTCAGCGGATAAGTAGTAGTAGGTAACACACATGAAATGCAGCACTCAGAGACCTTCCTTCTTCCACTGACCTACATCCCATAGGCCACTACTTAGAATGGGTTTCATATTGTATAAACAATTACTTATAGTTATATACTTATAATTATATGTTTCCGGCTTCCGACACGAACCGTGACCCACTATGAACACCCCCCCCCCTTCATCTCATTCACCCAAATTTGAAGTTAATAAATGTTTTAGTTAGGTTTAGGTGAACTTCGACATTCATCACAACCCCCCAACACCCATGACCACAACATTTACCACGAAGAGAGAACATGACAGCAAGCTGAGTTTTGACCCGGTTTCAAAGATTTCAACATTGAACCAATTAGGGCTTCAAAATAAAAATCATGGATAAACAAGACGCAACGACAAGGTCACTGTGTCATAGGTCCTGAGCTCAGGTCAAAAGCATTCTTCAATAACAAATTATAAATCCCTAAAGTTGACTAATTTGATCAGACTACCCACTGGATCACCCTTCAAGTATGTAACCAAAACACAAAATGAACAGGGGGTTAGGATTTTGCGTGTGAATAAATTAGACTCATAACAGAAACTTTTCCCATTCGTATTTCCCCCAAACCATTTTTGTATAATTAAGGATGAATTTTCTAAGACAAAATTCTCTGTTAAGCACCATTCTAGATCAGTCATTGAATATTGCAATATTCACCTGACCTAGGACCCGAATTAGACAAAGACATTCTGGATGCAAAAACTACACTCTATGACAACTCCACTGATCTAAAGTTCACCCCAAATGGTGATGCCTATGATTTTATACAAATGTTCTAAGATGAGTCTTAAAACTATGAAATTGTAAAGTTCATAAACAACACTAGGGTTTCATTTTCCAAACCCATTAAGACCAAGATTACCACTTATAAGGACCAAAACGTGTTAAATGGCATTACAAAGAAGAAAACTTGGGATTAGAACACAATAGCATGAGCCTCACACTCATAAACACACACACACACATGCGCACACCAAGGTATGTGTGTGTAGAATCGGCTAGCATGCGAACCACAAATACTTCAATATGGAACCCAAGACAAGGTCCTTACAACTATAGAGATAAGACGAAGAGTTATAAATTAGACAATGCACACTTACACACTCACACACACCTCACGATGGAGGTTTGGTGGTGCTAAAAGGCTATGGTTACGCTAGAAAGAAAAGAACTAGACCCGAAAGAGTACCTCACCGAAGAGATCACGTCCTAGGTTGCTGCACTCGTCTTCACAGTCACGTGTACACTTCAAATCGGCCTCCTTTCACAACCTTGATCACCCTTCCATTCTCTCCCTAACCTCTTCAAATTGGCCTCCTTTCACAACCTTGATCACCCTTCCATTCTCTCCCTAACCTCACGGTCTCTCTCTCTCACACTCGGCCGAACAACGTGAAGTCACATAGTCACTTGCATGCATAATAGCTAGTACGCTCGGCTGCACAATTGTGCAATTGCTGCTCCCACTCGGCCGCACACTTGTATGGGTAAAGGATTTCACTCGGCAGCTTCCAAACTCTCGGCATGAATGGGTTCCTTCACGACAATGGATTGAAGCTCGCACATGAACTCACGGCTTCAAGAACTCTTAGGGTTGTGTTGTATTTTTTTTAGCTGCTAAGGTTTCGACTAGGCAAAGGGTGCAAAGAAAAAGAAAATGCTCGGTCGCACCATTGTAATTTAAGCCCGCACAATTGCTTCTCAATCCCAATTAATTCATGCAATATATGGAGAATGGCACAAATGGCCCTCCAACAATTATAACTTATTTTCAAAAGTCTAATGACAATAAAACTCAACAAATTAAGTTTCAAGAAATAGCACTAAAGCCCCTTCACTTAAAATTATTTATTATTATTATTATTATTATTATTATTATTATTATTATTATTATTATTATTATTATTCGCTGAAAATAATAAATTCATTGACGAATCGAAAAACGGAGCGCTACTACTCTCCCCCAGTTATAAGAATTTCGTCCCTGAAATTCAACTCTAGACTTTTAGGTGAAAATGCCACAAAATTTAAATCGGTGCTTAGATCTGAAACGGTTCATTCTTACCCCAACAGATAGGGGTCCCACACCATCACACACATGACATTTCGCGAAACGACATACCGATACTATAGTTGGCAACAGCCAGCGAAAGCAAATTCAGCCGATGAGAGGTAAGCATCCCAGCTGCCCCCTCCCATAAAGTCCAAAACACTACTTTAGGCAACTTATAACTCCAGTTTTATCTCTGACCAGCAGTAACCTTCTATCAGATGTTTGTACACTACAATAATCAATAATTTACTCTACTATATATAATGAGTCGTGCATCTCTGCTCAGCATTCCGAGTCACGCATGCTCTATACGTCGAGCCATGTGTATCTACTCAGTGCGTCTTGCCGGCCACCCCCATAATGTACCACGTTGCTCAGTGCGTCGAGCCACCCTATATTTCAATACATCGAGCCTAAAACATCTACGATAGCTAAAGACACGATGCGTGTGTCAAAACCTTACCGTGCTGCATGAGCACCACACCTAACCCCTAATGTAGCGTGTAACAAGATATACAACCCACACGAGTGCTATTGCCTTGAAATAGTCCAACATCCCCAAACGTTACTACAATCAACTTGATTGCATGAATTCACACATAATGCTAGTATACCCCACCTGGTTAACCTCTGCAAACTGAATTCTGCGCTTCTTCCCCACTTGAATTCAGA
Organism: Cichorium intybus; assembly: GCA_023525715.1. Classification (NCBI taxonomy): domain Eukaryota; kingdom Viridiplantae; phylum Streptophyta; class Magnoliopsida; order Asterales; family Asteraceae; genus Cichorium; species Cichorium intybus. The sequence continues at coordinate 79,113,477 of CM042013.1, read as the reverse complement.
CCCCAAATTGTTGGTATAACATCCAATCTCTGCATCAACCGCGTCCATCTAATCTAATCACGAAAGCAAAACACTTAATGGACATACCACCGAACCATCACATAATACACATCAAATAACGTCCTACGGGCACCTTCCAATCATTGGACTAATGGGCTATCCCCATCCTACCATCAACTAGGGACTCTCGAGGCATAAACCATCCTAGCTTCGCTGTCAAAAATAGCTCGTACCAGTATCCTCACACGGAGAGCCATACGAACCCCAAACCTACCATAAAGAAAATATTAGCAACCTGAACCACCCACAACCGCTACCTACAGTCCATAATCCCATAAGATTGTACACCTCTTGACATGCATGAGTAATGCATGTCGAATCTCACTTCTCAGTCAACAAAGGAACTAACTTCATCATCCAAGGTTTGTCGGTTCAAGAATTTATTCACATTTTTTATTCGCCCTTATCCACTCACCATACGGTCTCTAACGATTATCGGTAGTACCTCCTACTTTAGTCATGCAAAAACACTGTCACCCATGGTTTTAGCCTCTCCACTCTATTCAAATGCGGTCTCTCAAAGTCTCTTCAGCCCCTTACTCAAATTCTTAACTGAACTGAAGTCATACTACATTCCACCCCTGGACATTCAAGGATCTCCTTTCGCCACAAGTGATTAGTTTTCCTCTACTTGGGTTCAGACTCGATCCTACAATTGATCACTTCCATAACATACCTTATACTCCCGCAACAAAGCACATGGCTCTTTTAATCTCTACCACCCCATACATCTCTATTCTAATTACCTTAGATGTGGCAAAGGCTCAATCTATTCTCCTGATCGCACGCATAGACTTAGCCGGCTCCTCTATTTAAATTGAACACACTTATTGCCTCAAAGATTAACAACTTCCGGTCAATCTGACTTCATTATCGTCTCTGACTTCTTCAACTCTCTAAAGAACAAAAAGCAAGCCTACCCTGCTAAGCCAGCAACTCGCATCGAGGCCCAACGCCATCCAAATAGGCTTATTTTAATTATGTAAACACATTTACATCAGCCTCCATCTGTTACTCATCTGCTTACAACTCTAGCCAACATCATCCTATCATTGGCTACCTCAACCATGAGTGGGTGATTCAGACTCTCGACCCACATGACCCGGTAGATCACTCAAGCAAGATCAATACAAGAGTGGTAGCCCTACTATCACAGAACCTTAAGGCAGGTACAGATTTGACTCACAAGATACCCACCATTACCTAATGCGTCACTTGTACCTCTTCATCCGTGTGCTAGAAAGCTCACTCTTGCGCTCTCTTAGTCTCAGTCTGACCAGTGTGCCTATCAATTGCACGGAAAGGAGTCGTAGCTAGGGCTTTCGATGATCGTCTTCCAACCGTATTCAAGCATGGTATTCAGCTTTCACATGACCAGTCTGACTAATCTAGTAACAATCTCTCATCGGTGACTTGCAGTCACGAAGGTAGTGCCTTGCTCGAACGCACCTGAAACATATGCCCGCTTCCTTACTTGCGTCATCCCTTGACTGGTGTCCCCCATCCTTCTGACCTGTGTACGATTTAGAAGTCCTCAGTTTCCACACTAACGTCGATACCGGTACTGTGGCCTGTACCGCCTTTCTCTTACGAGCCTGGGTCTGAAGTTCGTATGCGTGTATTCTAGCTTCCTCGATCATGGCAGTAAAATAACAAGTAGGCTAGCTCTCACAAACTCCAGATATCAGTTCATCACATGTCTGCATACATAACCTCCTTCAAGTCCTTTAAACCCTTCTGAGAACGAAAAAGTGCTTCTCCACAAAGTCACGTGTCATCTCGACCATGGTCTCAGCCGCATGCTCAAAAGCCATAAACTCGTGGAAAAATCCGTTCCATCTCCACTCAATGCACAATCTGCCTCCACGACTATGTCATAAAGTCCTCCCAAGCCAAAGTCTCAAACTATGCCAATATCATGGATACGATTTTAATCCTCCATCAACCCTTCCCCGTCCCATGACAAAAGATGCATGGTGAAGGGAACCCTCTAACCATCCAAGCAACCGCTAATGAGAAATATGCCCTCGACATCATATATCCAACGCATGCCAACAATGGGGTGTGCCTCCCCCTGACGGTTGTAACGGTAATAGTTCGTTCCTCTGACATGTCCCTCGGCTCATTCCTAATCCCGGTAAACGTGGTTTGTATTTCTTCCCCAAATGCCCACGACACCCGTGTCGCCATGAGATCTCGGATCTCCTGGGCACTAAGACTAGTTCCCTAACCACTCGTACTAAACATCATGATCACCATTCGGTAAAAGAATGGATAAAGATTACTACACTTCATTAGCACCCACATCAATCATGCTAATTACTTACACACTCAGCTCCTTGGATTTCCGATGACCCGCTCCCGACTCGAATGCGGATCATGTGCTTTTGATAGTAGGAGCTCTTCTACTATCTTCCACACCTATCCATGTCCGTTCCAAGACCTGCCTCGAAGTCCCTAATTCACTTCTCACCGATAATTCTAACTACAAAGCATATGCCAACACTTCCTAGAATATTAGGAATCCCACCCCCACCATGCTACTCTATCTAAGACAGAACTTCCTCCAATGATGACGAATTGCCTCGTGAATGCGCAGTTGCAAACAGTGTAAAACTAAATAGGCTTTCGAATAAAAGAATCTACCCTAAGGCAACAACCAAACATGGAACATGCAATAAGTCCAACTCAAGAATTCTAATACAATTCAATTCCTACTGCATACAACTTAGTGGCATTCCCTAAGCAACCTATCAGCACTATCATACATTCCTACTAGCAAGTAGAAGATAAACAATACAACAATGAGTGACATCTACCAGGCAATCTAGCATACATACATCCTATGTTCTATAAAGCATTAACAACATTAAACACTTCAACCTTTCCCCCATTGGCGTCGGCTGGCGGAACACACTATGTCTTCTGTTCACCCTTCATCAAACTTCATTTTTTTTAAAACAAAATTGTTTTACGAAAAAGTTTTAAGCCTCAACTTGAGTTCAGAACTCACTGAAATGAGCTTAATTCTCTCAAGCTGTGCTCTGATACCAACTTGTAACATCCCAGTTTTTAAGGTAAATTTACAAAAATTTAATAACACTTTTTCAACCAAAAACACGTCATATTATTTATTATTTTTCAAACTTAAACATAAATCAAGTCTTTTAAAACATTCCCTTGTCAACAAAACTTACAAACAAACGGAAGTCAAAATCCAATGAAAGTTAAATCGAAAACATAATCACTAAGGAGCAGCACAGTGTAAAGTCATCACGCCTTGCCATCACCCACACCTGCAAAACCTAAAACCGTGATTTAGTGGGGAAAGGGTAAGCACACAGCCTAGTGAGTTCCAACACACACAAAGCATATCAGTCACACATACTTTACCCGTATTGGTAAAATACAACATCACAACATAGTAAACCTTAGTCTACTCCACCATGTACATCGAGTCGTACATGCAAATCGGCCCAGCGTTTCTTGCGACCTGCTCAATACTCTCGGTGCATCTTGCCATCTGCTCAGCACCCTCCGCACATCTTGTAGTCTACTGAGTACTCTTGTTGCATATTGCCATCTACTTAGCACCCTCAGTATGTCTTGTCATTCGCTCCGCACCTTTAGTCATGCACGTAAGTCTTGGTCTGTACACACCTAGCTCTATATAACCTCACAAAAACCTAGCAACACGCACCATCACATGTTGGACGCCCAAACATAACATAATTAGTGTACCAACACATCATTTCAATACACATAACTACAACAAAGGATGTATAATATTAGTACAATGCAAACAACCTAGCATTACCCACACTAGGTATCCTAACAGCCCAGTATTATCCACACACATCATACATGGACATATAAAATCCACACAATGTAGTGACCTGATAGGTAGCAGTAAATAATGCACAGGAAATGCAGCACTCAGAGACCCTCCTTCTTCCCCTGACCTACATCACATAGGCCACTACTTAGAATGGGTTTCATATTGTATAAACAATTACATATAGGTATATACTTATAATTATATATTTCCAGCTTCCGACACGAACCGTGACCCACTATGAACACCCCCACCCCCCGTTCATCTCATTCACCCAAATATGAAGTTAATAAGTGTTTTAGTTATGTTTAGGTGAACTTTGACACTCATCACAACCCCCCAACACCCATGACCACAACATTTACCAGGAAGAGAGAACTTGATAGCAAGCTGAGTTTTGACCCGGTTGTAAAGATTTCAACATTCAACCTAGGAGCGCTTCAAAATAAAATCCAATAAGAATCATGAATAAACAAGACCCAAGGACAAGGTCACAGTGTCATAGCTTAGGTCAAAAGCATTCTTCAATAACAAATTAAAAATCCCCAAATTGACTGATTTGATCAGTCTACCCACTGGATCACCCTTCAATATGTAACCAAAACACCAAATGAACAGGGGGTTAGGTTCTAGTTTTGGGTGTGAATAAACTAGACTCATAACCGAAACTTTTCCCATTTGTATTCACCCAACCAATTTTTGTATAATTAACTACATTTTTGTATAATTAACTATGAATTTTCCAAGATAAAGTTCTCTGTTACGCACCATTCTAGATCAGTCATTGAATATTGTAATATTCACCTAACCTAGGACCCGAATTAGATAAATACCTTCTGGATGCAGAAAGGACACTATGAAAAATCTACTGAGTCTTAAAACAGTGAAAATGCAAAGTTCATAAACAGCACTAGGGTTTAGGGTTTCATTTCCTAAACCCATTAAGACCAAGATTACCACTTATAAGGACCAAAACATGTTCAATAGCATTAAAAAGCAGAAATGAGCCTCACAGGTATAAACACACACACACATGCACACACCAAGGTATGTGTGTGTCTAGAATCGGCCAGCATGCAAACCATATATACTTCAATATGGAACCCAATACAAGGTCCTTAGAACTCTAGACATCAAACTAAGAGTTATAAATCACACAATGCACACTTACACACTCACACACACCCCATGGTGGAGGTGCGGTGGTGGTAAAAGGCCATAGTTACGCTAGAAAGAAAAGAACTAGACCTGAAAGAGTACCTCACTGAAGAGATCACGTCCTAGGTTGTTGCACTTGTCTTCACAAGCATGTGTACACTTCCAATCGGCCTCCTTTTACAACCTCGATCACCCTTCCATTCTATATATCCCTCACCTCACGATCTTTCTCTCATACACTCGGGCCGAACACCGTGAAGTCACCGAGTCGCTTGCATGCATACTAGCTACTATGCTGGGCCGCACAATTATGCAATTGCTACTCCCACTCGACCGCAAACTTGTATGGGTAAAGGATTTCACTCGGCAGCTTCCAAACTCTCGGCAGGAATGGGTTCCTTCACGGTAATGGATTGAATCTTCCACATGAACTCACGGCTTCAAGAAGGATTAAGGTTGTGTTCTATTTTTTTGAGCTGCTAGGGTTTCGACTAGGCAACGCGTGTAAAGAAAAAGAAAATGCTCGGTCGCACCATTGTAATTTTAGCCCGCACAATTGCTTCTCATTCCCAATTAATTCATACAAGATATGGAGAATGGCACAAATGGCCCTCCAACAATGATAACTTATTTTCAAAAGTCTAATGACAATAAAACTCAACAAATTAAGTTTCAAGAAATAGCACTAAACCCCCTTCGCTATAATTATTGATTATTATTATTATTATTATTATTATTCGCTAAAAATAATAAATTCGTCGAAAGCAACATATCGGAAAACGGGGCGTTACATATAAAAGGCCCATGTTAGGTATACTATGAACTGCATGAGAGGCATATGTAGTCAAGATGGAATTCGTTCCTCTTATGTGATAAGAGATAGACATGTAACATGCATGAATGAAAGTTGAATACCAAATGCGATTGATATAGATACGTGTCTCCTGATTCAACATGATGATTATAACAAATGGATAAATAATAGTTAACCTGATAAACATCAATTGAAGCTTTGAGGTCTTGCAAATTGAATGTTGATGAATGGTACATTAAATTATATGTTTTGGGGGCAGTGAAATTTTGCTAGATGTTCACCACTGTCGATATCAAGTTATATTGAATCTTGTGCAAGTGACACATAGTTAGACCTATATGCCCAAGCGTAAATATAAAATGATATTTCCTACAACATATAACTCATTACGGTCACACCATAAATAAAGAAAACACCACTTGAATATTTTATGTGAATTAGTTCATTGAAATTCATAAAACCTGTGCTATTGTTTTGGAGCAAATAATAATGTTGCAAATTCATATGGTATACATTTTATAAGAGGGTATGAGTATATCATTTATATGGATAAATGACTTGGAAGAAAAATATATACATGTATATTTATATGTATATATGTATATATATATATATATATATATATATATATATATATATATATATATATATATATATATATATATATATATATAGTATTAAATACATTTGTTAAGTATTGTGTGAATGTAGGACCAATTTTGGACCATTAGATTGAAAAAATCAAGGGCTTAGATGATAGTGGCTGTTGTGTAATTAAAATGAAAGAGTTAAATAAAAATAATTAAAATCATCCGATTAAGGGTATAATGGACATTTTAATATACCTACAAAAAAGGAAACCATATTTTTTTCAAATCATTTTTTAAGATCGAAACAAAAATTACGGATCGTGCTCTTAATTTTGGTTCCTTTATTTTCTCTATTTACGATTTTTACTTTGACGATGCGCAGATGGTTGTTACGTAGTTTGGGTTTGTGTTTTTAGTATCACATTCTCTAAGAATGCACATGGTTGGGTTTGTGTTTTTAGTATCACATTCTTTAAGAATGTAAATGATGACTTTTACGTAGTTTCACATAGGCAACCTTATTCTCCGATAATGGTTCAAGATACATAATCATGTACATTCTTTGAGAATCAAATAAGCATTCAATGTACATTAAGTATATTCTGCAAGAATGAAAAATAAAATTTCATAATTTGACATAAACGTGTGATTTGAAGTCTTTAAGAAAACAAATATTTTTATACAACTAAAGTATTCTTAGAAAATGCTTTGACAGAAACTATGCTCCTCTTTTCTTTATATCATTCTTAGAGAATGCAAGCATTCTTAGATAATCAACCCCTCCTTGATTTGATTTCTTCCCCTTCGACCCTTCTTCAATTCTTCCTTCTCGCCGACTTTGCTTCTCGTTGACTTTGCAACTACCGGATTTCTCAAAAAATTGAAATCGCACATTCCGCTACCGCCAACTATTCAACACATAATTCCTATTACACGATTTATCATATACCAATTTTAAAGGTAACATCCACCAAAAGTAATGGAATCCCTTTTTATATTCCAAAATCAACGCACAATACTTTTTGAATCCGATCACTTTAAAGCACGTCATCGCAAATTCTTAAATTGATTAAGCAAAAAGCATTAATTGAGAATTGAATATCAATTGTGGAAATAAACAAAAGGCTAACCTCAGAATTGCCGGCAAAGATGTAGCCGGAGATACTAGTGAGATCGAGTCGACGACGGCAAGAAAAGAGGGAGACGGCTAAATAGGGTTAAGTAAGGTTACGTTCCATAAATATAGGCATTTAATTTGGGTAAATTAATTAATTAATTAATTAATGGAATTAATACTTATATTATATAATTTGACTATTTTACCCCTATCAAATGATAGGTCCAGAATTAGTCCAACAATCATACACTATTTAGAAAATGTATTTGAACATATATATATATATATATATATATATATAGGGATGGGTTCAATGCAGAACCAAAATATATTGCCTAACTGCAGAACCAAGTTTCTAACCGTAAGATTAAAATATAAGTAAAGGGTACGATCGTTAACGTAAACTGTTATGTTCAGTAATGAACATATGTTCATCAATGAACATATGTTCATCAATGAACACATGTAAATTACATGATCAAAGTTCTGTGTTCTCTCCTGTATCTTTGCGTTTCTCTCTCTTTGATCAAAATACAAAGAAAGCTTCAATCACAATAAGATCAACAAGTACATTGATCAAAGTCTCAAACAATTACATGAGTAAAGTTAAAAGATTAAGAATACATCGCGAGTCAGTATCAAAGTATCAAACAAACGAAACAATATTTATATGTGAATCATGTTCATATATGAACATGGTTCATATATGAACATTACATGGCGGTTCTCAATCACTCTGTTCTTGCTTCTATACTTCTTCAACATCAAACAAATCCTTGTGTGCACATCATATTGTTAATTGACCTATGAGCAACGAAACATCAAAGTTGATTAGGTTCTTAGTGCTAAAATCGTATTCCCTAAAATACATATGATTTCAACAAAATTTCGAGTTGTATATGTAAGGAACCGATCATTTAATACCAAAAAAGTAAGAACCCTAACCTGTTAACAAACAATGCTGAAAATCAAAATATGTTCATTTATGAACATATGTTCATATATGAACTTATGTTCATATATGAACACATGTTCATTGATGAACACATGTTCATTTATGAACATATGTTCATATATGAACCAATTAAATTGATTAAACATAAGAACATGAAAAAAAAGGATTGAGCGTAATGTATGAACTGTTCATAGATGAACATAAATGCAGATGCTGATCAAATCATGTTGTTACAAGTGAGAATCACAAAATAATTTTAACAAGCACCTGGTGTGCACCTTGATTAGTCACGTTTTGATTAGCATCCAAATTCATGGAGAATTGATTAATCACGGCTAAATCAAGATACAGACACCATATGTTCATAAATGAACATATGTTCATCTATGAACATATAACCAACTAAACAAAATAGATACCGAAAGCAGAATAGATATCGTAAACCAAATACCCAAACATAACAGGAAAACAATCACTTCCAAAATTGAGGTTGGGAGTAGGAATCGAATTCACAATGAGAGGTGAGGGGGTGCCTGGTAATTGATTCACAGAGAGCAAGGGAGGAGAACCAATAATGGAAACATTTGAAGTGTTAGACATCAAAACCAAATTCGATTCACAGTGGGCACGGGGAGACCCACCAAGCATTGAGCATCGATATTCATTCCTTGGTTTGACAACCCTTTACCAATCACTGCATTAAAAATTCCACCCAAAGAACCCAAATTAAAACGACTAGCCTCTAGTGAAGTAGTAATCGGACTTACCAACTGCGCATCGTTTGGGATTGAATTGGGTTTGTAGCAGGATTTGACGAACTCAACAGACTAAAATCGCCATCGATGGATTGAGTTTAATCGCAGACACAGACATCGTCTTCTCTCATCTCGCCCTTCCAATAATCGAGGGGGATGGATCGATTTCTGATTTCTGATTTTGTGTGTGTATAATCGATTTCTGATTTTGTCTCCTTCAATCGATTTGCGTAGAATTGTGGAACTAGTTGATTTGAGAACGGGTAGTTGTGAACTCGCGCTATCAAACGATATTAGGGGTTTATATGAAGAATCATTAGGGTTTCTCTAGACGGGAAACGTTTTAGATTGACTCTCGAGATCCCAATTGAAGATGTGATAATCGCTTTATCAAGTCGATTTTGGTGGAGAATGGAATGACGATAGATGGTTATGAGGTAATGAACATAAAAATCCCCATTGTACCCTTGCCTGGACGTAATCCCCTGAAAAAGTGTGTATAATCTTATTGTGCACCCTGTTAATCCAATCCCTTGATATAATGATCGTAGGGTTATAAAGGCGGTTCTGTGGTTAGCCGATATATATTTGGTTCTGCATTGAACCTCCCCCTATATATATATATATATATATATATATATATATATATATATATATATATATATATATATATATATATATATATATATATATATATATATATATATATGTATATGTATATATATATATATGTATATATATATATATATATATATGTATATATATATAGAGACGGGTTCAATGCAGAACTAAATTAAATCACCTAACTGCAGAACCATGTTCATCAATGAACATAAATCCCAAAACCCCCAAAACCGACACCCCAATCAACAATTTCATCGTGCCAATCGATCACCATCTTCACCCGTGTTCATCTCCACTTTCCACCGCTTGATTCGTGTTCCTAATAGTGTAATCCAGCTTCAATTTACAACATTAATGTTCGATTCTAATCTCACAGACCCCCACAGAACCCAGATCGTAAATCTCCAAAATCGCGGAAGAAAGAAGAAGGTGGAGGAACTGGTCCGATTATGAGGAATAGAAGGAGGTTAAGTAATAGAAATCATCCTTTTGAAGTTTCTACTTCTTCATGTAAGCAGGAAAAATCCAAATTCTTTTTTGGAGGTGGATTTGTTACGTCTCCTGATGCGAATCTGAGTTTGAGCTCGATAAAGGAAAATGGTGATCGAGATTGTGGTCTCACTTGTAAGTTGTGTTGTTCACTAATGAACATATGTTCACTAATGAACATATGTTCATTAATGAACATATGTTCACTAATCACTATATTGCATTACTGTAGTCATAACAAAACCTTACATAATCTGGTACATAATAAACCCTTACATAATCTGTAGTCATAACTGAGTGGTGTTAATCAATATATTGTATTACTTTACAACATTGGATACTGCAACAAAGGGGAACCTGTACATAAGCATATGTTCATACATGAACATATGTTCATTAACGAACATATGTTCATTAATGAATATATACATATGTTCATACATGAACATATGTTCATTAATGAACATATGTTCGTTAATGAACATATGTTCATGTATGAACATACGATTACAGGTAAAATCTTTTACGATTACATACACTTAACCAACCCAATATTACGCACGAATAAACTACAAAAAAACAGTTCATACCTCAATTAAACCCTAGCAGAGAAGATGTTGGTCGAATTGGAGAATGCCGATTACCGGGTAAAATCTTTTACGATATTTGGTTTTGGGGTTTTTGGGATTTATGTTCATTGATGAACATGGTTCTGCAGTTAGGTGATTTAATTTGGTTCTGCATTGAACCCACCCCTATATATATATATATATATATATATATATATATATATATATATATATATATATATATATATATATATATATATATATATATATATATATATAATATATATATGTATATATATATATATATGTATATATATATATATATATGTATATATATATATATATATATATATATATATATATATATATATATATATATATATGTATATTACATATATATATATATACATATATATATATATATATATATATATATATATATATATATATATATATATATATATATTTACCAAATAAAAGAGGGCAGATTAGTCATTTCTTGAACCTGATTTTTTCGTTTTTCATTCTGGGAAGAAAAAATCAAGTGGGATAATAAGATTGTTTCATAACCAAAATAATAAGAGTCGGACTTTGTTAGATTTCCAAAATCCTCCATACTCCTGGACTAAAGCCGACATTAAAGATAAACAACGGGGGAGGTTAGAGAGGCAGTAGGTTGGAAAGGAGGAAGGTTGAGAGAAACAATCAATGACACAAAAATGCAACCTATGTACTCGTTTCTCTGTTAATACCTGCATAAGCAAGAAACTGATGTAAATAATTAAGGCTTCATTCAAACACAACGATACCATGAAATTTAAAGATGAAATTGAAGTAAATAACGATAAATCATAAATAAAGAATTGACGAAAAAACCTAATTCAGAAAGGAGGATCGTGAGAGTGTTCGTATCTACAAATAGAAGAAAAGAGCGGCGGATGTGGTGGTGAGGGAACCGCAACGGTGTTCGTAGTAGCCGGGCGATGGTGCGATGACAGTAGTGGAAGGGAAGGCGGAGCGGCTACGATCGTTGGCGGCTTGCGTTTCGAGAGAGAAAAGATCAGCATTGAGGGTATGTGTGTCTCGTGTTGTGAGGAAGACACTAGAGGTGGGGGATGAAGTTGACTGATTGTTGTTGAAGGCGGCACAAGGAGGAAGTAGTGGTTGCGCATTGACGCCACCGTAGAGAGAGAGAGAGAGAGATGAAGGTTAAGATCGGTGGTTAGATGGAGAGTGAGGAGTAAACTAAATTTTATGGAGAAATGTGGAGAGCAGATGGAACGGTGATCATACAAGTGATCGGATGGTTTAAAAGATAACAGGTTGGCAATCCGTGTGTTTTGTGTTTCTTTACCCGCTTCAAAAATTTTGTGCAGTGAGTGATTGTACACAATGCTTTAATTTTAATACTTTGTGCTTTGGAATTGGTACTATCTTAAAAATTAAGACAATTGTGCATAAATGTATTGTAATTTATATATGGTTTATAGTATAGTATAGATATATATATATATATATATATATATATATATATATATATATATATATATATATATATATATATATATATATATATATATATATATATATATATATGTATATATATATATATATATATATATATATATATATATATACAAGTGTATGGCAAAAACAGATGGTGCAGATGGATTCCGAAAAAATACAACATCCTGGTATGGCGAATCTGTCAAGGAAAAGTAGCTGTAAAAGAAAATCTAGCAAAGTTGAATTCTGTTATAAATAACAATACTTGTGACGTGTGCAAAATTGGAGTAGAGACGGTACTTCATACCTTCATCGAGTGCCCTTTAGCTAAAGATATCCGGTTAAAAATCAAGATCTGGTGGGATTTAAAAGAATACAGTATCAACTCCATTGAAGACCTCTTTACATGGCTGGAGGACGAAGGAGCTAACTCAAAAGAAAAGAAAATCTTGTTTGTTGTAGCTGCTGCAGTGTTTGTTTCTTTATGGTTAAATAGAAACGAAGCCACGTTTTCAGACAAAAGGAGAAAGGCGGAGGAGTTATTTTCCCACATCCAGCGCGAGGCGTTTCTTTGGCTGGATAGTAGAAATTCCAAATTCCATTTTAATAGGAGTCAGTGGTTGATTTTTCCTAGATTAGCAATTAACATGTAATCGTTGTATCCCCCTGGTGGCACCAGCTCCTTGCTGGTGTTTCCTGTTCTTAATCGAATGTTGCCTTTCAATATATATATATATATATATATATATATATATATATATATATATATATATATATATATATATATATATATATATATATATATATATATATATATGTATATATATATGTATGTATATATATATATATATATATATATATATATATATATATATATATATATATATATATGTATGTATGTATGTATATATATATATATATATATATATATATATATATGTGTGTGTGTGTGTATGTGTGTGTGTATGTGTGCATGAGTGATGTGGAGTGTGAAGGTGGTGAAACCACCTCCACAAACCCATGCCATCTCGAACACTCTCTCTCTTTCTTCCAAGTCATGCAACAACAAGACATCCTTTATATGCATTGGTTACTCTTTCCAATGCATGGGATATCGACAATAGGGTTTAGCTTGTGGTTGTAGTATAAAACAAATGCCTTGGACACTCTTTCACACCTTTTTGTCACTCTTGTGACTTTCAACTCTCTCTCATCTTCTTTCTCTCTAGAATTGTACATAGTAAGGATAGAGAAAGTTACATGCAAAGTCTTTCTTGAAGAAAAAATTATTGATATGTTTTCAAGTGTAGAAGACTTGCATACTACAAGGAGGAACTTGCATCCCATGGTGTGCCATTTTTGTAGGTTGACTAACTAGTGAGGAGGTCTAATTTGGCTTCAAGATCATCACATCCAACATCCAAAAACTTTGAGCATCAAGTCTTCAAAGGTTATAGACTTAACTTCACTTATTATTCTTTGCATGTATTTGATTTTATGATCCTTGGTGGGAAATAACAATTTTGTTATGTTTTTCATCATCAATTTCAATATGCTTCCGCACAAAACTCTAAAATTTGTTTTTAACATGGATGTACAAATCCAAACACAAACCCTGTGTAATTGCTAAAATGGTGGACAATTGATGAGCATAAATTCAATGTTTAAACTTGTTTATTATAGTTGGTCAATTGAGACAAAAGTTTATTACCTATCTTTTGGTTAATTCGTGAGTCTATTTATTTATCCTTTTCTTGACTTTTCTCTATAAAAGTAGGAGTATTAACAATATAGAAAATGAATTTGTTCATTTTTTTTCTTTTATTATCCTTTATGTTAAAAAACAAGATTAAATTTCTCTAACTCCATTTCTCTATACCAAACACGCCCTAATAGTAGTGGGGACATGCTTGGGAACTTTTTTTGAAAAATATTCTTCTTTGACATGGGGAAGTTATTTAACATACCTTTGAGCATTATCACTCCTAAGAAATGCAAGATCCAAGTCATTTGGAGAACCTATCATATATACTATTTTAAATTTTTGTTCATGAAACTTAGCATCAAGAGGCAGAAGTTACATGAGCATGCCCAATTATCTGAGTAAATTTGTGATATATATGGCTTACAAACTTAAAGTGTTTGATCTAAATTGCAAAACATGTAATAGCAGTAGCAATAGAATGGCACACAAAAAAAATGCCAAATTAAAGATCGTCAAGGAAGAATCTTGCTATAGCCACTATTAAAACATTCATGTTTTATTTGATGCACAAAGGAAATTCGTATCCCACAAAATTACGAACAAAAGGTTTATTAGATTGTAAGATAAGGTCATTACTGTACAATGTTTGATCTTGTAGTTCTTGTACAGCTACATGGTAATCAATTAGTTGTATATATATATATATCTATATATTATATATATATATATATATATATATATATATATATATATATATATATATATATATATATATATATATATATATATATATATATATATATAAGTCAGATTATTGGAACTTATTGAGTGTATTATGCAATTATGGGTAGTTATCTTTATATGCAAGTAGTATCTTTGCTTCAAAAAATCTTATTCTTTAGTTTCTAACAAAAAGTTTTCAGCTTCTTTGATGATACAAGATATACATGTGTATCATCAAATGTCTCAAACGTGTAGTGAACAACAGAAAAATGCATAAACATGAATCATGGTAGTTGTGTGAAGTCTTCATAAATCAATAGTATTGCAATATTCAAGTGGTCAATGTTGTTTTAATTATTCATCTCATTCACTTTTCTAATCAATTTAAACACTAATTAACTGAGAAATCGAGAAACACTTACTTGGTGGTGTGATTGCAGAGTTTTAAGGATTAGAGGAAGATGATGCCATTTGATTCCAGTTATGGTGTTCCGATTTGATGGAGAATTACACACGAATCCGTTGGTGTTCTTGTGGAATCTGTTTTAGAGAAGTTGAGGGAGAATTCTAGTTACTGTGGAGAATTCCTGTTTCTCTTGTGTGTGACTTTTGGAACATCTAACAGAAAATCATACTTACCCCATATATATTACAGTTACTTCCATCAAGTAACGGTTATGTAAACTGGGTACCATTTATGTCATATTGGCATAATTCCTATCATATTATGTAAATATAATATCACTCAAATTATAATTACAGAAATGGTCCTAAGGCCACATTTTGTGAAATATTCCAACATTCTCCCACTTGGCCGAGTGACCATTTATGATAAGTATTTATAAGTTTGGCCAAGCAACTTCATCTTACTTCATAATAACAACAAAGCAAAGAGATACAGCCTCACGGATTACATTTAACCCGGGACCCCCATCAATTATACTTTGATACTGTTAAAGAGTATAAGGATTAAAGTAAGCCAAAATGACATTTAGCTTAGGGTTATGTTTGTCAATAAGATAACTTAGTGTGCACAAATAAGATTAGACAAACAAATTTAGGGAGGAATATTTAAGTCAAGTACTTGAGATTACATTAATAATAACAATAAGCAGATAAGGCATTATGCTAAAATTTACTAAAAGTAAGTCTTGAATTAAACCCATATTAATGACATGTCAATAAAACATTGGGTTAAAGACTTCAATGAGATAATTAATTAGCATATTGTTAGTGCTAACGTTTTCGATACAAATGTCGTTTTCCTCCATTCTTTCTTAAATGAGCATATATTTTGTATCGACATTTCAATCAAGCTCCACTCGAACTATCATTAATCGAGAAGCTAACAATTGCAAAATTATTGCAATAAACTTTAACGATCTTGATTCATGGTACAAGTCTAAGTCACTACTTGGTAATAGGATGTCATCGACATGTAATACCAATATAGTAAACTTCCTCCCACTCATTTTGAGGTTTATACATTAGTCTACTAGAATTCTTTTGGAGTCATTTAAATTTAAGATGCTACTCCCACTAATTCTCAAGGGATCTAAAAGAGACAACTTACAATTCTCAATACAAGTTTCATAAAGTGAGGATTGTAAACTTTTCCTCTAAGTATAATGGAATTTAAGAAAATAATGACTTTATTATGTACATTGTAAATGAAAAGCCACAAGCATTCAGTTGAAGTACAGTACATACATTATGTCATAAGTAATATTATATACATAAAGAGCTTAACGAAGAGTAAGTAAAGAGCCACTCTCTAATACTAATGTGAGAGTTTAATGGCCTTCACTTCTTAGTCTTCACCATATCTCGCCTTAATTATCCTTTGCTTTCTTTCCACCACCTGGATTGTATGGAATTCCTGTAATATGTTGGATACATGAAGCATTCAACCGTAATCAATTCACCAAGAATTAGTGGAACGGTCATGCTAAGAGATTCATGAATAACATTAACAACAATATTACCTTTCTTGGTCAGCCACTCCTTGAACTTAGGACACTCCCTTTGATAATGCCCTTTCTTTCGACAAAACTTACAATAGGGACTGCTTGAAGAAGTGTCTGAGCTCGAATCTGTACCCATCTTAGGAGCTTTAGAAGAGTCACTTTTCCTTTTCTTGAAACTTGAAGTGGTGAGGTGAGCAACATCAGGTTTCTCAATCTTTAGCCTTTCTTCCTCTTGGACACACATTGCAATAAGCTCGCTCATTGTCCACTTCTCTTTCTGCGTATTGTAATTGATCTTGAATGGACCATATTGCACAGGTAGAGAAGTCATAATGAAATGAACGAGAAACCCATCGCTTATTGCCATGTCCATTCCTTTAAGTTTGTTGGCCATGTCAGACATCATCATGATGTGGTCACAGACACCGCTTATCCCATCGTATTTAGTTGTCATCATTTTGAGTATAAGGGTACTTGCATGAGCCTTAGAAGTACCTTTAAACTGCTCTTCGACATGGCTTAGGTAGGTCTTCACGTTATCAGAGTCAGGAATAGCTCCGCGAATCGCTACAGAGATGGAATTCTTGATTATCATGAGGGACATACGGTTAGACCTGTCCCATTGCTCATAGACCCGCTTTTGTTCCACGGTGGTGGCATTAGTAAGAGCAGCCGATGGATCGGTCCTAAGTGCACAATCAAGATCCATCATGCCAAGCGTCAGTTTAATAGACTATTTCCATGATGAGAAGTTAGTTCTCGTAAGTGTTTCAGCCCCAGAATTATAAGGGGTAAGGGTAAGCCCTAAAAATAAGGATTTTAGTAGAAGTATTTGTATAAACTAATTAGTAATTAAGGGATAACAATAAAAGCATACCAAGTATTAGTTCCTAGATCTATTATTAACACCAAAATAATAGACAAATTAGTGTCTTGTTCAACAAATAGCTTCGCGTTGGCTAATGCTAATCATTGAACATTATGACGTTCTAATAATTAAATTATGTTATAAAAGTATTCCAAATCACCGTTGGGCAGAGTTGAAACACTACATAACGATTTTTAAATATGAAATATTTATGTCTTGTTTGATCATTGGTTTCGTGTTGGCTATAACCAACAACCAAACATGACGTCATAATTAACATTTAAAATTTGGCTACATAAACATCACACAACACCTTTGGGTAGGAATGCAAAGTTTATGAGAATTAGGCTAATAATTGATCGTAGATACTATCAAACAACTAGCCGTTGGGTTTGTTGTGTGATAATACATATGATTACGTTTTATGGCATCAGTTAAACTTCAATGTCAATTTGAAATAACCATTCGTTGGGCCGGTCATTTAAGTTTCCATTAAAGTGGCCATTTGTTTTAGTAGATTAGTCTACAATAAATTTGTATCTTATATATTTATATTGATAAACATAATTATCCATATGAAATTTAAGAACCAAATAAAATCTCTAATATTTTGATGACGACAAATTCAAGAATTACGATTACTTTGATGTTCAATCATAATAAAATAGTTTAAAAAAAAAATGGATAATTATAGTTGGGCTAACGACTAACCTAACCAAATTGATTTCAAATTCACTAAATCAAAGAATTGAATTTAGTTTTATTTGGTCAGTCATAACCAGAAATTAATTACACCATAAAATGAACTTAGTGAGCAAATTAATTCCATCATAAAAGAACTTAGTGGGCCAATCTTTTAAACGAGTAAATTGTTGAGTCAGTGAATATTTATTTTAGTTCTATACTTCTATTTGTCAATTTACAAATAGAAAATTAAGTATCAGGTTTCCTTTTCTCACATATGATTTGGCCAAAGAAGAATAAGTGATCAAATAATAAGCCCAGATTGTATATAAAATTGTATATACATATAACATATATATATGCAACGATAATTACACTACAAATATCATTTACATATATCTATTAATATATGTCATATGTATATGTTTGTATAATATAAGCTTGATGACGTAGATTTAATAGGGAAACATTTTGGACCATTAATTAAAATGTAGGTTATAAAAACATAAAATTGGCCATTAATTGAAACACGATTGTATAAAAGAATCAAATTGGGCCAAATAGAAAAACAACCCGAATTGAAGCTTTTAGGTTTTAACTTGATACATTGACGCAGCAACGAAATAAGGAAATTAATAAACCGATGCATCTGAAATTCTTCTACATCATCCCTAAGATTTTCTACGATTCATAGAATATTATGCCATTCCGATTTTCTGCAGTCCTAAACCCCCTCACGGCATTTGATTGAAGATCGCAAACGATGATGACTTCGTCATTCATGGGGTTGTTGTACAGGAACGGCAAGGGAAACAAAATTGGGGAATGTTTATGGCGTGTTTAACGGATTTAAAGTATAGAATCCAATAAAAGTAAGTTTTTAATTCGTTCTTAGTTATCAATTTCATTTAATCATATAATTTTGAGTTTTTGACTTCGTACTCATTTTTTTTTAACGGGAATTAACCGTTCTTGATTTAACATTAGTGTGAATTGATTAAAATTAACCATGCTCTGATACCACATGTTGTTTTAATTATTCATCCCATTCACTTTTCTAATCAATTTAAACACTAATTCACTGAGAAATCGAGAAACACTTACTTGGTGGTGTGATTGTAGAGTTTGAAGGATTAGAGGAAGATGATGCCATTTGATTCCAGTTATGATGTTCCGATTTGATGGAGAATTATACACGAATCCGTTGGTGTTCTTGTGGAATCTGTTTTAGAGAAGTTGAGGGAGAATTCTAGTTTCTGTGGAGAATTCCCGTTTCTCTTGTGTGTGACTTTTGGAACATCTAACAGAAAATCATACTTACCCCATATATATATTACAGTTACTTCCATCAAGTAACGGTTATGTAAACTGGGTACCATTTATGTCATATTGGCATAATTCCTATCATATTATGTAAATATAATATCACTCAAATTATAATTACAAAAATGGTCCTAAGGCCACATTTTGTGAAATATTCCAACAGTCAAAGTCAAACTTCGACGCAATGTCTACATTTTTATGCACCAGATAATGGGACCATTTCAAGATGATCATTTATTCATCGTAACTTTTAAGAAAAGCATATTTCTGGTTTGCGTGACAAAAAAACAACTTGAAGAACTATGAAATACTTAGGTAGATTTTTAAATCAACAAATGATTAATGAGAAAAAAGTTGGATGTACAATGCTATATATTTCAAAGTTAAAGTCATGCTAAGAAAAAAGATCGAAAGTAGAATGATATTCTCGGTAGAGTTACTACAATTTGTTTTGTTAGTATCATATTAAAATCATAATAATAATGTAATGCAACGTGTTCACCATTTACAAGATATTGTTGTTGCATAAAAGCTTGATAATTTTATCCTTTTCTCATTTAGTCAAAATCAATATGTTAGAGTAACATATGTTAAGTGTTGCATAAAACATTATACATACAACCCAAACTTGTTATAGAAACCTAATTTTCAAATGCTTTATTTACTATGGTTACTTAAAATATTTAATGACATCAAGTTATAACTTATAAAAATACGGTCTAACAAAAATGTTTTGTTTCCAAAATAATAAGTCAAGTTTAGGTGTAAAAATTTAGTACCATAGTAAAAATCTAGGTTAATCTTCTAGTTTTCCCAACAAGGATCCTCTTCTAAGGATTAAGTCTTCAAAACTTTCAAACAAAAATGTTTTGTTTCCAAAATAATAAGTCAAGTTTGGGTGTAAAAATTTAGTACCATAACATAAACATTGTAAAGCAAACATAGTAAAAATCTAGGTTAATCTTCTAGTTTTCCCAACAAGGATCCTCTTCTAAGGATTAAGTCTTAAAAACTTTCAAACCTAAACCTGTAATACATGGTATTTAAACAAACTACATAATCAAAAAATATTTCGTGAGATACATGAGTTTTTTACACAATAACACTTTAAAAACTTTTAAAAACTCATCCACTTTCACACAATCCATGAAATATGTTATGTATGCAATAAATGGTCACATTTTGATTCAAACGCTTATGCGTCCATCCCTCTTCATGGGTCTAAAAAAGATCATTTCACCTTGCATGATGTAGAACTGATGTTTACGTACGACATGTTGGGTCATTAAAAAGATCATGTCACCTTGTGTGATGTTAAGTTAGCCAAGAAAGCAGAAACGAATCAGCCTATAATAACAACATAATAAAGAACATCTACTTTTGCAATTGCAGGAACGAATCACCTTATAGTCCAAGAGTTGCTTGACTCTTATGCAATTGCATTCTATGTACGTATGTTCACTGCTTTTCTTCTATGCAAGTCAATCACACACAAGTTCCATGGTATGCATATACTAACACATAAACCTTAAATAAATTGAAATATTTTACATCTTTGTGTGTAAGTACTACAAAACAAAAATTGTCATATAAAATATTGACTACAAGATTTTGAACAAAAATCATGACACATAAGCTTTGATATTGCAAATAACAATTATACAGCATGCTTTTGAATTATAACATTCTATACACACTTATATATATATATATATATATATATATATATATATATATATATATATATATATATATATATATATATATATATATATATATATATATATATATTCAATACGTTAGGAAATTGCATGAAATAAACAGTTAGCATGCTTAAAATATCGATAAGTACTTATATCATAAAACTTTTAACTCATAAAAATACCCTTGTTTCGCTATGAATCCCTAAATGGGAAAATTCCTCTTGTAGTAATGATAGTTAGGCTACTTAACTATTGTTATCCCTTTTTCCTTTGTCATTGACCTTCTCTTTTTTTCTTCAGTTCTTATATAGATGATCCATTAAACTCTAAATAAGCTAGCAAGATTTCTAATCATAATAAATACCCTTTTATAGTCCATTTGATCATTTTGTTATTACAACCAAAATACTAAATATTTGAACAATACATCATCAAAGGTATGATCACATCCTAATACTCATGAATGGTATAATCAGTTCATTTCAATATCCTTGTTAACAACTTTAAAAATACTAAAATATCCACTCATGCAAGCTTTTACATAGTTAATCCAATTCATGAATATTCAACTGTGTAATAATGTCTATTACATCTTATTTACTATGACTAACATGTTTAGTTAACTTGTTTCATGGTTATCTAATCTCAATTAAATCAAAGAATCAAACTCTAAAAATTAGGGTTCATGGGTTCATCTCATAATCTTTAAATTTAATCCGCACGAAAGAAAGATATTAGCATATTACTTTGTTTTCTTAAGTTGGATGGAAAAAGCCCTTTGATTTTCTCTATTCTTTCTTAGAAATCAATCGCACACACTATCTCACCAAGAGCACAGACACTTAAGCTTTGAAGATGTTTTTAAGATGTAATACACATTATGTCCGATATTACCCTAATATGGGTGGTCTAATTATCTCAGAATAGTGTTTCGTATATGTCCATCTATAGAAAAGGGTCATTTATAATGTTTCAAAAGTTTAGCAACAAAGGTCTAGGCATGCGCTCCCATGCGTCGAAACCAAGGAGGAGGTCTTTCTATGCGCTTTTTACTTGACCAGCCCACTCGACCCCCACTCGGTCGAGTAATAACCTAACCCAAACTTTGAACCTTTGTAATTTTCTCATACGAACTTCGATTGACCGGGTTCTTGTTGCGTTGTGTTCATTATGTAATGAACTTTCAATTTATATATTATAATCAAATTTTAGACATCAGAAATCATATATTTGAGCTTCAAAGTAGGCCCTTAATGTACTTTAAACTTTTTCTCAGACTTGGAATATTTTCAAACATATTGACAATGCATAAAATTTTTCTCTTTGATTTAAATGGTGATAGCTTTTTTAGAAAAACTTGGATTGAGGTGATTTTTTGCCATTGATTCCTTGTTATATATACTAAAAATTTCATTAAGTGACTTATTGCCAAAAAAGCTCTAGATTATGATTTGTAAATCCTTGAACATCGGATGTTGTAAATTTTTGTCGTTTCAAGTGATGAACTAACTATTATCAAACTACAATAACTTCTTCAATTCAAGTCCAAATGACTCGATTCTTTTTCATATCAATACTTCATAATGCCCTATTCATATTAGAAACTAATTGATGTCGCGTTAATATTGCACCTATTTCTGGCGATATCAGAGTGTTTTTTAGAATATATTCATGTAACAACGGCTTAAAATACTCACTACACTTGAAAAATGATTTAAACAGGATATTTGAATAATTAAGCGAAAAAGGATGGAAGTTGGTGCAAATGGAGCCAAAATGAAAAAGTGCTGAAATTTAAAGATAGTGATGCTATCTTCACCCTATCTTCACCAATAGCGCTGCTATCTGGGTGTTACATGAAGGCCAGATTTTTTGAGATAATGTCGATTACTAGACGAAGTCAGCCGGAGAGACTGAGATAGCGACGCTATGATAGAGAGATAGCGCTGCTATCTCCCTGAAGTCTATAAATAACAGTCGTTTTCAACCTACAAAGGGGTTCAGAAGTCGTCAACACCAATCACGATCTAGAGAGCATTCAAGCCGAATCACGTCTTTTACGATTTGGTTTATGTAACATCCCAAAATTTTAGGGTAAATTTAAAAAAATTTAAACGAACACTTCAATATAAGAAAAGCCACTTAATTAATTTTCATAAAATTCCATAACTTATAAGTTTAATGAAAACATCCCAGGATTAACAAAAGTTAACGAAATCACAATATAGCGGAACATCAATTCAAAGACGGTCCTCCAATGAAGCAGCACAGTGATACACGTCACGCCTTGCCATCTATGGTACCTGATGTACCTGAAACAGTAGTTTATATAGGGAAAGGGTAAGCACACAGCTTAGTGAGTTCCTCAAAATATCATACGATCTATCACATAACATACAACACATAATAACCATTCATATGTCTATGAGACTCGCGGGCTATCCCTGTTCCGCCTGAAGACTCACAGGCAGTTCTCGTTCCGTCTTATCGCTCGCAGGCTTTTCCCATTCCATCTAATGACTCGTAGGCTATTCCCGTTCCGCCTATTGGCTCGCGGGCTGTTCCCGTTCCGTCCACAAACAATCATTATCATAGCAATAATTCATACAATTATCATAACAGGTAAGACTACATTAGTCTAACCTATCTTCCTTCATACACATGCAATATCACCTATAATATAGTGAGAAGACTCAACTGATTATAGTTGACTATAGCGTTCATCTTTCTCTGCTTTGTATTCCCTTTCAACCTTAATTGTTAACATAATAAAAAATCTATCATTTCTTAATCCTTAAATATATTATAGTCACATCATTAAACCCTTCAATAATTCCAGCATGATACTCCATGATTTATCAAGTAAAGAACGACCATGTAAAAGATTAGATGAGGTGGCAGGATCCTTTCAACATTTTAACCTTTCGGAAAATCCAACTACCAGATCCCAAGTAATCGGCCTAGTCACCATCCTCGTAAGTAAATCAATCAGTATTATTTTCGGAATTACGAATTGTTATAATAACGGCGTTTTTAAGGTTTTTGTTTACTATTGTCGGAAATGAGTATAATGTAATAAATGTTATACTTATTAAATATTCTACTTCTTAACACACAAATTATTTTACAATACTTACTTAATCTATAGAAAGGTTTGTAGTTACCTTATGACCATTCGTCGAGATCTATAACTCATTCGTTAGACTTTTGAGCTTCCTTCCGCTCACTTGCTTACACTCTAGTGCTTAGAAACCTCTATATATTGGCTTGAGATTTATTTGTGTGGTTTATGAGATGTTTTGGGGGGTATTTATACTTGAATTCTTGAATTAACAATTGCTTGCCACTTTTGACAAAAGAGTTTATTAATATATATTGTTGAAATTTAAGACATTCTAGAAGCAGCCTGTTCAAGACTGGTTTAGCCGATCTTAAATCCATTAAATTCGGGTTTATATCTGATATTCTGAAAATTCATCTCAATACCTTTTCAGTGACGTATTGTATGTATTTATACCATTTTAAACTTTGTGCACTGGTTTGAGGTCCAAACGATTTCCCTAGAATTAATTATGATTTTTCTAAAAACGGCACACAATGCTGATTTCCATATGAAATTGTAACTAAAGTTTTTCTTAGCTTTATAACTACCAAAAATCATATAATTCATAACACTCTTATTTTAAGTATATGTTATAATCAAGATACGGGTCTTACAGTTTACTTTCATTCGGTTGTAAGCAACGATTAAGTTTTATTTTTCTCTATTTCTTGTTTTAATCTAGACATGTCAAGATAGAACCCTAGATGTAGTTCTGGGTTCAAACATGTTCATCATTTAGATTGAAACATTTGGTTTGATGTTGTTTATGATTAAATTCTAGTGATCAATTTCTCGTTTCATTTTTAGTCTTGGATTATTTCATTTGTTTTTTCCTAGCCACCTTAGATAAATTAAATTCATGCAAGGTTAATAGACTGAGTGAGGCACCTAGTCGTTTTACAAAGTTTATGATTGGTAACAATAACAAGCGTCCTTGTTAAGAACTTGATCACATGTTCACACACTTCCGAGCGTATGAAACAATTTGGACATTGTTGGTACTTGCACATCTTAATGCGGTTCTTGCATTCAATCTAAGAGCGTGTTTAGGTTGCATAATACGGAACTAGGTTTAGGCAAAGTGTGTATTTTGTCTAGACAACTTAGCAAGTAATTTCATAAATACTGCATTTTATGACTTTTAACAGCCAACTTAGGGTTATAAATCATAAACACATCAAAGCGAACTCAATCTAGTTTGGTAAACATCGAGAACTCGGAACTAGGCTTTTCCCAATTGATATATTAATTTGGATTATTTGCATGCTATTATCTTCTGCTCTTACTTTTATTACAAACTCTCTCATTACAATACTCGTAATTTAACTGTACTAAGTGGCATAAACTTTGAATCCCGTGTCTTAGTGGTTTGGTCCTGCTTGTCATGTACTTTATATAATGAAGTATAGCAATGATACCTTGGACATATTATTTATATTTCCAAACTTATTTGTGAGGGCTGACAACCCTTAACACTAATGTACCTCAATTTAGTGGGGATTTGGCCGACTTATAAAGCTCCAAAGTTGGGTGCTTGAAAACCTTTATTTTTAATCAGTTTCATATCATATTTTAGTCCAAATTTTGATACTCATAAGTTAATCATTAAGCTTTGGTTTGGACGATTCTTTTCTATTTGGTTTCACTAGTATGTCCTTTATTAATTTCAACTTTCTTCCTTCCATTTTACGTGCACTTAGTTAGAGTTTTATAGCTCCAAAAGTGGCACTTTCATCGGTCTATGTAAAATTTAAAATTTTACATTCTTTCCAAAACTACTCATATACATGCACTACTTGTACCGATTTTATTCGTAGATTCGTAATAACCTATATAAAGGTTGTGCAAACACTAAATTATATATTTCTCACAATTGACTAAATTACCATTTTTGACCCCACATATTATTGGCATAACTTGTCATTTCATCCCAAAGTCATATTACACTTTTGGCATACTACCTACATAAAATTTTGGGTTGCTACACTTGTAGCACAATCATTGCAGCCCTTCATCCATTTGATACTCTCTAATGGAATACTAGATGTCCATCAACCCTCATTGCCATTGTTCTTGTCATATCTAACACTACAAACCTCTTATTCTTTTACAAACACTCCTTTCTTAGCCTTTCAATCTCTTCATGTCGCATTCTACTTATATCATAACAAAAAGTCCACTTGATTTACTTGTACTGCTTCCTATACATGGAAACCAAATATTTAAATCTCAATGCTAAAAAAACACTGAAAATTACTACAATCTCCGACGTTAATGAAAGTAAACGATTATAAAATACTATTACAATTTTAAATTATAAGAACTACAAAAAAAAAAATAGATGTTAAATTTCAATAAGAATATGACCGTCATTTTATGTTATTACATTTTCTGGTAATAATATTGAGTATACAAGTCAACAACTATAAATTTAATATAACGATTAACTATAAATAACATTAATAATAGTAAAATAATTTATGCAAACCAAATTATTGAGTAAATATATAGTATATAATACCTAGAGTTTCAAGTTTAATGATTATAGTTGACAATGAAATAGGATTAGTAAAATATTATTTCCAAATTTTTTTCTTTTCTCCATGCTTAAAAATGAAAAAAATAAAATTGACAATTGTTGTTGCTGTAAATTTTGGTGCCAATTGGCGACCGCATTCCAGAGCTACTTCAGTAGAAAGGGCAATTCCTTTTCTCCACTTCAAGTATGGACTGACTAACTCCGAAGTATGCTTATCTTATACTTGAAACCCTTGGAATATGATATTTTAAAAGGCCAATACTAATTACAAGCTGAAGCAGAACATATGTGGACTTATGGATAGCCTGGCAAAGAACAACCGTTTATAACCCTACATCACTACCTATTGTGGGTGATTTTTCCTCACATCTTAGATATAATCAATGTGTAAATAGGAAGATTTACAAAAAAAACGCTTTTTAATGAAAATAATGGTAATAGTTTATTATCACAGACATGTTTACATACCTGCAAATGATGAAAAAGGCATCCCGCGAATGCCAACATGAGAGTTATCTTTCTAGTGCTTGGAGATCCAAGAAGAAGAGTCATTTTGCATTAATGACATCATCCATCACTAATTACATGATTGGCTTTTAACAATCGAAACAATACCTTGATGATTCACATTGAAAGTCTAATATCCCAATGATATTATCCAAAATTGTATGTTTTTTGGTTTGTCCTTGTATATTTTTAATTGCCTCAAGAGAGCCGAATATTTAAGAATGGTAACCAATAAGAATATGCAAGTGCTTTTTTGCTTAACGAATATATAAATTTCTAAAGATGGATTTTTTACGAACAACATACCTCGGTTATGTTAACAATGAAGTTCGTAATGGTTGGAATGCTTTACTACCAACATGAACAAAGGTTTTCTACTTTTAAGTTTTGAAATCATGAAATGGTTACTTTACAATAAATAAACATATAACAATAAAATGACAAGAATAAGTACTAAATGTCTCTTAATCTTTGTTCACTACGTGATAATGGTTACCAAATGACACAATTTAATCATGGTCAAGGATGCATACCCACAGGAAAAAGACAATATGAACATTGATAGAAACAATTATCGGAGCAAGAAGATACTCAAAGAAATAACAACTCGTAAATGCTTTCAATTCAAGATAATGATTCTGGATTCAAAATGACAAAGAAACAATACAATGAAGATCAAACGATTCTCCCTTATCCATGATTTGGATACAAAACTACATACAAGTAACAGAGATGATCTCTACCTCGAGACTATGGTTGACTACCGTTAGTGCATCCCACATTTGTGCAACACGGTCCTATAAGTTTGTATATATGTTGGAGTCTCCCCTCTCTACACAATGGCTCTTTTGGGGAGACACTATTGGACTCCACATATATTTACATGGTATCAGAGCCGGCGTCCCGCACCCTGTAAGCTCATCGAGCCTACGTCTCTGATACCATGCAAATATATGTGGAGCCCAAGAGTGTCTCTCCAAAAAAGCCCTTGTGGAGAGAGGGAAGACTCCAACATATATACAAACTTATAGGACCGTGTCGCACAAATGTGGGATGCACTAACAAAGATGTCGGGAGGACGAGTCGTCCCTTGTAGTAGAGCTTGTCCTAGATCAAATAGAAGCTCGAGTATGCATTGGAGTTAGCAAAAAGAGCAGTGACTATTTTTTGAAGTCGGGGGTCATCGGGGAATCCGTCTAGAAGATGTGATACATCGAGCCACTGGGAAAGAGACGAGCAATTGTCATTCACCGTCCGGAATTCTGGACAACGTGTCTGCTGCTCTATTCTCGTGTTCGGGTTTATAACATATGTCAAAATGGTAGCCTGATAACTTCGCGACCCAATTTTGTGGATCCGTTGTAGTTATTCGTTGCTCTAACAGATATTTAAGACTTTTTTTATTAGTAAATATAATGAATTTTCACCCCAGGAGTTGGATTTGAAAATTGTTCCAGTTGGCTATCCAAGTAGAGTTGTAACGATGAGCAATAGGAAGACCTTTACAGGTTCTGTGATCCAGACTTTAGAACCATCACTCTCTTTTTTAGTAGGTAAAATCAGATTTTAGTGATTTTACTCAAAAAAATAATTAGGAATCAAATGTATTCAAATCGAATAGTTTATTAGCCAACATAGACATTATAAAAGAAGGCATAGCTTGATAGCCCCTGTTTTTTGGGAACATCCGCTCATCTGTTTTGGTTTATATTCAACTTCTTTCACCTTTTAACTTACCTCTAATACTAAAAATTCTCAAATAATATATTATATGTTTCGGTACAAATAAGAGTGTTATTATACGTAATTATATTGTTTTTTACTTGACTAATACAAAACTACATACACGTATATCTTTTTACTAAACAAAAAAAAAAAAAAAAATGAGCTAACGTAAATGAAAAAGGTTTCAACCAATTAAGTCCTAACTTTCTACATTATTTTCACTAAATATGTCATACATTATTTTGTTCTTCCATTTCCCCAAATGTGCATCATTTTCTCACATATTTCTAAACATCATTTTTCCAAGTATACCAAAAGTTACATAAATAAAAGAGTTATATATGTACAATACGAAACATACCTCGCCAAAAAAAAACCATCAAATGAGACTATCAAAAGACGTTTCCACGTCACCATATGTAAGATCTCGTTCCACACTTTCCGCCACGTCATCACCATCCACCTCCACCAATAAACCGCTTCCACCTGTACACGTTTCCGCTACAGATTCCGGTCTTTCATCGCACAAAAACATATCAAGATTCGACTCAAAACTACCATTCTCCAAAGAAGCAAACTTCACCTCAAGAATATTAGTCTCAAAATCAACACCGGAATCCGACCCGTTTTCAACTTCCGGATACCCATCCGGAAAATATTTCAAAATATCGTTTTTGTCAAAAGTCAA
Organism: Cichorium intybus; assembly: GCA_023525715.1. Taxonomy (NCBI): domain Eukaryota; kingdom Viridiplantae; phylum Streptophyta; class Magnoliopsida; order Asterales; family Asteraceae; genus Cichorium; species Cichorium intybus. Next base: position 79,083,470 of record CM042013.1, on the reverse strand, counting down.
AACGTTGACCGCTTCAATCGAGTCTTCATTAACAATCTCAACATCAGTCTTGTCATTTTCATCAACCATTTCTGTAACGGTTTCTTTCACGGATTCACCTTCACAAGAAGCTGAAGTCTCGTTATTTTCATCATCCAAACACTGTTTTTGTGGAGATTCCGGGGGTAAAATCGGAAAACTATTATCGGGTTTTGTAAAAGATGAAAATCCCGCTAACTCTCTCGCTAACACATCATCGATCGAAACGGGTTTCTTCGGTTTTTCGTTTTCAAAAACATCGTTTGTTTCCGGTTTTTCTGTGTCTTGTTGGTTTTGTGATTCATTGTCACCACAAAGTTGGTTGCTATTTTCTGGGCACGAGGGTAAAATTGGAAAGTGGGAATTGGAGTTTTTTGTGAGTAATTCGACCTGTTGTTCTACATGGTGGAGTCTTGTTTCGATGTTGTTTATGGGTTTTAACATGTTTTCTTCAAATTTTAACAAGATTTCTTCGATTTTACTGACTCGTGAAACAAGTTGTTCGAGTAAGGCAGTGTTTGGTTCCTGGAATAAAAAATCAAAGAAATTAGAATTTAAAAGAAGTGAAATTTCAAACAATCACAATCCATCACGTGTTAATAGTTAAACCTATTTATATTTTGAAATCTTTTTACGTTTATAGGCTTTTTATTTATTGTATGTGTGTGTGTGTGTGTGTGTATATATATATATATATATATATATATATATATATATATATATATATATATATATATATATAGAGTAAAGTTCAATTGAGAACCTAAAAAAGCCTAGGAACCTAAGAACCCATTTTATGAACTTTTTTTCTACATAATATTTTTCAAAAAAAAATATACCAAAATTTTTGTTATGATGCGACTAGAAGATTTCAAAAAAAAAAATTCAAAAAAATCATTTTTTTATTTTTTTTCATTAGGGTTTAGGGTTTAGGGTTTAGGGTTTAGGGTTTAGCGTTTAGCGTTTAGGGTTTAGGGTTTAGGGTTTAGGGGTTTAGGGTTTAGGGTTTAGGGTTTAGAAGATTTAAAAAAAATCATTTTTTTATTTATTTTTCATATGGGTTTAGGGTTTAGGGTTTAGAAGATTTAAAAAAAATCATTTTTTTTTAATTTTTCATATGGGTTTAGGGTTTAGGGTTTAGAGTTTAGGGTTTGGTTTAGGGTTTGGTTTAGGGTTTAGGGTTTAGAGTTTAGGGTTTGGTTTAGGGTTTAGGGTTTAAAAATCTCTTAGACGCTTTTAATAAAAAAATTGGATGCAATTTTTTTGAAAAATATTGTGTAGAAAAAAAGTTCCTAGGTTCCTAGGGTTTTTTAGGTTCTCTCATGATCTCGACCCTATATAGTATATATATATATATATATATATATATATATATATATATATATATATATATATATATATATATGTATATATATATATATATATATATATATATATATATATATATATATATATATATGGCAAATTCCAAAAAAGACACTAAGTCTTCAAAAAAATTCGATTTTGACACTATGTAAATTTTTTTTTAATTAAGTCACTAAGTTTTCAATTTTTTCCAATTAAGTCACCATGTTTTCAACTTTGACCATTTGACCGGTCAATCAGTTGCTAGCTGACGTGCCATGATGACGTGTCAGTCTTTGATGATGTGATGCTCATAAGGCAGGCTGATGTGGCACCCAAGTGTCAAAATTGAAAACATAGCGACTTAATTGGAAAAAATTGAAAACTTAGTGACTTAATTGAAAAAAAAATAGCACTGTGTCAAAATCGAATTTTTTTTTTTAAATTTAGTGTTTTTTATATATAAAAAGGCTAAATGTGAGAAATAGCAACATAATTTCATTTATTTGTGTACTATGACATCCTACTTTCATTTCTTATTAAACCATTGTACTATGAAAAATCTACACAATTACAGCAGTAAAAAGTGTTTTGTTTCTGGATAACATCGTTATAATTGGATAGATTGTCCAAAGTACAATGCTGTTATAGGAAGAGATAAAATAGGATGCTATAATAAACAATATCAATGAAAGTAGATTGCTTTTCTTGCATTTAACCCTATATATAATGAGGGTATTTTGGCCTTTTAATTAAAAAAAAATGAGGGAAGGAAATGAAATCCTTCCATCCTCCTCTAGTAAAATCCATCAAACATGAAATTCAAAGAATTCCAACAGAACTGAATACTGTCCATTTGGCAAGCAAAGACACAACGGAATGGAATTTCAAATTCCAATTCCGTTGGAAACTTGGAATCGACCAACCAAGCACGACCTAAACTCATGTTATCTGAAAAAAGAAATTCCGAATGTGGAATCGCATACCTTATCTTTATCTGAATTCGAAGGCGGCCCGTGGCACTGAGTCAACTCAGGACCAACTCCGGACTCGGAATCTCGAATTCCGATTCCATCAGAATCCGCCAACACCACACGCCCTAAACTTTCACTTCGGTTATTATCTGAAAAACCATTCCTTGATGTCGAATCACATACCTTATCAGAAGTTGAAGGCGGCACTTGGCACCGAGTCGACTCAGCAACCGGTCGTGACTCGGTTTCTAACGTTTTTTCAACAGATTTGGAAGAATGTTGTTGTTCGGGTAATTGAAGCGATCTTGATTTTGATAATCCTAAAAGTGTGGGAACTAGCATAGTCATAAGTGAACTTCCAGATGAAGGTTCTGGATTAATTGACTGATTATTGGAATCGTCTGTAACGATACAGTCAGCAAATACATAGACTTCATCAACGTGTACAAAGGATTTACTTTGAAGTGATAGTAAACGGAGTGTGAGTGATGCACAAGGCTCTGAATCGTTGATTTCTGCTGTAGCTTCATAGTAATTCTGTACAATACAAAAAAAAATTAAAACCAATATAATTTGAAATTTGCCTGAAAAACTTTTTTTTTCTTATTAAGGCATTGTACTTTATAAAATCTACTCAATTATGGTATTGTACTTTTGCTCTTGCATTTAACTCTTTTGAAAGATGGTTTAACCAATTATGTCATTGTACTTGCGAATATCTTTTTATAAGAATATTTTTTTGGGTAGAATTATTGAAATATAAAGGTGTAATAGAATTATAGGAAGAAATGAAAGTAAGATGCTATAAATTATAATGAATAAAAGCATCGAAGTACGTTGCTATATCTTGCAGTCAAACATTATAAAAATGGTGTAGCCAATTATGTCATGGTACATTCATTATTTTTCTTTTTAAAGTAGGAAGGCGATAATAAATAAATAAGTAAAAAGTACATCAGTATTTCTAGTATTTAAATCTTTTAAAACAGATCTACCCAATTATGTCATTGTACTTCCATTTTTTTTTCTTTTTATGGCACTAGGTAGATTTTTTAAGCACATTGCTAGGTATAGAAAAAAAAATGGAAGTATGAAGGTGATAAAAAACAAATCAGTAGAAGTACATTGCTATTTCTAGAATTTGATCCTTTTAAAATAGTGACTAATGGCAGAATTGCCCTTTGTTGATGTCTTTGTAAATTAAATACTATCAAAATATTGGGATTACCTTTTATTAATTTCTTGTTCACAGACTTTTCCTAAAGATTTTCGTGGTAAAAGATAAAGTATAAATGTTGGATGGAGATGCTGTTTTTTACAAAACCAAATTTTTTTAAGACTTGTTAAAAAAAATATTATCAATATTTAGATTACCCTTTAAAAGTAAAAAGGTAATTTAAATATTTTTAACAAGAAAATGTTTGGAATTATAGAATTCAATGACAGTGTCAATAGTCAAAAAATTCTGTGAATTCCAACGAGAACTAATTATGTACTTACTGCAACCAAACACTGGAATGGAATAGAATTGAATTCCAATTCCAGCCAAATCCCATGTAATTAACACTTTAACACCCCCTAAGATCACTAGAACCGAAAACAACCTCAAAAATTTTTGTAATTTTCAGATGGGTAAAATGCAAGAAATAGCAACATACATTTATAAAAAATTTATTATAGCATCCAAATTTCATTTCTTCTTGTTACTAAATTTTACTTTTGAAAAAAGTACCTAATTATAGCAATGTCTCAAATTACAAACTGCTATAGCTAGGTTTTTCAAACTATAATGCCCTAATTAAAAAAAAATGCTAAAAAAATATGAGAGTACAATATCGTAAAAGAAAGAAAAGAAAGTATATTGTTATATTTTGCATTTAGCACAGTTTAGATTGTACCTGGTAGTTTTTGACAGTGTTTGGTAAATAAGTATTCCCTTCATTCACTTGGCCAACAGGGAGCTTAATCTCCACCCAATCATCTTCATTAGTGCCAATATTATTCTCACTGGCCACTTTTCCCTTCGGTAATATTCCATTTTGACCCTCCAAGTTTGCAGAAATTGCATTTTTGACATCAGTTTCAGGGAACAAATTTTCGTCTACAGAAGCAGCACTACAACGGACAGTACAGAGATACTCATTTTCAGTCTTGAAATGAGATGCATAATATATTTCATAAATACGAGCTGTACTTCTCACATAGACCTGACGAATCTCGTGCTTTTGAGTGAAATTTACTGCAAGAAAGTTGAAGATTATATGACCATATGTCAGAAATAGCAATGTACTTTCATTGATTTGTTTATTACGGTATCATACTTACATTTCATAATATAATCTATGACAATTAAAAAAGATGACAAACGCATAATTTGATGTGTCTGAAGCATCAAACATGCATTTTAAGTGATACCAATGTTTCTTTAGGTTCTTAGTCCCTTGTAGAAGTTCATAACTAGATTACTTTCTGTAAGCTTCATGAAACTTGGTTCTATAGATCTGTATAGTAAAGGCTGATTTAGCACCACTTAGATGATACATAATGATCAGATCCAATTGGTGAAACCTGAATTACATAGAAAATATCTTTTCACCCATGAATTAATTTAAACGTATCCATTACCATGAATATTGTAGTTTTGTACCCCAAAACCATATCAATAAGCAACTAGATTTGGGAGAGCCAATTTGTGCACATAGTAATTCTTATAGACAACTAATTCGGGCTAAAAAACACAAATGGATCCAGATTGAAACATGATCCAATAACTTCCGAGTTAAATCATTGCATATGTCAAATCTTACATAGCTTTGTACACAATTTCAAAGGATGCCTATACATACAAGTGATGCTTGGCTTATAAGGCCTCATCACCAGCAATATGAAGTACTTACAGCCATGTAATCTAGCTATAACAATAAATGAATTAGAAACTGAAACGGAAAAGTTTATATTTCCTCATATGCGAATACATACATAGGTTCCAATAATACGAATCTGAATAACCAAATACAAATCAATCGAGTTATTAATAGAAGGAACGGTCTAATAGATTCAATCGAAAACTCACATTTGATCTCGCAAGGTTCAAAATCAGAGGTAGACGGTGGTACGAGAAGGAGTGGCGGTTTCGGACCCGTGGATTCTGAGTCGATCGGGAAATCGAAAGACTCGAACGTGACAGCGGAGTCGAGAGAACCGCGTGCCACAGTCCAGTTCGTCTCGCAGCTCCACGGAATCATAGTACTAGTAGAAGTAGCCGTGGAACTTCCGTCGCCGACGGCTATGGTGTTGATCTGGCCATGGTGTGGTGGGTAAGTTGTCATATTTTTGGTCACTTCCCGTCGACTCCTGCGGTCCTGCCGCTGCATCCAACAGACGATGGTGTTCGGAAATTTGCTTATTTAAGTTGAAATTTTCTGTATGTTGAGTAAGGTTTGTAAACAGCCAAAACATAATTTATTTATAATAATAAAATAATGTTATGTTTAATTATATTAGGGTGAACTTTTGTTTGTGAAAATATAATTGTAAAATTGATATTGTAAAATCCGCATGACCGTAAATAGATAAAAATGTTTAAAAAAATTATATATTTATTTGTAAAAATGACAAAAAGCATGTATAAAAATGACATTATAAAAAAGTTTGTAAATAAACAATTAGGTACAAACTAAAATTTTAAAGCCAACATAAGATAAAGCAAAGATGTCAAAAACATGTGAACTAACATATGAAAAAATAATTTAAGAAAAAACTAGAATTTAGAAAACAAATAGAAATTACTAAAAAAAGATAAGAAGTGCTAATTTAACTAAATTAGATAATGGGTTGTGATGTTTCAGGCTAAAATTCAAGATGTGTGAATATAAAGGTAAAAGAACGATACAAGATCTTACGAGTAAAGCCTTTGAACTTTCAAGATTTCTACCTCGGAAGTTGACAATAGTCACACTACTTTAGAAACTTTATTAATGCAAAACGATTACAAATTTGAGCTTTTAGAAAGTGAGTACATACCGAGTATGCAAAGCGAGTGTGTGTTTTTGCTCATTCAACTCTCGCGTTTATATAATGATAATATAACTAACTATCCTACTAATATGAGATCTTCCTATTTATCCTCATTTGATCATTGAAACGAGGAAATAGTCAAGTATCGTCTTCGCTCACGTACAGTTAACTTAGTCATTGCTCGTTGCTTGCTTTATGACTTGTTTATCAACAATAAAAACAAGACTTTACTTGCGCAGATGTTAGTTAAGTCAATATCCAAAATAAATGTCAATATAGTAGGCCAGACAAAATAACACCTATAACAATTGCCCCAAAACCCTACATCTTAAACTTATCAAAGATCTTGAGAGATGGAGTTTTTTCTTTATCATAATGAATTAGTCTATTGGAGTTTATGATAGGACGTGGCACATATATCTAGAACGATATCTTCTATTTAACTCCCTAGGAAATTTCAATTTTAAAGGGTCGAGATATCCGGATTGATCAGGGTATAAAATCCTTGCATTTTCTCGTTTTCACACTGTTAGCAAGAAGCCATCTAACCATGGGTAAACATATTTTCCCTCTTCTTTGTTCGTCTTTTCTTTGTGGTTCATCTTCATGGGGAAGAAACTCGTCAAATTGTATCCCAAAAGAAGGGTAAAGCCTTTGGTGACTTCGTCAATCAAAGCCTCTTAGCCCAGATTGATAATGAGGTTTGTACCTTCACTAATGTCAACATCAAAATGCTTTAATCGGACCAAAAGTTTCCTCAGGAAGTAGTATCCATGACCAATGATTCTAGGTTGAAGCCTAATTTGTTTCTCCCAGTTGGGTCTGTTTCCTAGAGTATCCTTTTTTATCAGTTTGAATTTTCCTTTCCCTAGCTTAATCACTAAGTTTTCGAGGTCATCCATCTTGTTTACGCCCAGATCATGCCTTTGGTTTGGAGGATCATCTTTGGGTAGACCATCTTAAACATTCGAAAGGTCTAGAAATCGGCCTCCCCGAAATCGCGTCTGTTTATGATCTTTGAACCTTTTGGGACTTCATGTGTCATTATCAAAATTAATCCTAGCAAAATCCACTTGATCCATAAAGCCACCCATCATTATATTGGGTTGCACGGAAAGTTTTTATTTGTCAATAGGGAATCTCTTTTGAATGGTGATTAATTACCTAAGGATTGGGTTTCATATGGTAAGATTCTTGTGTGTAGGGTTTCTTTAAGATTAATTTCCATTGTTTAAATGATTCTTATTTCATGTCTATATAGTTCCAAAGTTTAAACTTCTCTACCATGCCAATAAAGATAATGAAAGGAAGGTTGAAAAGTTATTGTCTCTTCCACCAAGGGAAAGGACTTTCAAGATTGTTGCTAACGATTCCAAAGAGCACAAACACTTCCCTTCCTAAAAGAGTTATAGATTCAGCCAAGATGTCAACCGGTAAGAAGAACTTTTGTCAACATCTTTAATGTTCTACATCATCTTTTGACATTTAATGCTTGTTTACAAGTTCAAGGCTTACTTGCTTTGGTTCCTATATTAATTTCTCTGATGTCAAAGATCTTGTTCCCAGTGCTCCTAAACTGAAAGTTGAAAGGCCTCCTCCTGCCACTGCTCCTAGAAAGTCTAACACCAAATTTAACTGTCTGATCCTAATAAAAGAAAGGTGGTGATTAACGTTTATGAGGATAAATTTGAGGGCTTGGGCCCTTTTGATGTGAAAAGGAAACTCATCGCCTGACCTAGGTGGTAAGTTATCTTTACATTCAAGTTTCTATCTTAAGCTGCTATAGAAAGAGAGCAATTCGGGGATCTTTTTCTTTAGGCCACTACCATCAAGTTAAGAGGTACTGAAGATTTGAAGTAGGACCTTCAAGCTTCAATGAAACAATTTGAAGCCAAGTTATCCGAGAAAGATAAGCTCTTTATTAATTAGGAGAAGGATCTTGCTTAGAAGGTCAATGAGTTGGCAGCCAAGGAAAAGGAGTTGGCGAAGAAGGCTGAATCGGAGGAGTAAATTCTAAATGATACAAAAGAGTTTTTTGTTGAAGCCAAGTTTGTCCTGCAAACCAAGTTGATAATGGCTAAAGATGTTGAGAAAAGGTGAACATGTTGCTTGGGACTTGGAGAAATGGCGTAATTCCTTAAAGAAATTGATGGTAAAGCTGATGATGTTCGGTAGGTCAGTTAAGGTCTTCAGGTTGAGAAGTATGGTGGTGAAAAGAATGGAGATTAGGAGAATGATAAGAGTCGAGGAGAACGTACAAGTCAAAATAATGAAGGGAAAAATGTTGCCCCCTAAGATTTTATGTTGATGGTTTTTTGTTGATGAACATATTCCTTTTCTTGTTATGCTTGGGTGTTTATTTGAAAAAGAATTATAATTTATGGTCTGTAATAACTTTATATTTTGCCATGCTCATGGGAACAATGGCCTTGAACATGCTTTTGAATGTCGATGATATTTATTAGCTTTTACTTACTTGTTCTTGAGAATGTTCCCATGAAGAGCATAATGTAACACCCCTCGCTAATGGTATTATAAAAACATCATTTTTGAACACATAAGCTTGTATCAAAGGATTAAATCATCATAGGCGGGAACTTTGGTCCCAAAACATCTCAATGTGGTTAAATTGGCTTTTGACCACCATTTGAAAATAAAAACATATTTGGGTAGAAAAACATTCAGGGTTTAAGTTGCATAACTCATAGGGTCCTACTTTCAAAACATCTTAGTTTGTAAAAGACTGAGGTAGTTACTATTGGGATTTGATCACATAAACAGATAACATATGCAACGGAAGACATATAAGATCAAATCACAAAAATTCCATGAACATTGTTCAGGATCATGCAGTTCATAACATATCATTGCAACTTAAAACTTAAACATAATATACCTCAGCAACTTTTCTACTTTGTGATCTAGTCGGGGTCAAGATTGCAAGGATGATCAGGATCCAAAGTGTGAATCCCTCTAGTGGCTTGTAGCCAGTGACAACCAGAAAATCAGGCAGATCAGAAGCAAAGAACTCTAACTCTAGAAAGGGAAGAGATTTCATAGAGGGAATGAGGGAGGAGGGGACTTGGCGGCTCAAAGGGTTTGGGATGCCTTAGGGTGTCACTCCAAGACCTTTATTTATAGTGCATGGGCTCCTAGGGTTTCAAACTTAGGAGCCTTTTGGCAGCCGCATTGTGACAACTAAAGATTTGTCATACGTAAGATAACGATTTATACAAGGGCAAAATGGTCCAAGAAAGGAAACTATGGAGAATTTATTTGTTAAGACCCTTTTTTAAGTCACGGTATGATGATTATTCAATTAAAATTTAATCTTAAGGACATAAGGGCAAAGTTTGAAATAAATGACTAAAAGTGAAAAGTTTATTGTACAAACTTTGGAAATTATTATCTCAAAATCTAGAAAGCTTTGGGAAAATGTCATCAAGATGACTTTTGTAATATTTAAGATAACAAAAGTATAGGAAAAATATTCGGACCATTTGGAGCTGTAACGAAGGAGTTATGATGGAATTAAAATGGCCCAAAAGTGACAAAAATTGCCAAATGGCCATGTTCAAGGGCCTATAACGAAAAATATAGAAATATTGAGACTTAAGTCAGCAGGAGAATTTTGTAAAGCTCAATCCCACCTTTCTGAAGGTATAAAGTTTGCGAAATTTGGATATTCCATGTGAGTTGGAAAATTTTTCTAAGTCAAGGACTTAAGAGCATTTTTGGTATTTTACACTAAATGAACCAGAACCTGGTTTTTGAGTTATTGTGTGCGCGTATACTCCACTGAATCGCGTCCTCTCTCTCCTCGATAACACAAACACGCAACAAATATTGAAACCTGGAAATAAGATACGCGTATCACACCAAAAATCGATCTGGTGTGCGTGTGTGTTAAGGGTTTCAATCCCCTAACAAATGTGATCGGAACAGAATCCGACCAGTTACTGCTCAACTGCACTGGATTAGAGTACAAGGTAAGCAGGGTCGAACCTCAAGGACACAGAGTTCAAGGTTTATGCCTTAATAAAACGTAAAAATAAAGGAGCAGGAGTTTGAATGTCAGATAATAATAATAAAATGCAGAGACATGCAAATAGTAAAGTTTGAAGAAAATCAATAATAAAAAGGCCTAGTCCCGAGTCTTCAATGTTCAGTGTAATAAAATGAATTCAGTTGACGTGCTTGAAAATACAATTCCAAGTTGGCTTTTGAAATTCATAAAATATAATCTTTATGAAAATAACTTGCTAAAATGTTTAGATAAAGGTCCGCTTATTACCTAAACCTAGTTCCATTTTACCCGACCTAGGGTCCGCTTATAGGCCAAAATGCAGGAACCGCATAAGGTGTGCAAGTACCAATCAATGTCCAATTCTTCGCGTCCGCTGGGAAGTGTGTGGACATATGACCAAATTCTAAACAAGGAATTGGGTGCTTGTTTTTGTTACCAAACATCAACTGTGTTCAGCGATTAGGTGCCTTACACAGTCAAGTAACGGTGTTTGAAAAAGATCCAATTAAGATGGCCAGTCAAAAGTAAATCAAATTCAAAACTAGAATTGATACGAGAAAATGATCATTGGAATTATTCAAAAGCATTCATCAAACCGAATGTTTTAAATTATACACAGAACATATCCAGACTCAGGACTAGAATGCGGTTTCTAGCCAGACATGGCTAGAAATTAATCAAAAATACAAAATTATAATAAAAAAACGTCTTACAAATGATAAAGATACGTAACCGAATCTCGAGAATCGTGATTCGGGCTTCAAAAACCTTCTAAAAACTACTTGGAAGTGTCTCGGGGTCGTGGGTAAAACGCAGGGGCTGAACTCCCTTTCTGGCAGGCGAGGACGGCTATTTATAGACTCTAGGGGACATTAGCGTCGCTAATTATTGAATTAGCGTCGCTAATATTTAAAAACCCTTGAAACCAGCTCGCCAGTCAAACGCGAATCTTGCCCGCGGATTTTTCGCAACTGCACGATTAGCATCGCTAATCCTTAATATTAGCGACGCTAATGGGTCATTTTCAGCAACTTGTCAATTTTGGTCCCTGCTTGTTCCAACTTTGGTCATTTTTCGCCCATTTTGCTCCTTTTTGCTTAAAAACCTGCATAATTGATATTTTCCAAGTAAAGTGAGTATTTTAGTTCTTTTTAGCTTAATTTATCTATAAAAATACCCTGATATCATATAAAATATGTACGAAATATGCACGATATCAGAATACCCCACACTTGGACTTTGATTGTCCCCAAGCAAAATAAAGTTTTTCGGCCTTTCAAAACAATTGCAATAACAATTCCCGCGTCAATTACCCACATCCAAAATAATAAATACAAAAAGATTTTTAAATCATACCAGGATCATCAGCATATATGTGTGTTTTCTCCTTTTTAACTGATTAAATTCCCTTTGAACTTTATTTCTGTAAGCAATAAATCTCTAGTGTGCCCACTACTTATTTTTGCATCCCCTAGAAATATACCCTTCAAAAACCGCCTAGGCTCAAGACTTATTGCTAAGTTCCCAAGGTCACTTTTTTGTACTCACACAATTAAATAATTTCATTATTCCAATTGCTATTAAGTATTAGTTGTTTTAATTTCGATAGCGTTGAATTCTTTGTGTGGAATATCACCTAAGCTGCACCAATTATTACCAATTTGCTTATTATTGGCACCTTCGGGACTCATGACTTTCCATGGAACTCTTGATTAAAAATTTTCGACCCTAGATTGTACGGGGTCTACTCATTCAAATTCCAATGGCCGTTAAGGAAATCTCATGACTTTCTATGGCACCCGTATAGCGAACTTTCGACAACATTATCCCAAACTAGACGGTCTTAGGTAATGAGGTGAGGAAGACCACCCTTTTCAAGTCTACTGGTTGGAGTACCATAGGCCGCATATTGGATTTTCCTTCCTGAGTCTCAATCTTATGGTGTCTTTTCAACCTTTGGATGATTTATCGAGATTTTCTCAATTTTGCTCTTATTTGAGGCTTTTTCTTTCCTCAGTTTGGTGACAACATAGGTTTTGTACATTTGAAACCAAGGGAACCCAACTCAATCTGTTTTGACTAGGATTTAGCTATGTTTACTACTAAATTGACATCCCTTGAAAGATATCAAATGCTAAAAAGTTTTTTGAGGGGTTTATTTCGTCAACAATGCAAAACCATGTTGTAGGGACACACTAAATATCTACCAACTTACAAGTCAAAAATTCAATTAGAAAAATAAACAGCAACATATACTACCTATGAAAGCTGAATACAACTCAAATTTCTATTCCTATCCATTATTCCAGATGTATTTATATTTATTCATTCAATTTCAGGAATATATTAAGGCAAAAATTTTAAAATTTGGCCAAATAAACCTAAATTGCTTAAGTGTAAACGCCTCACCCCACACTTAAATCATACAATGTCCCCATTATATATTTTGCATTAAATTTAAGAGGGAGAAAAAGGAACAGACTCCCCTAGGTGAGTTGCAGCTTTCACTTGCATAGGACAAGCTTTTCAGGTTTTGTGTTGAGCAATTCACGCTTCATAACCGCTTTTTATCACAACCAAGAAATAAAAATAGTAGTGGGAACGACCCCACATTTATTTTGATCATAGTCTCATTGGAAGGTCATTTTTGTTGTGTTCGAAGCTTATTTAGTTGGAATCATCGTTGCTTCCCATTGCCCCTGTCAAGCAGTTTAAAAGAAAGAAGAAAATAACAAAGAATAGAAAATAAAAGAAAAAATAGAATAGAAATAAAAAGAAATAATCATTAGTAAAATAAAAATAAACCAAACCAAAATAAAAGTAAATTGTTCATAAAAATCCCATTCCAAACAATCAACTATCATTTAACAATCTCCCTGCTCAGATGTTGCTATCGACATCTTCGGGCTCCCTGTTGGGAGGAGGTCGACGCGGTTGCACGTTAGAACGTGCCATCATCTGCTCCATACACTCGCCCATCCGGTACATGTATTCTCTCTGGTCGTCTATCAACTTTCTCAATCTGCCAACTTCAGCTCTCAGCTCTTGTACCTCTAGTGATATAACAGCTGGCGGTGGCACCTCTTCCTCTTCTGGATCTGAATCTGGTTTGGACGCTTCAACCCATCCGCCTTGTGGAATGTGCGGATCAACCCAAACCACTTCCAACCTCAGGACCCTCATAGTGACCAGATCATCCTGTTGTAGTAGGACAACAGGAACACGCTCGAATCGTTCCAAAACCTCTTGCCCTCCTAGACCATAAGATCGCGCCAATCGAGTGATATAATGACCTCCGCGAATGGGACTATCTCGCTCTTTGCAATTTGCGATGCGATGCAGATAAGCTATAATCATATAGGGGAGGTCGCATGTTTTCTTCCTTGCGATCATTATCCACATAAAATAGAGGTCGGCTTCCAAGACACGTGTTACCTCGCTCCGTGGAGCGAAGGCGGTTACTACAAGTCGGTGTAACATCCGATGCACGGGCGATCGAATGTGGCTCTCGAATCGGTCAAATCGATTGTAGTAGCCGTCCCCTATGGTAGGCCAGAAGGTGGTGGCGTTGAACTCGGGCGGGAATTTACGGCAACATTTGCTAATGAAGTTGTGATATTCGTGGCTTCTGGCCACTTGAGGCGTGTATAGCTCGATTCTTTCTTCAAACTCCATAAGGCTACATTCCCTTTCAATTCCATCAAGCCGGAATGAGATGATATATGGCGTCCCTTCTTCTCGGAGTTTGTCAACATTTAAGGTGGAAAGGAATTCCAAAACGAGCTCTATGTATGTTGGCTCGTTTATGTGGAATATATTCCACCATGCTGTGTCCAAAAATCTGACAAACCCCCTTTCAGTCCACTCCTGTCGGGAAAGAGGCTCTAGTTGCTTGTTGAGACCAATCTCAATAGCAAGTTCCCAGTCAAGAACATGGGAAGGCATGATTTCCCGCATTCTCAGATTTCGTAGCTTTCTTAAAAATTCCTTTTTTATATCAAATGAAGCGGGTGGTGGTGGGGCGGGAGATGTTATTGAAACGTTCGGGATAACCCTCTTCCTTGGGGTGCAAACAATCTTTACCATCTGCACAAAAAAATTGGAAAAAAAATCAGAAAATGGGGCTGTCTGACAGTTCGCGTCGCTAATTATTAGCATTAGCGTCGCTAATTTTTAGCGTCACTAATATTTGCCATGTGAATAGTAGCGTCGCTAAAAAGGTGTACAGCACGAAATTTTGCTCAAAAATCTGATTTTTTTCGATACAAAGCGTTTGCATTACTAAATAAACGTCCTAAATCTTCTAGAAATCAAACATATTCATCAATCATAGCTCAAAATCATTTATCATGGGTTTGATTTCAAGAAAAACTAATAGAACGTATCTTATTAAAGAGCAAAAAACGCATAAACGTTAAAAAGATAATTAAAAACGGAGAACATACCTTTTGATTTTAGTTTTAGAGTGGGAAAAGACGTTTGGCTGCTAATTTTCGGAGTTTCAGAAGGTTTAATGAGTCAAAAAATCGTATTAGAATTAATATATAGACTCAACAAACTGAAAAGATAGCAAAAAAACGAATTTCTTGCATTTACGCACATTAGAGTCGCTAATTTTGCAAGTTAGCGTCGCTAATTAGCGACCTCACCATTCCACGCGTTTTTGCTCAAGTTAGCGGCGAGGGAGAGGGGCTGAAGTTAGCGGCGCTAACTGGCCAATTTCCACCTTTTTTCATTTTTTGTTCCTCCGTTGTCTCGTACGTGATGCTTTGGCTCGGGATTTTCCTAAAATAAATTAAAACAAATAAAAACAAACAAAAACAATTAAAAATAACTTACAAATACCCGGGTTGCCTCCCGGTTAGCGCCTCTGTTTAGTGTCGTCGTCCCGACTTCGCCCGGTTTGGATGTTTCATTCGATAATCTCCGGTACCTCCAGTTTTTCTTGGACCTTCTTTTCTTCCACGAAACCTTCATAAAACGGCTTCAACCTGTTGCCGTTTACCTTGAATATCTTGTTCGTTTTCATGCTCCTTATTTCTATCGCTCCGTGGTCGAATACCTGTATGACCATAAACAGTCCTACCCATCTAGACCGCAATTTTCCAGGAAACCACTTGAGTCTTGAGTCGTATAGCAAAACTTTCTGACCAACACTGAAATCTTTTCGTTTGATGTATTTGTCGTGCAGGCGCTTGGTCTTTTCTTTATACAATCTCGAACTCTCGTATGCATCATCATGGAGTTCCTCAAGTTCCTGTAATTCCAACTTCCTGTGTACCCCCGCCTCGTCTATTTTCATATTCAACTTCTTGATTGCCCAGTATGCTCGATGTTCAAGGTCTACTGGCAAGTGACATGCTTTTCCGTAGACCAAGCGGTAAGGAGACATACCTATAGGGATTTTGTAAACCGTCCTATAGGCTCATAAGGCATCATCCAGCCGAGCGCTCCAATCCTTGCGGGTCGTATTCACAGATTTTTCAAGGATTTGTTTAAACTCGCGATTGGAGATTTCAGCTTGACCGTTGGTTTGCGGATGATAAGCTGTTGAGACTCGATATTGCACCCCATATCTGTTCAAGAGGGTACTGAATGCCTTATTCAGGAAGTGGGTGCCTCTATCACTTATTATGGCCCTTGGAGTTTCGAATCTACAAAAAATATTAATTCTCACAAAATCTATAACAGTTTTAGCGTCATAATTTCTTACAGCTTTCGCCTCCACCCATTTAGAGACATAATCCACGGCCTGCAAGATGTATAGATTGCCAAAAGATGACGGGAATGGACCCATAAAATCGATACACCATACATCAAAAACTTCACACCCCAAGATTGGGGTCAGTGGCATTTGATTTCTGGATGTTACCGCTCCAGTTCGTTGACATCTTTCACAATTCTTGCAATGTAGGTACGCATCCTTAAAAATGCTCGGCCAATAGAACCCGCATTCCAACACCTTCCTTGTTGTTCTTTGAGGACCGAAGTGTCCTCCACATGCATGCTCATGGCAAAAGGAGAGAATAGAGGGCACCTCATCATAATGTACGCACCTCCTAATCACTTGATCTGCCCCTTGCTTCCACAAATAGGGGTCATCCTAGATGTACTGTCTCGTTTCAACCTTCAACCTTTCTTTTTGAGCTCTAGTAAATTCGGGAGGGAATTTTCCCGATACCATGTAGTTACAAATGTCAACATACCAAGGTAATTCTTGAATTATGAGAATGTGCTCATCAGGGAAAGCGTCACGAATTGGCTCGGTCTCCCCTTGTGGTGTAATGCGGCTTAAATGGTCAGCCACCAGGTTTTCCTTTCCACTTTTATCTTTTATTTCGATATCAAACTCTTGTAACAAAAGGATCCATCGGATTAATTATGGTTTTGAGTCCTTTTTTGTTAGCAAGTGTCTAATGGTAGCATGATCAGTGTAGATGATCACTTTGGCACCCAGGAGATATTGCCGGAACTTTTCGAGGGCAAAAATCACTGCCAAGAGTTCTTTTTCAGTCGTGGAGTAGTTACCTTGAGCTTCGTCCAAAACTTTTGACGCATAATAAATAACATGATGGGCCCGATTAACCTTTTGCCCCAAGACAGCCCCAATGGCTGTGTTACTTGCGTCACACATTATCTCGAAAGGTAAACTCCAGTAAGGAGGTTGTATAATACGAGAAGATGTGAGTAGAGTATTCAAGTGATTGAAAGCTCGTTTGCAGGCATCGTCGAATTTGAAATCGACGTCTTTTTATAAAAGATGGCACATTGGAACCGTGATTTTTGAAAAATCTCTTATAAATCTTCTATAAAAGCCTGCATGCCCCAAGAATGATCGAACTTCCCAAACATTCGTAGGATAAGGCAAATTCTTGATGACATCTATCTTCGCCTTTTCGACCTCCAGCCCATTTTTGGAAACTACATGTCCCAAAATCAATCCCTTGTCCACCATAAAGTGACACTTTTCGTAGTTGAGGACAAGATCAGTGTCGATGCACCTTTGTAGAATTTTTGTGAGATTTTATAAGCAATGATTGAATGAGTATCCATATACCGTGAAATCATCCATGAAGACTTCAATTATCTCTTCTACATATTCAGAGAAAATACTCACCATACATCTCTGAAATGTGGCCGGTGCATTGCAAAGGCCGAAGGGCATCCTCCTATAAGCGAACGTACCAAAGGGGCACGTGAAGGTCGTCTTTTCCTGGTCTTCAGGTGGTACAGGGATCTGATGGAATTAAGAGAATCCATCCAAACAGCAGTAATGTGATTTCCTAGCTAGCCTCTCCAACATTTAATCAATAAAAGGCAAGGGGAAATGATCTTTTCTAGTTGCAGCGTTCAATTTCCCGTAGTCTATGCATACTCTCCACCCATTTTGCACTTGAGTGGGGACCAGGTCTCCATCTTCATTTTCCACAACCATAACCTCAGCCTTTTTAGGAACTACTTGGACTGGGCTTACCCACTTGCTGTCATAAATGGGATATATCATCCCGGCATTCAACAATTTCATTATTTCTTTCTTGACCACCTCCATCATAGGTGGGTTCAATCTCCTTTGTGGTTGTCTCGAAGGCTTATAATCATCCTCCATTAGAATTTTGTGCATGCATAAGGAGGGACTCAACCCTTTTATATCAGCGATCGTCCACCCTATCGCTTTCTTGTATCGTTTTAGGAGGTTGATCAACTCATGCTCTTCCTTTTTCGTCAATTTGTTTGAAACGATAACAGGGAGTGTCTCTTCGTTTCCCAGGTAGGCATATTAAGATGCTCGGGAAAAGTTTTGAGCTCGAGCTTTGACGCTTTAACTACTGAAGGAAGGAGCTTTTCATTTGAATTAGGAAGTTGCATCATGACCTGTTTGTTTTTCAGGTCTTTTCTTTCCTCCACTGCCTTGACCATTGTTTTCAAATCTTCATTTAACTCGTACTTTTCTGCCAATTCTTTCATCTTCACCTCATCCAAGTCGTTATTCAAAACCAAACTCAAGGGGTCGCTACTGACCAACTCAAAGAGTTCCTCAGCAAGAGGTTTGATGACATCTACGAAATTTAAAGAGTGAACATCGGTTGGGTACCTCATGGCTTCGTAGATGTTGAAGTTGATGACTGACACGCCTAGGTCGTCGTGCGGTCAAAAATAAAGAAAAACCTAACACACACTAGTACAGTGGTAGTCAGGGTCGATCCGCAGGAGCTTCGTGGTTAGACTAAATGACAGATTACCAACTAGTAGTGTCACGCTACAGTCGGAGGATCTAGTTTCTAAATGCTCAACTATCCAAAAATAATAACCAAACAAAGTCCAGCCAAGCATAAGCTAAGCTCAACTCAACTTAACCTAGTCACTTTCTGAAGTCAGAAGTGCATCTCTGAATCAGAAGCAAACAAAGGCATCCAAACCAAACAAGGCATAACCTAACTAATAACTAAGGTTCTGACTGAACAGTTACTAGCTAAAATCCAATGCCCAAATCTACCCTAATTGGCTACTGATTTCAGCAAAGGAAAACAGTTCCAAACAAGGTCAAAATAACATTCAAACACAAACCAATAATCCAAACCAAACACAAACATCCAAAACACCGAAAAACCAAGATTAATTGTAACCAAATGATTTCATTAACCAAAACTGAATTCCAAACATCCAAACAGTAACTAATGATGCTAAAACAGAAACCTAAAGTGCTCAAAGTCAGTGGTTGTCACTCCCAAAGACTTTAGCTACAAATACTACTTGCTGCTAAAAGGAAATTAAATTCAAAAACATGAAATACCAATTAAGAAGTTGCTGGAACGAAATCTTGGAGTCAAAGAGCTTCAAGGTCGATTTTACACCCGGTCTTTGCTAGGGTTTTCGGCTGAAATTACATCTATTTATATTTGCAAATTTCCCGCAGCCGCGCCGCGCAGATGAAGAATCTGCGGCACGCGTACTAATCTTTTCCCGTTTCTTCGGCATTTGAATGTGTTACACCGCCTTAAGCCCGCGTCGCGCGTATCATAGATCCGCGGCGCGCGTACGAGTTTCCTTGATTTTTCATTCTTTTCCAAACTTCTTCCTTTTACATGCTTTTAGTCCCTGTTTCTATTCTTTTTTCTCCAAACAAGTCCTGGAACGAAAAGTGAGAATACCCAGACATATCTGATATAATTTCATCAAGAACAGGGCTCAACAACGCCTAAAATGCTTGATATCACTAGGCGTTGTCAAACACCCCACACTTGTGCCTTGCTTGTCCCCAAGCAAGATAGTTTTTAACAAATTATAATAAGTAATCAAATAATTTTTGACTGTGTTCAGTTTTAAAGTTTATTGCTCTTTGAGTTAGAGTGGAATAGTTCGCGAAATCATAATTGAATTGTTCTCCCGAATTCATGACTTTCTAAAGAACCCTTGATTACAAATTTTCTGTCCACAATGAAGTGTACGTACTCATTCAGATTCTAAAGGCCATTAAGGAATTGTCCATGACTTTCGATTTTGTCCGTGTAGCGAGCTTTCAGAAATACCATCCCAGACCAGACGATCTTAGGTGGTAAGGTGCATAAGTCCCACCCATTTTAGACTTACCGGCTCGAACAACAAAGGCCATAGATTGACATTTCCTTCCTAAATTCCAATCCTAAAACAGCTCAATCTTCTAAACTCGTAAAAACTCAACTTATTTGACTAACTAATAGCATGATCACAAATAAACAGTATTTATTGAAAAATACTAGTGCTATCACAATTACAAACCATTCAATTCAAAATTGCAATTTATTAAAAATTTTGAAAAATATTGCTAAAAATTGAAAAATTGATCATTTCTGCAAAAATTTCAAAAAAATATTTCTCTTTCGACCGTCCACACCCCACACTTAAAACCGTACAACGTCCCCGTTGTACAACAAATTATTTCAAAACAAGGGAGAAAGAGTTACCCCTTTTGGACGATAGACTGCTTGGTGCTCAATATCACAGGTATAATTGCGAACAAACGGATCCTTGATTTCGTATTCCGGAGTTGTAGCGCTACAGTGAACACGCCGGTGGTCAAGACAAGTGGAGGGGGCACGGTGACCCCACACTTGTCTGAGACAACTCCTTCCCATTTGATATATCATGCATAACTCAACAAACAAATTAAAAAACAAACATAACAAATAAAATATGAACAAAATATATAGATAGAGGTGTCATAAGTTTTGTACATATATATCCCTAAAAATATAAAAAGAAAGAAAGAAAAAAAAGTACATCAATCACTACCAGGTGGCCTGGAGGGTCCAGCCTCGTGATCGTGGGCCCTAGCTGGGAATGGTCGGGGGCGCTGACCCTGTGCTGATGCAATATGTAAAAGTACCTCCCCGATCCACTCGAGCTGGTCCTCGATCCTCGTGACTCTAGCCTCCAGTCGGTGCATGGCCGCTGGGTCCTCCTGCGGCTGTGGCTCTGTCGGGGCTGCTGGTGCTGGCTCTGGTCTCCGGTGTCTCCTGCCCGGCTGAGCGTATGCGGGCTGGGGTGCCTGGGGAGGCTCTGTAGGTGCTCGAATGAACTGCCCCAGGCGCTGTTGCTCAATGAGCCGCATCCTCTCCAAAGTGCGTGCTGTCGTGCGAGATGGAGGTAGAGCGGTCAAGGAGGCAGCCACGGGGGAAGTAAGAATCCCATATGAACAGGCCAGGCGGGTAATGAAATACCCCCGGGCCAATGGACTGCTAGTGGAGGCTCCCGTCGAGTGAGTGGAGAGGGCAACTGCGAGGGCAAAGGGGAGATGGAGGAATCGGGACGGGTCGAGGAGAGCCCAAAAGAATGTCATGTCCTCCCCAGACACCTTCTCGCCCCCCTCCCGCTGCATGATGGAGGTGGAGACGATACGGTGCATGAGGTAGTGAAGTGGGTCACGGAGGTGGCTCTCCCTCGAGGTCCCTGCCTCGTACATAACGTTGGATAGTGGTGTCCAAATCTCCATGTTGCCAGGCCTCTCCGGCTGGCCCTGAATACAGGCTCCAAAAAACTGAGTGAAGTGGCGGTGCTGAAGATCCGCCGGAGTATATAGCCTAACTCTCCTCCCAAACTCCCGGAGGTTGCACTCCTTCTGTGCACCTCCCAGTCGAAACCGTATAATCCTGGATCATGGGTTCGATGCCCGAGGAGCGAAATGGATCGTGAAGGGAAACTCCAACAGTAGCTCGGTGTAGACCACGTCCTCGTCCGTGGCCATGATCCTATCCCAGCCATGGCAAGTAAATGAAGCATCCTCGTGAGTCCAGGTGCGATGTAAGAATGGCTCGATCACACCCCATAGTCCCGCATCCCTCAGTATATCCCTGTCAATGACCGTCGCCTCGAGAACCCGGCGACTAGTCAACGCGTCCCTCCGCGAAATGTACTCCGCGGAGCTAGCCAGTCCCTCGGGGAACTAGAGGAAAGCGTGCTCTAATCTGAACATCATCTGTAAAAAGATACATAGCCCCAAAAGACAAAAAATTTTCGTAAAATTAGTCCTTTTCTTCCCCACCGCACCGCGGCGCGGCCCAAGAGCTAGGCGCGTCGCGGCGAGCGGCTGTTTGCAAAACCCCAAATCAAACTCGCAATTTAACCTGCTAAAACTCGATACAATCATACCACAAGGTAGCCTAAGTGCCGACTAACTCATCTAGGGTCTCTATTTGGCAAAACAAACACCCTATGAGTTAGCATTGGCGATTCTAAGTTTTGAACTATTTTGGGCAAATCACTAAAATTAACTACCTAATTGCTAGTTTTAACAACTAATAGGTAGTTAGAATAGCGTACCTTGGTAGTAGAAACAAAATGAGCAAGAAAAAAAACGCAAGAGAATTCGTTGATCAAAGCTTCGAGTCGTGTGAGGTGTGTGTTGAGTCGCGGCTTACCTTAATATAGGAGAAAACCGTCTGATCGTTTCCCGCGTCGCGCATTTGCGCTTTGCGCGTCGCGCGTGTCACCAAATCAACCCCTGCGCATCGGGTTGGTTTACAACCCCGCGTCGCGTAATTCAAAAACCCACGACGCGGTCTTCAAAATTTCAAAAACTTCTCACACGACCCCACACTTGTTTTAGACCACTAATACCTGCAAAAAGATTGATGTATTTTCCTAATTTAATTAAATTTTAAGAAATATAAAACCTAACCTATGACACGATGGGTTGCCTCCCAACAAGCGCTAAGTTTAACGTCTTCAGCCAGACGTGCAGTCCTTCTACAGCTACGGTGGATCGTATGCCATTTGTTTCTGCTGCATTTCTACTTCCACCACCGTCCCTTCGCTGACCCACTGCTCCTCAAACGTTCCTGGGTCGAATGGCTTGTTGGTTCTCCTGTTGCTGCCAAGTTGCTGCTTTCTGATTAACTCCCGTGAATGCTTGGTGGTAGCTTTGAACCTCCAAGCTCGATCCTTCCTTCTATATCTCTTCAAAGTTAAGGCTTGACATGAAATGCAACATATCAGGATGCTTCCATATGTCCTCATCGATGGTATTTATCACATCTAATTTTCCATTCATGAACGGATCATGAGTGGTGATAACATCATGTTTATTATTTTCAAAAATCAGTTCGTCAGCATCAACTTCTTGATCATCTTCCAACAGGTGGATCGGAACCAAGAGTGAGTGACTTATTTGATCTGATGGTGGTACAAAGTCACCCATCAGCAGATCCTTACTTTCAAATTTCTCAAAATTTTCAAAAATTACAGGGTCGGGGGTAGTATTGTCATCTACACCCCCTTCCCCAATAGTATCAAAAATTTCAACAATTTCAGGACTTGTTGGGCTGGGATATGTACTGTCACTTACAGTCCCCTCCATAACATCCTCATCAACCAAGTTGTCTGATGATGGTACAGATTCACTCATCACCAGCTCAACATTCTCAAAACCCTCAAAAACATCAAAAGCTGTTGAGTCAAAGGTAGCATTGTCACCTACAACCTCTTCCTCAACAATCGTTTCGACTATCTCAATGGTCTCTTGATTTTCCCACGGTGTATGCCCTTCCATCACATATTCAGGTGATGCAAGCTCACACACATTATCATTGGTATAAAAATCACTCACCTCCGGTTCTGGCGTAAGTGGTGAACATTTCCAACTTTCCTCTAACCTATCTAAAGAAGCTTGCACTTTTTCAAGAGCTTCAGCTTGGTCCTTCTGATCGTGGTAGTTGTTATACATGAATACCCAAAGTTGGGCCCAAGTTGCAGAATTCTCAGGCTGAGATGACTCCTCGGTCCGCCATCCATTGTCATCGAATGATCCATTATAACAATCATCCTCGTAATAGGTGTCGGCCGGATTTTCATAATAATCATACTGATCTGGGTACATGTAATCACCCATTATGAGGACGTACACATACCAAAAATCAGAAAACTAAAATCAAACATCAAAAATCAGAAGCTAAGTCCTACAAATCACCTAATCTAAGCTCACAGCTCCCCGGCAACGGCGCCAAAATTTGACACACCTAGGTCGTCGTGCGGTCAAAAATAAAGAAAAACCTAACACACACTAGTACAGTGGTAGTCAGGGTCGATCCGCAGGAGCTTCGTGGTTAGACTAAATGACAGATTACCAACTAGTAGTGTCACGCTAAAGTCGGAGGATTTAGTTTCTAAATGCTCAACTATCCAAAAATAATAACCAAACAAAGTCCTGCCAAGCATAAGCTAAGCTCAACTCAACCTAACCTAGTCACTTTCTGAAGTCAGAAGTGCATCTCTGAATCAGAAGCAAACAAAGGCATCCAAACCAAACAAGGCATAACCTAACTAATAACTAAGGTTCTGACTGAACAGTTACTAGCTAAAGTCCAATGCCCAAATCTACCCTAATTGGCTACTGATTTCAGCAAAGGAAAACAGTTCCAAACAAGGTCAAAATAACATTCAAACACAAACCAATAATCCAAACCAAACACAAACATCTAAAACACCGAAAAACCAAGATTAATTGTAACCAAATGATTTCATTAACCAAAACTGAATTCCAAACATCCAAACAGTAACTAATGATGTTAAAACAGAAACCTAAAGTGCTCAAAGTCAGTGGTTGTCACTCCCAAAGACTTTAGCTACAAATACTACTTGCTGCTAAAAGGAAATTAAATTCAAAAACATGAAATACCAATTAAGAAGTTGCTGGAACGAAATCTTGGAGTCAAAGAGCTTCAAGGTCGATTTTACACCCGGTCTTTGCTAGGGTTTTCAGCTGAAATTACATCTATTTATATTTGCAAATTTCCCGCAGCCGCGCCGCGCAGATGAAGAATCCGCGGCGCGCGTACTAATCTTTTCTCGTTTCTTCGGTATTTGAATGTGTTACACCGCCTTAAGCCCGCGTCGCGCGTATCATAGATCCGCGGCGCGCGTACGAGTTTCCTTGATTTTTCATTCTTTTCCAAACTTCTTCCTTTTGCACGCTTTTAGTCCCTGTTTCCATTCTTTTTCTCCAAACAAGTCCTGGCACGAAAAGTGAGAATACCCAGACATATCTGATATAATTTCATCAAGAACAGGGCTCAACAACGCCTAAAATGCTTGATATCACTAGGCGTTGTCAATGACCTCTCCGTCGAATTCCATGGATAAGGTACCAGCAAAAACATCAATTTTCGTTCTTGCAGTTTTCAAGAATGGTGTCCCCAGTAGGATCGAGTTTGGATTGGGATTGTCTTCATCCCCCATATTAAGAACATAGAAATCAGCTGGAAAGACAAGCTGATTGACTTGGACAAGTACATCCTCCAATACTCCCTTAGGATGCACCACCGAACGATCCGCAAGTTGAACAATGACCCCAGTCTTTGTTAGGGTCCCAATACTAATTTCTTTGTACACAGAGTAAGGCAAGACATTGATTGAAGCTCCCAGATCAAGCATTGCTTTTGGAACATGCAGGTTACCTAGTATGCATGGTACGGTGAAAACACCAGGATCTTTGCATTTCTTTGGCATCCGTCTTTGCAAAACTGCGGATGCGTTTTCTCCAACTTTGACCGTCTCGTTCCCCTTTAACTTTTTCTTTAATATACACAGCTCTTTTAGGAACTTAGCGTACCTAGGTACTTGTTTAATAGCCTCCAGGAGGGGAATATTCACTTCAACTTTTCTGAAAATTTCGAGTATTTCATTCTCCCCCATTTCACTTTTATCACCTCTTAGTCTTGAGGGAAAAGGTTCGGATTGTATCTTGTCTTCTACGGATGCTGGGTCTTCTGGCTTTGGCTCTTCAGGCTTTTGCGGCGGTTTTTCTACTTCCAGCTCTTCCTCTTCATCAGGGGCTTTGGGCCCTTCGTATTGTGTACCGCTTCTTAGAGTAACGGCATAAGCATTATGCTTAGGGTTTGCTTCTGTTTGAGCTGGAAGCTTGCCTTGTGCTTCCAATTTGCTTACTGAGCTAGCAAGCTGAGCCATTTGTTGTTCTAGATTTTTAATGCTTGCTTTTGTTTCTTGTTGAAATGTTTTTGTCTCATTTTGGAAAACTTGTGTACTAGTTGCTAAACTTTTGACGATATCTTCCAATGACATCCCAGAGCTGCTTGGTTGAGGGGCAGCTGGTGGTTGACGAGGTTGGTATTGCTGATTTTGCGGTGGCGGCCTCAGTTGATATTATTGATGATTCCTTGATTGGTAGTTCAACGATTGACCTTGATTCCACCCCGAGTTTCCTCGTGGTTGATCGTATTGCCTTTGAAATGGCCTTGTGGCTTTGGCTTCTTTGATTTCTTCTTGCAATAATGGGCACATATCGGTTGGATGGCCCACTTGTAAACACACGCCACACGGTCGAACTAGCGGTTGAGCGGCTTTCTCTTTGGTTAACAACAAAACGGCTTTAGTCAATTCGGAGATTTATGATTCCAGTTTAGGGTTGTTGACTTCATTAACCGCTCTTGGTGGATCTGGATACCATTCTTCCTCCTGGAGAGTGTGTTTGGAATCCTCAGCCATTGTATTGATCAACTCCTGAATTTGAGTAGGGGTTTTATCCGCGATGGATCCACCGCTTGAAGCATTTAATAATCGGCGGTCCCATGCTGTTAATCCTTCACAGAAGTACTGGAGTAACTGATGATCTGTGATGCCATGCTTGGGGCATCGGGTGCATAATCTCTTGAATCTTTCCCAGTAACTGTGTAGTGCTTCCCTCCTTTGTTGCTTAATGCCAATAATTTCTCTGCGAAGGGCAGAGGCTTTCATCTCAGGGAAGTACTTATCAAGGAACATACGAGCTAGCTCATTCCACGTGGTAACGGATCCAGATGGTAAATAGTAGAGCCAGTCTCTCGCGGAGTCTTGGACAGCGAAGGGGAATGCCCTAACCTTGATTTGATCTTCGGTCACGTCATGTGGCTTCATGCCGGTGCACACCACATGAAATTATTTTAAGAACTTATGAGGGTCTTCATTTTCAACCCCTTTGAACATTGGTAGAATATGAATCAGCCCAGATTTGAGCTCGAAGTTGATCATAGCAGGGTAGGTGATGCATAAAGGTTGTTGGGTAACATCTTGTGTTGCCCATTGGCGAAGGGTTTGTTCGGGTGCTGCCATGGTGATAGGTGTAGGAATAGGAGTTGGAGATGGTGGTGATGTGGTTTCGGAATGGGTTTCGGTAGATGTGACTTGGGTTGATTGGGTTTCTGTGGTAGGATGTGATGTAGAAGCGGGTTGCTTCTTGCGAAGTGTAGCATGCTTCCTTAGGCTTCTAGCGGTTTTCTCGATCTCCTTGTCAAGTGCAAGTCGTGAACCTGTACGAAGAGATCTTGGCATAAACGTTAGTATTGTCGTGTCCCCAGCAACGACGCCAATTTGTTAAGGGTGTCAATCCCTAACAAATGTGATCGGAACAGAATCCGACTAGTCACTACTCAACTGTACTGGATTAGAGTACAGGGTAAGCAGGGTCGAACCTCAAGGACACGGAGTTCAAGGTTTATGCCTTAATAAAACGTAAAAATAAAGAAGCAAGAGTTTGAATGTCAGATAATAATAATAAAATGTAGACATGCAAATAGTAAACTTTGACGAAAATCAATAATAAAAAGGCCAAGTCCCGAGTCTTCAATGTTCAGTGTAATAAAATGAATTCGGTTGACGTGCTTGAGAATACAATTCCAAGTTGGCTTTTGAAATTCACAAAATATAATCTTTATCAAAATAACTTGCTAAAATGTTTAGATAAAGGTCCGCCTATTACCTAAACCTAGTTCCATTTTACCCGACCTAAGGTCCGCTTATAGGCCAAAGTGCAGGAACCGCATAAGGTGTGCAAGTTCCAATCAATGTCCAATTCTTCGCGTCCGCTGGGAAGTGTGTGGACATATGACCAAATTCTTAACAAGGAATTGGGCGCTTGTTTTTGTTACCAAACATCAACTATGCTCAGCGATTAGGTGCCTTACACAGTCAATTAACGGTGTTTGAAAAAGATCCAATTAAGATGGCCAGTCAAAAGTAAATCAAATTCAAAACTAAAATTGATACGAGAAAATGATCATTGGAATTATTCAAAAGCATTCATCAAACCGAATGTTTCAATACACAGAATATATCTAGACTCAGGACTAGAATGCAGTTTCTAGCCAGACATGGCTAGAAATGAATCAAAAGTACAAAATTATAATCGAAAACGTCTTACAAATGATAAAAATACGTAACCGAATCTCGAGAATCGTGATTCGGGCTTCAAAAACCTTCCAAAAACTGCTTGGAAGTGTCTCGGGGTCTTGTCACCACATATTCTAAGTAAGTGCAGAAATGAAGATTGCGGAAAGTAAAGATCTGAAACTGGAAGTTTCGGAGGTACAAGTCCTGAGACTTGAGATGGACAAGTCCGAAGACTTGATGTGGTTGCGGAATTATAATAAAGGAGTGATACTTAGAATAGATCTTAATAGCTCAACAATAATAAGGATTAGCAGTAATATAACTTGAAAAGAAAAGACTGAAAGTTAAGTGTGCTATAAAGATAAGAACAGTAAGAAATGCAGATAAGAACACAAGAGTTGATGGAATGAGAGATTGTATTGATAGTTGAAATGTATTACATGAAGTCTCTCAAAACCATGAGGACTAAAGATGAACTTGGTCTCCCTTTTATAGACTAAGGGAGGACCTTCGGATAATAACCTACGGACTGAAGAGGTGACAACATGTCTCTCTTCAGTCAGATAAGAGAAGGTGAATCTAATATAAAAATACAATGTCAGACTAGGGTGGCTTGCCTATAATATAATAGTATTTTAAGTACACAAGACATGCTTCTAAAGGGCCATGCCTGATCTAGTCTAATCATGTCCTATAAGTTGGAGTACTTATCCCTTGCCTTATCTTCTAGATATTCTTTGATCTTCAGTCTTCTTTGTTGAATGTTTGAGTAAGATATTTCCTTGAGTTGGTTGATATTGATAGTCTGAAATCCTGAGTGGATTTTGGAGTCCTGGCTGGTTTAATCAGAGTGTCTTTGGAAATATGATTATGTATGACTTGGTCTTCTGAGTTAGTTCGGAGTGTGGTCTTCCGAGTACTTTCTGATCTTGAGCTCTTTTGGAGTTCCGAAATCCATTATTGGATTTCGGATGATTGTAATGTTATCTGAACTTAACTTATCAGAGATGTTAGTTAAGGGCATACATTAAACAGTTAAATCATTCATCAAAACATTCACATGAAAGTAAATTCATTCCATCAAAATAAGAAGTTTGACATTACAATCCTAAAATATCAAACTACGAGTTGGTCAACGATTAGACTTTCAGTACTAACAATTCCCCCTTCGGTGACCAATCGAGGGGTTTGAGTCATTTTTCCCATTTATCCAGTATGCCTTGTTTTGCAGCATATTGCCAGAACTTTCTGACTTCCAGTAGCCATTGCAATCTGAGAAGTAATTCTTTCTTTGCTTCTGGATCTGATGAAGTTGATTTCTGCAGGGCCTTGATGTATACTTTCACCATTCCATTGGAGATTCTTCTGATTTGATCAGCACGAAGGAAAAGGAAGGATCATTTTTCTTCAGGATTCTTATATACCAATCCGAGTTCTGGATCGAAGGTGGCACCTCTTTTCCATTTGTCTCGATCGTTTGGCATTGATAGATCAGGATTGGGTATTATTTGCGGATCATGATGGTCTTTGATGATCTTGTACATTTCAGCATCGTTGTAGCAGAATTCCTCTACAATGCGGTGTAGAAATCTTTTTGCTGCTACATAAGCTTCTCTGGCATCTTGTTTTTCTTTGTGAGATAGCTTTACAGCTATTGAGTAGATGTCAGCTGTTTTCATGTTTCGGAAATCGGCTTCAGTTATCAAGTTGTGTTGGCGTAATCGCCGTTTCTGACCAGCTCATATTCGAAGAAATCGGATTTCTGAAATTTTCTCCTTTTAACACTTCGAACGGCTGTTATGGGTTCGTTTGACCATGTTTCCTCTTGAGGTTTGGTCCATTTCTTGAGGAACTGCAGATTCTTGTAGTATGCAGCTAGCTCTTTGTGAGGTCCTGATTCTGTAGCAAAGTTCAGAGTGTATCGGTATTTTTCTCCGTAAGGGGTCAATGGTATGTCCTAGTTATGTTGGGATGTGGGAGGAGGATTGTATGATTTGAAGGGTTGATAATCCGAATCGATCAATGGTCGGAGATGCATGATATTTGACAGATTGAGTCCACTCGAGGCAGTTGGATTGTCTTGGTTTAGGTTGGGGTCTGACTCTGTGCTAGGAGTTTTATCACGTTCAAGAGAATCGAAGAATTTCGATTTCTTGTCCTTGATCTCTTGGGGATCGGATTCTTTAATGGGCGAGTATACAAGAATTTCTTCTGAGTGATCCTCGTCCATTGGGTCCTGAATTTTAAGGGATTTGGAAGGAGATTTTGAAGGTGGGGATTTCTGAGGAGATTTCTAAGGATCCGAAATCGGAGGAGGAGATTTCGGAGTAGGGGATTTCTGAGGAGAAGGAGATTTCTGAGGATCCGAAATCGGAGGAAAGGATTTCTGAGTGGGTGATTTCGGAGGAGGATCAATATTCTCGTCATTGTTCGTGTTTTCTTGGGTTTTTCCTTTATCGGCATTTGTGTCTTCCTGCTGGGTGTCTCCTTGATCATTTGTTCCACTTGGGCCAGCAGTGGTGTCTATCAACATGTCAGTAGTTTGGGTTGTTCTACTACTTTATCATCCGCCTTTCCCCCTCCTGAGGCACTTGTAGGAACGGAAGGGGTCACATACAGGCGGGCTAAAATGGAGTCTAGCTTGTCGGAGATGATGGTGACTTCCTTCTTGATACAATCAGGAAGAGGTGTATCATACATGGTCTGGAGAGCTTCCATGGCTTCCATATTCAGTTTTGTGCAGAGTTTGATTTGTTCAATAGGACCAGCTATGGTGCCGGTGATGTTTTGTAGGGTTTGGGTAATCATCTGAAGGAGAAGGGCATTTGTTCTTCTGAGGGAGAAATTTTCAGCCAGAACTCCATTCCGATAGTTGGATATATGGTCCATGGAGTCTTTGAGCTTGGTTTGTATGTTGGTTAGAAGCTCAGGAACTTGTTGTTGACATTTCTCAACTTCAGTGAGCATCTTTTGTGCAGTCTTCATCATGTTGGTTGCATCGGATGCCCGTTGAGCATCAATTGAGGCGATCCCGTCATGGATAATCTTTTATGCTTGGCTGTCGCAGTGTAGGAGGATGTCGTTGTCTTTCTTTTCTAGTGCAGCTACTCAGTCTTTAATTTCAGCAAGTTCTTTGACCATTGCCTCCTGATTTTGTGAGGATTTGAATTCGGTCAGGAGTGTGGTCAAGGTGTCAACCTTCTGATGAAGAGAGTCATCCTTGAGTAAGGAATTGACGGATTGAGGTTGAGTTTGTTTGACAGCCTTATCTGAGGATGAGTTGGTATCACTGAGGTCGATTGGGTGCATTTGGGAGGAAGAGGGTTTGTCGACTTCTTGGTCAGTACCAGGGTGAGTGGTAGCAAAGGATACTGATTGGGTGTCGGAGATGATCTGTCTAGGGCCAGACTCAGTGGGTTGTTCGGCTATTTGTTGTTGCATGGCCTTTTTCTGAATCTCTCGAGCTTGGAATCTGTCCCAAGTGAGAGGGGCTATGGTTGAGACGATATTTGACCAGTTCGTTTCAGTGGTGTCAAATATGTAGACGGGAGTGTCTACCAGTGTGTTGAGAGAAGCACTCAGAAGGGAATCAATTTGTAGAGTGAGTGCATTGATCCGCTGGCGTTCGGATTTTGTAGTTGCGGAGTCATTATCAGATGGTGGTCCAAATGTAGAGAGAACTTGGAGTTGTTGTTGTTTAAGCTCGAATTGTTTCTTGAGACGATTGAGCAAGGATTCTTGTTCTTGAATAGCATTCTTGAACTTCCATTTGTCGAAGTCAGACGCATCTGCCGGAGGTTTAGTGAGATCCGGGATAGGATCATCCTGAACAAGTGTTTCTGGCTTTCGAGAATTTATGGGTGAGGTTGCTGTATCTTCCATGTTCATATTGTTCTGAGTATCATCCGAGTTGGGAGAGTTCTGTTTTTCCTCCAGATGTTCTGACTCGGAATCTCTTGAAGACGGTTCAGATGTCTAACAAGAAATAACATAGATTAGATTACGAAAAGTTATGTCAGATGGAGTATATACCTGATGGAAGCAAGCAGATGATTGAATCAATCATTATTTGCCAATTCAATTTAGTGAATTTCGGATATCCAATTTTGGTAAACATGATTAAGTAGACGGAAATAACCGAGTAATGTGATAAGTGAATGTACTAAGTTCTGATGATTAAGATAGGTGAGCTTGAAGTGCCAGGAGATTGTGTGTGATATATATTTATTTTGTTTTTGTTTTGTTTTAATTTTAAAAAGGGGGAGAAAATTAGGAAGAGAAAAAGGGGGTTTCTCAGAAATGATTAGTTTATGAGAAAAAGTAAAGAAGAGGAGGGGGTGTCTCAGAAAAGAGAAGTTTCTGAGAAGTAGGAAGGAGAGGGGGGGTGTTTCTGAGAAAGATGAGACTTTTGAGAAATCAGAAAGAGAGAGAAGGTGTACTCAGAAGCATGAACTTCTGAGAAATCAGGAAGACAAGTAAGAAAAGTGGTACCGTTTTGGTTTATCGTTGTTTCTTCTTTGGAGGTTGTTTGGATGGTGAGGACTCGGAAGCTTTCTTTTTGAGTTTCTTGGGAGCTTCACATTGTTTGAGAGAGTGTGGAGGATAATCAGGTACGCCTTCTGTTGTAGAGATGTGGTAGGTGACGGCAGAGTCTACCGGGTTTGCTAGGTTCAGAAGCGATTTTGGTAGCCTGCGGATTGGTCCAAAGATAGGGTCTGTTTTTGGAGCATATGGTTTGGCTTTGGGCATGATCAATGTGTCTTCACCTTTTTGTGTAGGAATTGATAGATTAAGAGTGTGATAGATGTGTTGGATGCACAAGCCCCAGAAACGTGCTGAATGGATTTGGCTTTTGGGTTTCTGAGATGTGGGTATGTAGGAGAGAAAGTCGTCAAATAAGATCGATGCATAATCAATATCTCTACCAGAGTAGAGACTCCAAAGGAGTCCCATGAGGCGTTTGCTCAATTGGTCTGTACCGCCCAACTTGCCTGTTAAGCACTTAATGATGTAATGGATGAGACACTGCCATAAAGGGGAGATGTGCCCTTTAGACATTTGGAAGAGTTTGGGCAGATCATATACATATCCCATATGGTAGATCATGGATTTAAGATCGGCATCAGTTGGTTGGTCAAAGGTGGTTGTGTGGTAAGGAAGTTCGAGTGCTGCGGCAAACAGTTGTTTATCAAGAATGACGGTTTGACCATCGTGAAGGGTTAGGGTGTAACCGGTGGGACATTTGGTGGCGGTGGAGACGGTGTCGTGAAGTATGGTGATCGGTATCGCAGGTGGTGGATGAAAGAAAGCTTTAGCCAGTATGTGCCTTGACAGAATGTGAATAATGATGCGTAGATGCTGTTTGAAAGTTGTGAGATCATCTAGAAGATGGAGATTAGATACAGCAATGAGTACAGTGTCCTTGTCGCTCTTGGATTGGGATGCCATTGAGGAGATAGAATTTGTGAGAAACGAGGAGTAATGGGGTTTTTAGATTTTTAGGGTTGAGAGGCGGCGAGAGAAGATTATGATAACAAAGAGAGTTGGAGAAGATGAAGACGCATGTGAAATTGGAAAAAGAGGGAACGGTTATAACAATTTAAAAGTGTAATAAACTGTCTGGTTGTGGGAATGAAGGGACGTGTGAACAGTTGTGTTAGAAAAAGAGTGAGCTTGGCATTAAATGAGAAGAAATGATGAAAAGAGATGGTCCATTAAAGGATGGACATGTGTGGCAGAGAGAATATCCGTTGGAGAAAAATAGATCGTGGAGATTTTAATTATTGGGCATTAAATGTTTTTCGCATTGAATTTTCATTCTTTTATTGAATATGTCGTGGTGAGGTGTCTAAGGTACGGAGTAGTGTACTAGTTGTGTTTCTGACGTGATCAGGGGGCAGGTAGTGCTGAATAGGTTAATGAATCAGCAGAGTTGAATGTCAGAGGTTGGGGTGAGTATGGGAGATTGAGGTCCGAGAAGAGTTTCGAAGTGGAAGAATGCTGAGAGAGAGAGAGTTCTGATTATGAGTGAGGGTATGGGGGTTCTGAAATATGGGAAGGAATCAGAAGGCATAAATCAGAAAGGGAGGGTGTGATTCGGAAATTGAAGGTTTGAACAGAGGTAGTGTTTCTGAGAGCTATTGGTCAGAAATGGTATGAGAGTGAGAGTTCTGATTGTGGTTCTGAGAAGAAACTTCAAAGGTTACGTTCTGAGAATAACCAGTTGATGTGTAACCTAGGTTTTGTGAATTGAATTCAGAACTTTTCAATCAGAACTTTTTATTCAGAATTGGTGTGGGGAGAAATCGGAGATAGAAGGATTTTGAGAGAAGGTAAGGTTTGTCGTTTTTAGAGAGAAGGGATATTTAGAGAGGGGGAGTGAGAGAGTTAGGTGGTGATGTGTCAGTTATTGGAAAATGAGAACAACCAGTATGGAAGCAAGAGCAGTTTATCCATTACGCCGTCAAAGTTGCCAAACCGTCTAATCAACCGTTTTTAGGCCATGATGCTGATGTGACGGGTGCATTAACTGCCCACTAGAGTCATTATGACCTCGATTTATTTTAATTGGAGTAGGCGAATGGGCATGCTGGGAGATTATAAAAAGGGTTTACAGGCTAACCTTTTAACCACGTATAACACAAGAGATAAATTAACTACACAGATCTTGCTTTGCAGAAATGGCTCGATTCTTCTTCAAGTGTTTTGATGAGGTAGAAGTGAAACTGACTCATGGAGATTTTGCTGGAGGATTTTATGAAGGGGTGATCACAAAAACTTGGAAACGGCGGTGTGAGGTGTAGTTGAGGTGTTTGCCGGACAATACCACCGGAAAGATGATGATCGTAAGGGTCAAATACGGTCTTCTTCGTCCTATTCCACCGACTGTGATAGTAGAATACAAAGTCGGAGACTATGTCGATGCATGGGATCGACAAGGGTGGTGGAACGGTGTCGTCGACGACGTGATCGGCGACGATGTTTATGATGTTGTGCTGCTAGACGGGAAGACTGTGCAAGTGTGTGATTCGTCTGTGCGGATCACACAAAATTTTTCGTATGGAAATCCTCCAAAGTGGCAGTACAACAAGCACTAAGGTGGAGGGGTTGAAGGGGAGAAGAAATGATCATCTATTGTTTTTGATGTTTTCTAGTAGTCTTTTTGTAATAGAATCTTAAGTCATATGTTTTTGAGATGTTTAGGTGTATGACTTAATGGATTCAGTGAATGTAATGTTTATCTTAATGAAACATTTTTGGCTTTTATATGTGTGTTGGTAGTCCTAAAATGAAGTGTGTGACAACTCGTGATTGAGAATGTTGAAAGAGATTTTCTGAGGTTATTATGAGAGAAGTCGGAAGGTTTAAAGTTCTGAGAGAATAGACAGTAGGTGTTCAGAACTGAGTGTTTGCGGAGTGGATGATAGTCAGAAAATGAATATCATTCTCTGAAGAAATCAGAATCAGGATTTAACATACCCAATTTTTCCAGAAAATTGTTAAATTTAGTGGAGTCTAAGGCTTTTGTGAAGACATCCGCAACTTGTTCATCCGTAGGAATGAAGTAAAGTTCAATGTTACCTTCTAGAATCTGATCTTTGATGAAATGATATCTCAGATCGATGTGTTTGGTCATAGAGTGTTGAATGGGATTATGAGAAATTGCTATGGCATTCTTGGAGTCACAATAGATAGGAGCTTGAAGAAATCGGTAACCATAATCCATGAGCTGAGTCTTCATCCAGAGAACTTGTGAACAGCAGGTAGATGCAGCCACGTATTCGGCTTTTGTTGAGGACAGGGCGACTCAGTTTTGTTTCTTTGATGACCAGCTGACTAGTCTTCCACCTAGGAATTGACAGCCTCCGGACGTGCTTTTCCGATCCAATTTGCATCCGACATGGTCCGAAGCGGTGAATGCTTGGAGTTTGAAGTTGTCTCCAATCTGATACCATAGTCCCATTGCCTTTGTTCCCTTGAGGTATTTGAAAATTTGTTTCACTGCTGTCAGATGTGATAATTTCGGAGCAGCTTCATATCTGGCACATAGACAAGTTGAAAACATGATGTCGAGTCTACTTACGGTTAAGTACAAGAGTGATCCTATCATTCCTCGATATATCTTATGATCTACTGGCTCGCCTTCGGGGTCAGCAAAGAGTTTATGATTGGTGGATATCGGAACTTTGGCAGTAGAACAATTTTCAAGGGAAAATTTCTTCAGAAGTTGTATATTTTTCTTGATGTATGAAGATGCCTCTTTTGATTTGTTTAATTTGTAGACCGAGGAAGAAGTTTATTTCTCTGTTCATGCTCATGTGAAATTTATCGGTCATAATTTTTGCAAATTCATCAACCATTGCTTGATTTGTGGATCCGAAGATAATATCATCGACGTATACTTGGACGATCATGATGTGATTTTGATGGGATCGAGCAAAGAATGTCGGATCAATGACTCCTCTTCTGTATCCAGATGATACTAGAAAGGTTGATAATGTTTCGTACCAAGCTCTGGGTGATTGCTTTAGACCATATACTGCCTTATTCAGACGGTACACATGGTTGGGACGAGATAGATCTTCAAAACCAGGAAGTTGTTGAAGATAAACAGTTTCTTGAAGATCACCTTGGAGAAATGCACTTTTTACATCCATTTGATGTACAATTATGTTTTTGTGTGCAACATAGGTTAGAAAGATTCTGATGGCTTCTAGTCTTGCTACTGGTGCATATGTTTCATCATAGTCAAGTCCTTCAATCTGACTATATCCTTTTGCTACTAATCTGGCTTTGTTTCTGACTACTGTACCCATGTCATCAAGTTTGTTTCGAAAGACCCATCTAGTTCCGATGACTCTGTGATTTGATGGTCTTGGAACAAGATCCCAGACATTGTTTCTTTTGAATTCTGAAAGTTCTTCTTGCATGGCTCTGATCCAATCGTCGTCGTCTAAAGCATCTAGGATTGTCTTTGGTTCAACTTTGCTGATGTAAGCTGCATAATGACATTCATCTTGAATTGATTTCTTTGACCTTGTCTGAACTTTGGATGAGGGATCTCCGATGATTTGGTTCGGAGGATGACTCCGAGTCCATTTATGTAATCTTGGAAGAAGAGCTGGATCAGAGATAGGAGGAGTGACATTTTGAATAAAGTGAGTGTCTTCAGGTGATGTATTTTCAATTTGAGATTCTTCTGCTGATGTATTTTCATCGGCTTCAAAGGTGAAGACTGGTGAATTATCGGTTGCGGCATCAGAGGAATGAACTTGAGTATCCTCGGGTGGGACATCTGTTGATAAAGTATCTTCTGGAGTTTGATGGCCCCTTTCGGATTGAAATATCCTATCAACATGAGTTGGGAGTCTGGACTCCCCCTCAGCAGTTGCTGGGTGTGACGGTTTTTTCTGAGTCTGATAATTTGGTGAAGGGAGCAAGGGCTCCCCCTCAAATTCTGAAGTGCTGATCGGAGATTCTGTTTGATTGTCAGACGTCATGGGTGCCGATGGCGTGTAAGGTTCTGATGCTGAAGTGATTTGCTGAATTGCATCTGGAGAGTGGATCACTTCCGCATCTTTTGCAGTTACTGGTGCGTCAAAGAGTAAGTCGTAATCAATTTCAACTGTATGAATGGGTCGATGTCCCACTGTAATATCGTTCTCCATTACATATAGAATATCTTGATTCTTCTTTCTCCACTGATACTGATCATCGAATTCTATGTTGAAGCTTTCTTCAATGACTCGTGTTCTTTTGTTTAGAACTCGATAAGCAACTGACTTTGAGGAGTAACCCATGAAGATTGCTTCATCACTTTTGGGTGCGAATTTACCCAAGTGGTCTTTGTTATTTTTAATGAAGCATCTGCAACCAAAGATATGGAAAAATTTGACATTGGGTTTTCTCCCATTTAAGATTTCGTAGAGTGTCTTTTGTAGTCGTTTGTTGATGATGGATCGATTTTGAACAAAGCATGCTGTTGCTATTGCTTCTGCCCAGAAGGTTAGAGGAAGATTTGCAAATGTCAGCATTGATCAAGCTGCTTCCACTAAGGTTCTGTTTCTTCTTTCTACTACACCGTTTTGTTGAGGAGTATATGGTGCTGAGAAGTTGTGCTCTATTCCTTTTAATGGTAGAAATTCTTCAATTTTCTTATTATTGAACTCAGTTCCATTATCACTTCGGATTCTTCTAACTGGTAGTTGAATTTTGAGTTCAATTGATGTAATAAAGTTTCCGAGTTCTGAAAATGTGTCTGATTTTAATCTTAAGAAAAATACCCAGGTGAATCGGGAGTAGTCATCCACGACAACTAGGATATATTTCTTGTGATTTAGACTAGCAACAGTTGATGGACCCTGTTGAAAATAATACGATAACTGATCACCACGAATAAGGGTTTTTAAGCCGATTACTGTGTGACAGATATGTATTTTATCTATAATATGCGGAATAAATATAAACTAAAATTAAATAACTGAAAACTATAAATAAGTAAAATAAAGCGGTAAATCTAAACTAGACAGTATTTAAATAGACAGAAAGCGGTAAATAAAGTAAATGTTAGAAGTTAGAGGTTAGATGTAATAAACGCCATTATCAACGATAAAGTGTTTTTACAATAAATAAAAAGGTTAGAAGTTAGAAGTTAGAAGTTAGATGTCTCGGTTAAATACAGTCCACATATGTTTTCGTTTTCAAGGTTCAATTCGGATGTATTGGATATTTGGTACAGTTGATTTATAACAGTTTGAATAAATCAATAACGACACAGATAATTTCAAAAGAACTTATCGATAGCTGAGGAAGATGGTGTTTTCTTTGAAGCGTCGATTCTTGTTCTTTTCGGTAGGATGAAGTTTGGTAGTTTTTGGTGTTTGGTGAAATGGGTTTTTAGTGTCGGTTTAATTGAGATGCACGGGGTTTTTGTGGTTTAGTTTTCGTGGTGTATGTATTTGGTAGAGGGTGTGTAGGTTTTGTGGTTTGGTATTCGGGTTGAGGTTGTTTAGAGGTTTGAAGTTTGGTGTCGGGTAGAGGTTTTGTTTGGTGTCGGGTAGAGGTTTTGTATGGTGTTGGGTAGAGGTTTTGTTTGGTGTTGGGTAGAGGTTTTGTTTGGTGTTGGGTAGAGTATGGGTGTAGCGGTTTTGTTTGGTGTTTGTTTGGACGTGGTTTTTCTTTGGCTGAAAAGGGTTTTCTTGAGAGTTTTGGCAGGTTTTTTGCTCTTTGGACGTAGGATAATATTGGTGCTTGAATGGGTATGGTGTGGTGTAATTATTTTCTGCACAAGAATGGCAAGAGTTTGGCTTCTTATTTATAGTCACTGAACACAGTGTTCGCATCGCGACCAGGTGGTCCGTCGTGTCGCGAAGGTGCGTGTGTCGGGTTGCTTTTGGTCGGCCACTGGTTAGTGCGTTGTGTTGGTAGTCTCGCGATCAAGAAGTAGGTGGTGTCGCGTCGGAGGTCTTCGCGTCGCGACCACCCTTGCCGTCGCGTCGCGACCGCTGAAGGATTTTGGTCTTCTGTGTTTTGTTCTTCTTCACGTCGCGACCAAGGCTTCTGTCGCGTCGTGATTGCTGTAGCAGGGTGATATTTTTGTATTTTGCTCTTTGGTTCGTAGCATTACTTCCTCAGGTTTGGTTGTTTTCTCAAAGTTTCTCGGGTCTTGATTCATTGTTGTTTTTGATCTTGAATTCACGCAATCTGAAATAAACTGATAATATTTGTTAGATAATAACAGTTCATCTTATTTCAGTGATGGTCACATAAAAACATAAAAACATTATTCAACAATTTCCCCCTATGTGATCATTAATGAAATGAGGAGAAAAATGTTTGATTGAAAATTCTTGAAATTTGGATAAGACATTTATAAAACCATATCACTTGTTTTGTAAAAGGTGTGACTAGATTTTACTTATGTTTTGAAAAATGTTTGTCAAGAATATTTGTTTCTGAATCAAGGTTTCATGTTCAATTATCAAAAGGTTTTTGTATATGCATTTTCATAATATTCCTTAAGATTTTATAGCATTTATAAAGACGACAAGTGATCTTAATAGGTCGATTCAGATGAACTCTCATAGGTATAGCTCACACTTGACTGAGGTGTTTTGGTTGTTCTGGGTGCAGAACTGGTGTATAATCACTAAAGATGAGTGATATCTCTCAGTTTGAAGGTGTTGACTTATGCTTAATGTGGATTTATACCTATATACTTTAGTCACTTGGTCTTCATATTAGATAATCAATCACATAAGACTGGTTTCGACATTACTCTGAGGGTTTCTTCATTCATGCCATTGATGTTCACTCTCTCTCCGTCGGTAAATACATGTAGAGGGGTTTAGAAGTTTTCATAGTGCAGTTTGCAACTAAGAATATTCAATTATGAAGGCTACAGTATCCCGGTAAATCTTTGATTTTGACAGCTATATTTGATAAAGCTTTTGAGAATTCGTTGTTTGAGAGATGTCTGTCTTGATGGATTGTTGTTGTAAATCTTCCTTTTCTTTGGTGAAGTGTTCACCTTTGTCTTTATCTTTTCTTGATTTTTGTGTGAATACACATTGTATAAAGGATATCTGATGTGGTTGTTAATTGTGATTTGTTGACAGCATATGTTTGATATGACTTTGTCGTTTCTTCAATTGTCGGATTCGTTATGCCAGATGATGAATCTTTTCTTGATTTGGCTTGATTGAGGATAGGGATAGGTGATATAAAAGACAGTTTGTCTAATATATAAGAAAATGATTGTATCGTCCCTGGTCATTTTGATATCTAAGCAAAAATGAGACTAGCATCACGGTATAAGAGTATAAATCCTATAAGTCATAATGAGAACACCTTTGCTCACAGAAATGAATTCCACTTAGCAGTTAAAGACGAGGCACAAATTCTCACATGGGTTTGGTTTTCATCTGAATCTCCTGATCTTATGTCCCTTAATTGATAAAATCGTTATATTTGAAATAATTTCAAAGGGAATAGGAGAATGTACATAACGAAAATTTTGAGATTTGAACCTTCACTTTAATTTAAGAATCAATATGACTGAGAACATTCATCGAGCATTAGTATCTGAAAATTTAGTCAAGAAGATGTTAATCACATGGTTTTATAAAAACTTCCAAAAGGATAAAACTTTATTCAATTTTTTTTGTGATTTTTGATTATGTGGATGTTTTTGGTAAATTTTGGTTTGCGGGTGAGAATGGGGTAACGAGAGTTCCCCCATAAATGATGCACTGGGATCATTTTGGATAGGTAGATTGGGATTGTTTAAAGAGGAATTTGGTTTTGGTGGTTCTCCCATAAATGATGCATTGGGATCATTTGGACAGGTGGATTGGGGTGTTTTAGGAGGGTTCTTGTGTTGGTGGTTCCCCCTCGACTGGATCCGCATCATTTTGGTTTGATTGTGAAATTTCTGCATCGGAGGTAGTGTGGGTTTGAAGTCTTGTAGAAGGCTCTGGTTTCCTGTCATATGCTTGGAACGGCCACTATCGATATACCATGTATCATCCTTGGGCTTTCCAGCACGAAGTGCCTGCAATTAGACAGAAATTTTAGGTACCCAAACCATGGTGGGTCCTGATTTGTTAATGGTTTTCGGTGATTTGAAATTGTTATGGTTTCTGTTAATTGGACGAAATGGTTGAGGCTTGATTTGACTTATCAGATTTTCCCAATTTAAGATTTGTTTTTGAAAGCCTGTCATTTGGAAATATTTCTGATTGTGTGAAAGGTATCCTTTATGTAATGACTTGTCTGATAACCTTTCTTTGTTTTTGGGATGAGGATGGTTTTGAAAATTTTTTTGTTTTTGTGGCAAGGAGGTTGGTTTCAAAGGTTTCTTTTGGGTTTGTTTGAAAACTTTGGGCTTGCCTTGTTCCCTTTGAAGAGCAATTGGTTTAGAGGTACTGCCTTTCTCGTAAAAGGAGTTTGCTTTATTCAAAAAGTCTTTAAGTTTGGAGTTTTGGTTGGTAATTTGGATTTGGTGGGTTGAAGACCTATTAGTGAAAAATCTTTTGGAAACACTGAAATCAGTATCATCTGGGTTACAGTTGATAACTGTTTCGTCGTCTGAATTTTCCTCGTTAACAGATGTGGATGGATCTGTTAGAGTTGATTCAGAGTTTTCACTGTTTGTCTTGGTTTCTTGTTTGGCTTGTTCGATTTCGAAGGATTCTCTTCCTAATCCAGGTCTGTAATTCGTATCGATTTTGCCAGATCCTAAGGATGTTGCTTTGATGAAAATATCATCACTTAGCTTTCTAGCAAGATTGATAGAATCCAGTTTTCCTTGAAATCTTTGATTCTCGGATTCAAGAAGTTTGATTTGTTTTGAAAAATCATCTAATTTCAGAATCAAACTAGAGTTTATGTCAGTTAAATCTTGAATTTTTAGTTTTAACTGAAGGACTTCTATTTCTAAGGCATCTTTTATTTCAGATGGAAAAACAGATTGATTTTTTATTTCCAAGTCCTTTTTTTGTTTTAGAGCTTCATTTAATTTTATAAGACGTGATTATATTCTTCTGATTTTCGTTCGACGTCTCTTTTAAGTTTGTCTCTAGTCTTTGTTGATTCTCTAAATCTGAGTTGCAAGGTTTGTAATTCAGATTTGTAGATATCAGATTTGACTATTGTGTCATGATATAGTTTGGGATCAGCTTTCAAACTGTTCTCAATCTTAGTCATGTGGGACTCAAATGGTGTTCTTGAAAGACCAATTTCTGAGATCATAGACCATACCTGATCGATGACATATGGAGCTCTTGAGTAGGTTGTGGAAGACATTTTTGGGTTGGTTTTTTTTTTTTTTTGAAAATTTTAAGATTTTAATTTTTTAATTTTTTTTTTCTTCGTTGAACAAGTGATATTAAGATGAAATTTTTAAAGAAAACTTATTGGTGGTTTATAAAAACGCTACACAAAAGTTCTCGACAAAACTTTCAAAGTAAATCACACAAGCTCTGATACCAATTGTTGAAAATAATACGATAACTGATCACCACGAATAAGTGTTTTTAAGCCGATTACTGTGTGACAGATATGTATTTTATCTATAATATGCGGAATAAATATAAACTAAAATTAAATAACTGAAAACTATAAATAAGTAAAATAAAGCGGTAAATCTAAACTAGACAGTATTTAAATAGACAGAAAGCGGTAAATAAAGTAAATGTTAGAAGTTAGAGGTTAGATGTAATAAACGCCATTATCAACGATAAAGTGTTTTTACAATAAATAAAAAGGTTAGAAGTTAGAAGTTAGAAGTTAGATGTCTCGGTTAAATACAGTCCACATATGTTTTCGTTTTCAAGGTTCAATTCGGATGTATTGGATATTTGGTACAGTTGATTTATAACAGTTTGAATAAATCAATAACGACACAGATAATTTCAAAAGAACTTATCGATAGCGGAGGAAGATGGTGTTTTCTTTGAAGCGTCGATTCTTGTTCTTTTCGGTAGGATGAGGTTTGGTAGTTTTTGGTGTTTGGTGAAATGGGTTTTTAGTGTCGGTTTAATTGAGATGCACGGGGTTTTTGTGGTTTAGTTTTCGTGGTGTATGTATTTGGTAGAGGGTGTGTAGGTTTTGTGGTTTGGTATTCGGGTTGAGGTTGTTTAGAGGTTTGAAGTTTGGTGTCGGGTAGAGGTTTTGTTTGGTGTCGGGTAGAGGTTTTGTATGGTGTTGGGTAGAGGTTTTGTTTGGTGTTGGGTAGAGGTTTTGTTTGGTGTTGGGTAGAGTATGGGTGTAGCGGTTTTGTTTGGTGTTTGTTTGGACGTGGTTTTTCTTTGGCTGAAAAGGGTTTTCTTGAGAGTTTTGGCAGGTTTTTTGCTCTTTGGATGTAGGATAATATTGGTGCTTGAATGGGTATGGTGTGGTGTAATTATTTTCTGCACAAGAATGGCAAGAGTTTGGCTTCTTATTTATAGTCACTGAACACAGTGTTCGCGTCGCGACCAGGTGGTCCGTCGCGTCGCGAAGGTGCGTGTGTCGGGTTGCTTTTGGTCGGCCACTGGTTAGTGCGTTGTGTTGG
The DNA here is from genome assembly GCA_023525715.1 of Cichorium intybus. Lineage (NCBI taxonomy): Eukaryota > Viridiplantae > Streptophyta > Magnoliopsida > Asterales > Asteraceae > Cichorium > Cichorium intybus. The sequence continues at coordinate 79,039,402 of CM042013.1, read as the reverse complement.
TAGTCTCGCGATCAAGAAGTAGGTGGTGTCGCGTCGGAGGTCTTCGCGTCGCGACCACCCTTGCCGTCGCGTCGCGACCGCTGAAGGATTTTGGTCTTCTATGTTTTGTTCTTCTTCACGTCGCGACCAAGGCTTCTGTCGCGTCGTGATTGCTGTAGCAGGGTGATATTTTTGTATTTTGCTCTTTGGTTCGTAGCATTACTTCCTCAGGTTTGGTTGTTTTCTCAAAGTTTCTCGGGTCTTGATTCATTGTTGTTTTTGATCTTGAATTCACGCAATCTGAAATAAACTGATAATATTTGTTAGATAATAACAGTTCATCTTATTTCAGTGATGGTCACATAAAAACATAAAAACATTATTCAACAATTTCCCCTATGTGATCATTAATGAAATGAGGAGAAAAATGTTTGATTGGAAATTCTTGAAATTTGGATAAGACATTTATAAAACCATATCACTTGTTTTGTAAAAGGTGTGACTAGATTTTACTTATGTTTTGAAAAATGTTTGTCAAGAATATTTGTTTCTGAATCAAGGTTTCATGTTCAATTATCAAAAGGTTTTTGTATATGCATTTTCATAATATTCCTTAAGATTTTATAGCATTTATAAAGACGACAAGTGATCTTAATAGGTCGATTTAGATGAACTCTCATAGGTATAGCTCACACTTGACTGAGGTGTTTTGGTTGTTCTGGGTGCAGAACTGGTGTATAATCACTAAAGATGAGTGATATCTCTCAGTTTGAAGGTGTTGACTTATGCTTAATGTGGATTTATACCTATATACTTTAGTCACTTGGTCTTCATATTAGATAATCAATCACATAAGACTGGTTTCGGCATTACTCTGAGGGTTTCTTCATTCATGCCATTGATGTTCACTCTCTCTCCGTCGGTAAATACATGTAGAGGGGTTTAGAAGTTTTCATAGTGCAGTTTGCAACTAAGAATATTCAATTATGAAGGCTACAGTATCCCGGTAAATCTTTGATTTTGACAGCTATATTTGATAAAGCTTTTGAGAATTTGTTGTTTGAGAGATGTCTGTCTTGATGGATTGTTGTTGTAAATCTTCCTTTTCTTTGGTGAAGTGTTCACCTTTGTCTTTATCGTTTCTTGATTTTTGTGTGAATACACATTGTATAAAGGATATCTGATGTGGTTGTTAATTGTGATTTGTTGACAGCATATGTTTGATATGACTTTGTCGTTTCATCAATTGTCGGATTCGTTATGCCAGATGATGAATCTTTTCTTGATTTGGCTTGATTGAGGATAGGGATAGGTGATATAAAAGACAATTTGTCTAATATATAAGAAAATGATTGTATCGTCCCTGGTCATTTTGATATCTAAGCAAAAATGAGACTAGCATCACGGTATAAGAGTATAAATCCTATAAGTCATAATGAGAACACCTTTGCTCACAGAAATGAATTCCACTTAGCAGTTAAAGACGAGGCACAAATTCTCACATGGGTTTGGTTTTCATCTGAATCTCCTGATCTTATGTCCCTTAATTGATAAAATCGTTATATTTGAAATAATTTCAAAGGGAATAGGAGAATGTACATAACGAAAATTTTGAGATTTGAACCTTCACTTTAATTTAAGAATCAATATGACTGAGAACATTCATCGAGCATTAGTATCTGAAAATTTAGTCAAGAAGATGTTAATCACATGGTTTTATAAAAACTTCCAAAAGGATAAAACTTTATTCAATTTTTTTGTGATTTTTGATTATGTGGATGTTTTTGGTAAATTTTGGTTTGCGGGTGAGAATGGGGTAACGAGAGTTCCCCCATAAATGATGCACTGGGATCATTTTGGATAGGTAGATTGGGATTGTTTAAAGAGGAATTTGGTTTTGGTGGTTCTCCCATAAATGATGCATTGGGATCATTTGGACAGGTGGATTGGGGTGTTTTAGGAGGGTTCTTGTGTTGGTGGTTCCCCCTCGACTGGATCCGCATCATTTTGGTTTGATTGTGAAATTTCTGCATCGGAGGTAGTGTGGGTTTGAAGTCTTGTAGAAGGCTCTGGTTTCCTGTCATATGCTTGGAACGGCCACTATCGATATACCATGTATCATCCTTGGGCTTTCCAGCACGAAGTGCCTGCAATTAGACAGAAATTTTAGGTACCCAAACCATGGTGGGTCCTGATTTGTTAATGGTTTTCGGTGATTTGAAATTGTTATGGTTTCTGTTAATTGGACGAAATGGTTGAGGCTTGATTTGACTTATCAGATTTTCCCAATTTAAGATTTGTTTTTGAAAGCCTGTCATTTGGAAAGATTTCTGATTGTGTGAAAGGTATCCTTTATGTAATGACTTGTCTGATAACCTTTCTTTGTTTTTGGGATGAGGATGGTTTTGAAATTTTTTTTGTTTTTGTGGCAAGGAGGTTGGTTTCAAAGGTTTCTTTTGGGTTTGTTTGAAAACTTTGGGCTTGCCTTGTTCCCTTTGAAGAGCAATTGGTTTAGAGGTACTGCCTTTCTCGTAAAAGGAGTTTGCTTTATTCAAAAAGTCTTTAAGTTTGGAGTTTTGGTTGGTAATTTGGATTTGGTGGGTTGAAGACCTATTAGTGAAAAATCTTTTGGAAACACTGAAATCAGTATCATCTGGGTTACAGTTGATAACTGTTTCGTCGTCTGAATTTTCCTCGTTAACAGATGTGGATGGATCTGTTAGAGTTGATTCAGAGTTTTCACTGTTTGTCCTGGTTTCTTGTTTGGCTTGTTCGATTTCGAAGGATTCTCTTCCTAATCCAGGTCTGTAATTCGTATCGATTTTGCCAGATCCTAAGGATGTTGCTTTGATGAAAATATCATCACTTAGCTTTCTAGCAAGATTGATAGAATCCAGTTTTCCTTGAAATCTTTGATTCTCGGATTCAAGAAGTTTGATTTGTTTTGAAAAATCATCTAATTTCAGAATCAAACTAGAGTTTATGTCAGTTAAATCTTGAATTTTTAGTTTTAACTGAAGGACTTCTATTTCTAAGGCATCTTTTATTTCAGATGGAAAAATAGATTGATTTTTTATTTCCAAGTCCTTTTTTTGTTTTAGAGCTTCATTTAATTGATCTAAGACGTGATTATATTCTTCTGATTTTCGTTCAACGTCTCTTTTAAGTTTGTCTCTAGTCTTTGTTGATTCTCCAAATCTGAGTTGCAAGGTTTGTAATTCAGATTTGTAGATATCAGATTTGACTATTGTGTCATGATATAGTTTGAGATCAGCTTTCAAACTGTTCTCAATCTTAGTCATGTGGGACTCAAATGGTGTTCTTGAAAGACCGATTTCTGAGATCATAGACCATACCTGATCGATGACATATGGAGCTCTTGAGTAGGTTGTGGAAGACATTTTTGGGTTGGTTTTTTTTTTTTTTTTTTGAAAATTTTAAGATTTTAATTTTTTAATTTTTTTTTTCTTCGTTGAACAAGTGATATTAAGATGAAATTTTTAAAGAAAACTTATTGGTGGTTTATAAAAACGCTACACAAAAGTTCTCGACAAAACTTTCAAAGTAAATCACACAAGCTCTGATACCAATTGTTGAAAATAATACGATAACTGATCACCACGAATAAGTGTTTTTAAGCCGATTACTGTGTGACAGATATGTATTTTATCTATAATATGCGGAATAAATATAAACTAAAATTAAATAACTGAAAACTATAAATAAGTAAAATAAAGCGGTAAATCTAAACTAGACAGTATTTAAATAGACAGAAAGCGGTAAATAAAGTAAATGTTAGAAGTTAGAGGTTAGATGTAATAAACGCCATTATCAACGATAAAGTGTTTTTACAATAAATAAAAAGGTTAGAAGTTAGAAGTTAGAAGTTATGTCTCGGTTAAATACAGTCCACATATGTTTTCGTTTTCAAGGTTCAATTCGGATGTATTGGATATTTGGTACAGTTGATTTATAACAGTTTGAATAAATCAATAACGACACAGATAATTTCAAAAGAACTTATCGATAGCTGAGGAAGATGGTGTTTTCTTTGAAGCGTCGATTCTTGTTCTTTTCGGTAGGATGAGGTTTGGTAGTTTTTGGTGTTTGGTGAAATGGGTTTTTAGTGTCGGTTTAATTGAGATGCACGGGGTTTTTGTGGTTTAGTTTTCGTGGTGTATGTATTTGGTAGAGGGTGTGTAGGTTTTGTGGTTTGGTATTCGGGTTGAGGTTGTTTAGAGGTTTGAAGTTTGGTGTCGGGTAGAGGTTTTGTTTGGTGTCGGGTAGAGGTTTTGTATGGTGTTGGGTAGAGGTTTTGTTTGGTGTTGGGTAGAGGTTTTGTTTGGTGTTGGGTAGAGTATGGGTGTAGTAGCGGTTTTGTTTGGTGTTTGTTTGGACGTGGTTTTTCTTTGGCTGAAAAGGGTTTTCTTGAGAGTTTTGGCAGGTTTTTTGCTCTTTGGACGTAGGATAATATTGGTGCTTGAATGGGTATGGTGTGGTGTAATTATTTTCTGCACAAGAATGGCAAGAGTTTGGCTTCTTATTTATAGTCACTGAACACAGTGTTCGCGTCGCGACCAGGTGGTCCGTCGCGTCGCGAAGGTGCGTGTGTCGGGTTGCTTTTGGTCGGCCACTGGTTAGTGCGTTGTGTTGGTAGTCTCGCGATCAAGAAGTAGGTGGTGTCGCGTCGGAGGTCTTCGCGTCGCGACCACCCTTGCCATCGCGTCGCGACCGCTGAAGGATTTTGGTCTTCTGTGTTTTGTTCTTCTTCACGTCGCGACCAAGGCTTCTGTCGCGTCGTGATTGCTGTAGCAGGGTGATATTTTTGTATTTTGCTCTTTGGTTCGTAGCATTACTTCCTCAGGTTTGGTTGTTTTCTCAAAGTTTCTCGGGTCTTGATTCATTCTTGTTTTTGATCTTGAATTCACGCAATCTGAAATAAACTGATAATATTTGTTAGATAATAACAGTTCATCTTATTTCAGTGATGGTCACATAAAAACATAAAAACATTATTCAACAATTTCCCCTATGTGATCATTAATGAAATGAGGAGAAAAATGTTTGATTGAAAATTCTTGAAATTTGGATAAGACATTTATAAAACCATATCACTTGTTTTGTAATAGGTGTGACTAGATTTTACTTATGTTTTGAAAAATGTTTGTCAAGAATATTTGTTTCTGAATCAAGGTTTCATGTTCAATTATCAAAAGGTTTTTGTATATGCATTTTCATAATATTCCTTAAGATTTTATAGAATTTATAAAGACGACAAGTGATCTTAATAGGTCGATTCAGATGAACTCTCATAGGTATAGCTCACACTTGACTGAGGTGTTTTGGTTGTTCTGGGTGCAGAACTGGTGTATAATCACTAAAGATGCGTGATATCTCTCAGTTTGAAGGTGTTGACTTATGCTTAATGTGGATTTATACCTATATACTTTAGTCACTTGGTCTTCATATTAGATAATCAATCACATAAGACTGGTTTCGGCATTACTCTGAGGGTTTCTTCATTCATGCCATTGATGTTCACTCTCTCTCCGTCGGTAAATACATGTAGAGGGGTTTAGAAGTTTTCATAGTGCAGTTTGCAACTAAGAATATTCAATTATGAAGGCTACAGTATCCCGGTAAATCTTTGATTTTGACAGCTATATTTGATAAAGCTTTTGAGAATTCGTTGTTTGAGAGATGTCTGTCTTGATGGATTGTTGTTGTAAATCTTCCTTTTCTTTGGTGAAGTGTTCACCTTTGTCTTTATCTTTTCTTGATTTTTGTGTGAATACACATTGTATAAAGGATATCTGATGTGGTTGTTAATTGTGATTTGTTGACAGCATATGTTTGATATGACTTTGTCGTTTCTTCAATTGTCAGATTCGTTATGCCAGATGATGAATCTTTTCTTGATTTGGCTTGATTGAGGATAGGGATAGGTGATATAAAAGACAGTTTGTCTAATATATAAGAAAATGATTGTATCGTCCCTGGTCATTTTGATATCTAAGCAAAAATGAGACTAGCATCACGGTATAAGAGTATAAATCCTATAAGTCATAATGAGAACACCTTTGCTCACAGAAATGAATTCCACTTAGCAGTTAAAGACGAGGCACAAATTCTCACATGGGTTTGGTTTTCATCTGAATCTCCTGATCTTATGTCCCTTAATTGATAAAATCGTTATATTTGAAATAATTTCAAAGGGAATAGGAGAATGTACATAACGAAAATTTTGAGATTTGAACCTTCACTTTAATTTAAGAATCAATATGACTGAGAACATTCATCGAGCATTAGTATCTGAAAATTTAGTCAAGAAGATGTTAATCACATGGTTTTATAAAAACTTCCAAAAGGATAAAACTTTATTCAATTTTTTTTGTGATTTTTGATTATGTGGATGTTTTTGGTAAATTTTGGTTTGCGGGTGAGAATGGGGTAACGAGAGTTCCCCCATAAATGATGCACTGGGATCATTTTGGATAGGTAGATTGGGATTGTTTAAAGAGGAATTTGGTTTTGGTGGTTCTCCCATAAATGATGCATTGGGATCATTTGGACAGGTGGATTGGGGTGTTTTAGGAGGGTTCTTGTGTTGGTGGTTCCCCCTCGACTGGATCCGCATCATTTTGGTTTGATTGTGAAATTTCTGCATCAGAGGTAGTGTGGGTTTGAAGTCTTCTAGAAGGCTCTGGTTTCCTGTCATATGCTTGGAACGGCCACTATCGATATACCATGTATCATCCTTGGGCTTTCCAGCACGAAGTGCCTGCAATTAGACAGAAATTTTAGGTACCCAAACCATGGTGGGTCCTGATTTGTTAATGGTTTTCGGTGATTTGAAATTGTTATGGTTTCTGTTAATTGGACGAAATGGTTGAGGCTTGATTTGACTTATCAGATTTTCCCAATTTAAGATTTGTTTTTGAAAGCCTGTCATTTGGAAAGATTTCTGATTGTGTGAAAGGTATCCTTTATGTAATGACTTGTCTGATAACCTTTCTTTGTTTTTGGGATGAGGATGGTTTTGAAAATTCTTTTTGTTTTTGTGGCAAGGAGGTTGGTTTCAAAGGTTTCTTTTGGGTTTGTTTGAAAACTTTGGGCTTGCCTTGTTCCCTTTGAAGAGCAATTGGTTTAGAGGTACTGCCTTTCTCGTAAAAGGAGTTTGCTTTATTCAAAAAGTCTTTAAGTTTGGAGTTTTGGTTGGTAATTTGGATTTGGTGGGTTGAAGACCTATTAGTGAAAAATCTTTTGGAAACACTGAAATCAGTATCATCTGGGTTACAGTTGATAACTGTTTCGTCGTCTGAATTTTCCTCGTTAACAGATGTGGATGGATCTGTTAGAGTTGATTCAGAGTTTTCACTGTTTGTCCTGGTTTCTTGTTTGGCTTGTTCGATTTCGAAGGATTCTCTTCCTAATATCGATTTTGCCAGATCCTAAGGATGTTGCTTTGATGAAAATATCATCACTTAGCTTTCTAGCAAGATTGATAGAATCCAGTTTTCCTTGAAATCTTTGATTCTCGGATTCAAGAAGTTTAATTTGTTTTGAAAAATCATCTAATTTCAGAATCAAACTAGAGTTTATGTCAGTTAAATCTTGAATTTTTAGTTTTAACTGAAGGACTTCTATTTCTAAGGCATCTTTTATTTCAGATGGAAAAACAGATTGATTTTTTATTTCCAAGTCCTTTTTTTGTTTTAGAGCTTCATTTAATTGATCTAAGACGTGATTATATTCTTCTGATTTTCGTTCGACGTCTCTTTTAAGTTTGTCTCTAGTCTTTGTTGATTCTCCAAATCTGAGTTGCAAGGTTTGTAATTCAGATTTGTAGATATCAGATTTGACTATTGTGTCATGATATAGTTTGAGATCAGCTTTCAAACTGTTCTCAATCTTAGTCATGTGGGACTCAAATGGTGTTCTTGAAAGACCGATTTCTGAGATCATAGACCATACCTGATCGATGACATATGGAGCTCTTGAGTAGGTTGTGGAAGACATTTTTGGGTTGGTTTTTTTTTTTTGAAAATTTTAAGATTTTAATTTTTTAATTTTTTTTTTCTTCGTTGAACAAGTGATATTAAGATGAAATTTTTAAAGAAAACTTATTGGTGGTTTATAAAAACGCTACACAAAAGTTCTCGACAAAAATTTCAAAGTAAATCACACAAGCTCTGATACCAATTGTTGAAAATAATACGATAACTGATCACCACGAATAAGGGTTTTTAAGCCGATTACTGTGTGACAGATATGTATTTTATCTATAATATGCGGAATAAATATAAACTAAAATTAAATAACTGAAAACTATAAATAAGTAAAATAAAGCGGTAAATCTAAATAGACAGTATTTAAATAGACAGAAAGCGGTAAATAAAGTAAATGTTAGAAGTTAGAGGTTAGATGTAATAAACGCCATTATCAACGATAAAGTGTTTTTACAATAAATAAAAAGGTTAGAAGTTAGAAGTTAGAAGTTAGATGTCTCGGTTAAATACAGTCCACATATGTTTTCGTTTTCAAGGTTCAATTCGGATGTATTGGATATTTGGTACAGTTGATTTATAACAGTTTGAATAAATCAATAACGACACAGATAATTTCAAAAGAACTTATCGATAGCTGAGGAAGATGGTGTTTTCTTTGAAGCGTCGATTCTTGTTCTTTTCGGTAGGATGAGGTTTGGTAGTTTTTGGTGTTTGGTGAAATGGGTTTTTAGTGTCGGTTTAATTGAGATGCACGGGGTTTTTGTGGTTTAGTTTTCGTGGTGTATGTATTTGGTAGAGGGTGTGTAGGTTTTGTGGTTTGGTATTCGGGTTGAGGTTGTTTAGAGGTTTGAAGTTTGGTGTCGGGTAGAGGTTTTGTTTGGTGTCGGGTAGAGGTTTTGTATGGTGTTGGGTAGAGGTTTTGTTTGGTGTTAGGTAGAGGTTTTGTTTGGTGTTGGGTAGAGTATGGGTGTAGCGGTTTTGTTTGGTGTTTGTTTGGACGTGGTTTTTCTTTGGCTGAAAAGGGTTTTCTTGAGAGTTTTGGCAGGTTTTTTGCTCTTTGGACGTAGGATAATATTGGTGCTTGAATGGGTATGGTGTGGTGTAATTATTTTCTGCACAAGAATGGCAAGAGTTTGGCTTCTTATTTATAGTCACTGAACACAGTGTTCGCGTCGCGACCAGGTGGTCCGTCGCGTCGCGAAGGTGCGTGTGTCGGGTTCCTTTTGGTCGGCCACTGGTTAGTGCGTTGTGTTGGTAGTCTCGCGATCAAGAAGTAGGTGGTGTCGCGTCGGAGGTCTTCGCGTCGCGACCACCCTTGCCGTCACGTCGCGACCGCTGAAGGATTTTGGTCTTCTGTGTTTTGTTCTTCTTCACGTCGCGACCAAGGCTTCTGTCGCGTCGTGATTGCTGTAGCAGGGTGATATTTTTGTATTTTGCTCTTTGGTTCGTAGCATTACTTCCTCAGGTTTGGTTGTTTTCTCAAAGTTTCTCGGGTCTTGATTCATACTTGTTTTTGATCTTGAATTCACGCAATCTGAAATAAACTGATAATATTTCTTAGATAATAACAGTTCATCTTATTTCAGTGATGGTCACATAAAAACATAAAAACATTATTCAACAATTTCCCCCTATGTGATCATTAATGAAATGAGGAGAAAAATGTTTGATTGAAAATTCTTGAAATTTGGATAAGACATTTATAAAACCATATCACTTGTTTTGTAAAAGGTGTGACTAGATTTTACTTATGTTTTGAAAAATGTTTGTCAAGAATATTTGTTTCTGAATCAAGGTATCATGTTCAATTATCAAAAGGTTTTTGTATATGCATTTTCATAATATTCCTTAAGATTTTATAGCATTTACAAAGACGACAAGTGATCTTAATAGGTCGATTCAGATGAACTCTCATAGGTATAGCTCACACTTGACTGAGGTGTTTTGGTTGTTCTGGGTGCAGAACTGGTGTATAATCACTAAAGATGAGTGATATCTCTCAGTTTGAAGGTGTTGACTTATGCTTAATGTGGATTTATACCTATATACTTTAGTCACTTGGTCTTCATATTAGATAATCAATCACATAAGACTGGTTTCGGCATTACTCTGAGGGTTTCTTCATTCATGCCATTGATGTTCACTCTCTCTCCGTCGGTAAATACATGTAGAGGGGTTTAGAAGTTTTCATAGTGCAGTTTGCAACTAAGAATATTCAATTATGAAGGCTACAGTATCCCGGTAAATCTTTGATTTTGACAGCTATATTTGATAAAGCTTTTGAGAATTCGTTGTTTGAGAGATGTCTGTCTTGATGGATTGTTGTTGTAAATCTTCCTTTTCTTTGGTGAAGTGTTCACCTTTGTCTTTATCTTTTCTTGATTTTTGTGTGAATACACATTGTATAAAGGATATCTGATGTGGTTGTTAATTGTGATTTGTTGACAGCATATGTTTGATATGACTTCGTCGTTTCTTCAATTGTCAGATTCGTTATGCCAGATGATGAATCTTTTCTTGATTTGGCTTGATTGAGGATAGGGATAGGTGATATAAAAGACAGTTTGTCTAATATATAAGAAAATGATTGTATCGTCCCTGGTCATTTTGATATCTAAGCAAAAATGAGACTAGCATCACGGTATAAGAGTATAAATCCTATAAGTCATAATGAGAACACCTTTGCTCACAGAAATGAATTCCACTTAGCAGTTAAAGACGAGGCACAAATTCTCACATGGGTTTGGTTTTCATCTGAATCTCCTGATCTTATGTCCCTTAATTGATAAAATCGTTATATTTGAAATAATTTCAAAGGGAATAGGAGAATGTACATAACGAAAATTTTGAGATTTGAACCTTCACTTTAATTTAAGAATCAATATGACTGAGAACATTCATCGAGCATTAGTATCTGAAAATTTAGTCAAGAAGATGTTAATCACATGGTTTTATAAAAACTTCCAAAAGGATAAAACTTTATTCAATTTTTTTTTTGTGATTTTTGATTATGTGGATGTTTTTGGTAAATTTTGGTTTGCGGGTGAGAATGGGGTAACGAGAGTTCCCCCATAAATGATGCACTGGGATCATTTTGGATAGGTAGATTGGGATTGTTTAAAGAGGAATTTGGTTTTGGTGGTTCTCCCATAAATGATGCATTGGGATCATTTGGACAGGTGGATTGGGGTGTTTTAGGAGGGTTCTTGTGTTGGTGGTTCCCCCTCGACTGGATCCGCATCATTTTGGTTTGATTGTGAAATTTCTGCATCGGAGGTAGTGTGGGTTTGAAGTCTTGTAGAAGGCTCTGGTTTCCTGTCATATGCTTGGAACGGCCACTATCGATATACCATGTATCATCCTTGGGCTTTCCGGCACGAAGTGCCTGCAATTAGACAGAAATTTTAGGTACCCAAACCATGGTGGGTCCTGATTTGTTAATGGTTTTCGGTGATTTGAAATTGTTATGGTTTCTGTTAATTGGACGAAATGGTTGAGGCTTGATTTGACTTATCAGATTTTCCCAATTTAAGATTTGTTTTTGAAAGCCTGTCATTTGGAAAGATTTCTGATTGTGTGAAAGGTATCCTTTATGTAATGACTTGTCTGATAACCTTTCTTTGTTTAAGTCCGAGAACATAGGCAACTTTCTGAATGGTGAAGTTTCCATTCGTAAGTACACCATAGCCTTTGATGATACCGTTTGCATCATTTCCGAATGTGATGTATCCTCCAAAGTTGACTTCTCTTTAATCTCTTAGAAATTCCAATCTTCCGGTCATGTGCATTGAGCAGGCACTGTCAATTAGCCATTCATCATCCTGCTCTTCTGTGCTAAACGCCTGAGAGATTAGATAGTTAGTTTGGGAACCCAGACTTGTTTGGTCCCAATTGTTTTCATAGACGTGGAAGAATTATTTTTGATATTTGATTTGATGGGATTTTCTGTTTCCGAGGGTGATTTCGGCTCAGAAATGGATGATTTTACAACCCACCTTTTAACAAATCTTTTTGAAATTTTTGGAGTGAAAGTTTTTGTGTGAGATGTAATGTGTTTTGAATCAGTAGCAATGACTACTTTAGAATGATGATTGCAACAGTGACAGCAAGTATTACTTTGTTGTCGTTTTAAATTTTTGGAGTGGAATAATTATACTTTTGAATTTGGTTCCGATGACGTTTGGAGTTTGCTCAAAAAATGAGATTTTTGTTTTCTCGGACTCATTCATAGGTTTCTTAGATACTGTGGGACTGTTTTGAAATCCTTTTGAATTTTTTGTTAATTTTGGAAATTCGGAGTTGTAATCAGAATTTCTGATGTTTTGAAATTGCTGAAAAGGTTTGATTTTTGGAGTCGGAAGTAATCCCTTATAGATGTATTTTCTGAGTGAAGAAGTGGATTTCTGAGTATGACTTGGAGTGATAAAAGTAGAATTAGCTTTTGATCGTTTCTGAGTGTAGAAGCATTGTTTTTGTTCAAATCTTGCATGCGATCGAGGTGATCTGAGATCTCTTCTGTTTAGAATTGGTTTTACTCCTTGTTTGGTTAAATTGTTTCCTTTTCCTTTTTGAAAAGTTTCTCTTGGGGAAGAGTCAGATAAAGAATCATTCAGGGAGCTTGTCCCCTCATAATTGACTTTAAGTTTTTTGAGCGAAATTTTGATTGGATTGTTTGAAGAATTATGTTTTGATCTGTCTTCAGATGACTTAGTGTCAGAACTTGAAGGTTCGGAAGTCATATTGAACATATCAGCAACATTAGGGTTTCTGATTATAATTTTGTTAAAATCATTTTTAATGATGATACTGCCTGGGGACTTTTCCATTTCAATTTCTTCATCAACCTCTTCATTGTTTGAACTTTGCAGATTTTTAAGATCTGGAATACATTTTTCAGTAACACAGTTACCTTGCTGATTTTCTAAGAAAGAGTGTTGCTGAGAACTTGATGATGGATAGTTCGTGACCGTGGTCATGTGTCTAGGCATGAATGGGACTGAAGCAGTAGACAATTTGCTGATTTCAGCCGTGTCTGCTTCTGAGAAATATGAAAAGGGAATTTTAATTCCTTCTTTTGACTCAGAGATGGCAATTTCTGATTCATTGTCAGGAGATTTAGAAAGGTTCTTGGTTGTGTCCTTATCATGTTTATCATCATATTCATTTGAAGGGTACTGAAAAAACGGACTTTTTCTGTTATATATAGGATAGTTTTTGTTTATGGTTTTTCTTGCCCATCCCTAATTAAAAGTGTTTTTTGAAGAGTTAGTGTTAGCAGGAGATTTGAAAACTTCAGTTGCATGATACAACTAATCTACTAATTTGTTTAGTCTTACATTATTACTTTGGGCTAAATCCCTTTGTGATGTCAAAAGCTGATTTGAGTTTTCTAACAAAGTCCTAGAAGTCTGTTCGATCTTCAAATCAGCAGTAAGTTTATCACAAAATAGTTTTTTATCTTCTAGTCTATTCTTAAATTTTATCACTTTGTCATACCCATCATCTCTCCATTTTGGTTGGAGGATCGAAAGTTCTTTTTCTGACCAGAGTAGGATGGTATTCGGTTGAACTTCTGACTGATCATAGCTATCTCATGTTGATAGGCTGCTTCTTCTGCTTCATCGTATTCTGAGTAGTATGATTCGGTAGTTTGTATTGGAGCTGGAAGTGCAAGGGTTGTTGGTTTAGATTGAATGGATGATTGAGAGATTTGTGAAGATTGGTATTGAACCGTCGGAGTTTGATAGTGTGAAGGGTAGGAAATTTGTGGTTGAGATGGGTGATATGAAGGTATAGGATTTGGTTGCTGAGGCTGTGGTAAGATTTGAGTAGGAGCAGTCTGAGGTGGGAGGATGTTCGGGTTGGTTTGTTGCTGAGTTGCTTGCTGATATTGTACCAGTTGCTGAGGGATGTTGTCTATTGTTGAGTAGTTATGCCCAGCAACTAGAGCCAGAGGTCCACCTAGTTGCTGCTGTTGTTGATTGCTTTTTATGTCATTCTCTTGTCCAATGAGATTGTTGTACAGTCGGTACATATTGAAAGTTTTCAACTTTCCTGAATCTTGAAGGATCATTTTTACAAGCATCCAATCTTTTCCAAGTCCCTCAAGAAATCGATGATTGATCTCTTGATTGGTTCTTTCTGCTCCTGAGCTTAGAAGTCTAGTCACGATTATGGAGAACCGTGTGAACGCCTGTCTTAGTGATTCTCTGGGAAATGTTGAGAAGTGTGTGTATTCAGAGAGACTTGACACCAACTTTTGGTCTTTTGCTTCCTCCGCTACTAAGAACATATTTTGTAAGAGAACCCAGATCTGCTGAGCTGTTGTACAATTCTGTATGAGATCAAAGAGTTCCAGAGGAATTCCACATTGGATTTCAGTGAAAGCAATTTGGTCATTGTCCATTTTCTCTATATCTAAAGGTGTTAGCCTTGGATGAGAAGTACCACCTAGAGCTTCTTCTGCTGTGTCTGGTCTAGGGGTATATGATTGAAGATATGGTCCTTCTTCGACTGAACGCCAAATGTCTTTCCCTTTGGTTTTGAGATAGTTGCACATAAGAGACGCCCATCCATTATACTCAGTAGGAATGAGTATAGGAGCTCGATTGGAGCCTCCGACACTGTTTGCAACATTGAGAGAGTAGTTCATCTGCATTATGTGAGAAAAGAAGATTCCGATTTGTTTTGATGTGAAAAACAGGTTCTTAAGAATTTGAGCTATAATAGCATGCAATGGTCCACAAAGGATTCTAAGGTTGTTGCTACAGCCAAGGTTTTGAGCAAACTAGGCACTTAGAATCTTATAGACAGCTATTCAGGCTCTGATACCAATTGTTGTCACCAAATATTCTAAGTAAGTGCGGAAATAAAGATTGTGGAAAGTAAAGATCCGAAACTGGAAGTTTTGGAGGTACAAGTCCTGAGACTTGAGATGGACAAGTCCGAAGACTTGATGTGGTTGCGGAATTATAATAAAGGAGTGATACTTAGAATAGATCTTAATAGCTCAACAATAATAAGGATTAGCAGTAATATAACTTGAAAAGAAAAGACTGAAAGTTAAGTGTGCTAGAAATATAAGAACAGTAAGAAATGCAGATAAGAACACAAGAGTTGATGGAATGAGAGATTGTATTGATAGTTGAAATGTATTACATGAAGTCTCTCAAAACCATGAGGACTAAAGATGAACTTGGTCTCCCTTTTATAGACTAAGGGAGGACCTTCGGATAATAACCTATGGACTGAAGAGGAGACAACATGTCTCTCTTCAGTCAGATAAGAGAAGGTGAATCTAATATAAAAATACAATGTCAGACTAGGGTGGCTTGCCTATAATATAATAGTATTTTAAGTACACAAGACATGCTTCTAAATGGCCACGTCTGATCTAGTCTAATCATGTCCTATAAGTTGGAGTACTTATCCCTTGCCTTATCTTCTAGATATTCTTTGATCTTCAGTCTTCTTTGTTGAATGTTTGAGTAAGATATTTCCTTGAGTTGGTTGATATTGATAGTCTGAAATCCTAAGTGGATTTCGGAGTCCTGGCTGGTTTAATCAGAGTGTCTTTGGAAATATGATTATGTATGACTTGGTCTTCTGAGTTAGTTCGGAGTGTGGTCTTCCGAGTACTTTCTGATCTTGAGCTCTTTTGGAGTTCCGAAATCCATTATTGGATTTCAAATGATTGCAATGTTATCCGAACTTAACTTATCAGAGATGTTAGTTAAGGGCATACATTAAACAATTAAATCATTCATCAAAACATTCACATGAAAGTAAATTCATTCCATCAAAATAAGAAGTTTGACATTACAATCCTAAAATATCAAACTACGGGTTGGTCAACGATTAGACTTTCAGTACTAACACGGGGTCGTGGGTAAAACGCAGGGGCTGAACTCCCTTTCTGGCAGGTGAAGACGGCTATTTATAGACTCTAGGGGACATTAGCGTCGCTAATTATTGAATTAGCGTCGCTGATATTTAAAAACCCTTGAAACCAGCTCACCAGTCAAACGCGAATCTCGCCCGCGGATTTTTCGCAACTGCACGATTAGCGTCGCTAATCCTTAATATTAGCGGCGCTAATGGGTCATTTTCAGCAACTTGTCAATTTTGGTCCCTGCTTGTTCCAACTTTGGTTCTTTTTGGCCCATTTTGTTCCTTTTTGCTTAAAACCTGCATAATTGATATTTTCCAAGTAAAGTGAGTATTTTAGTTCTTTTTAGCTTAATTTATCTATAAAAATACCCTGATATCGTATAAAATATGTACGAAATACGCAACGATATCAGTGTGTAATCCCGAAATCGAGAGAGAGAGAATACGATCGAGATTCTGAGAGATAGGAAAGCAGAAATCAAAAGAGGGGAGCACGCATACAACAAAAAAAAATTGATTCTTGTGAGTTACTGTTTGCCAAATCGAATCAGAGAACAGGAGATATAACATGTGATTCAAAAGTACGGAATTTGGATTAGACTTTTTCAGATTCCGCTCAGCTCACAAACATAAACCGATTACACGTGTGTGTGCGTCCGAATCAAAGAGAATCACATGAAGGAGAAAGTGTTAGGGCTAGAGGATCGATGCTGGTCCTTGTGGTTCACGATCCCAGCAGATGTCGAAGGAGAAGTTCAGACAACAAACGAGGCACACACACAACTGGTTTCGTGTTGGGTGAATCGAAACCCCGAGAGACAGACCCGACAAGGACGAGAAACGGATCGAGAGGGAGTAGAGGGAAAGCAAGAACAATGGAAAGGGATTGGACAACTGCAACTGCTGCTAGCGCCGACGATCTGGTGGTGCGCCACCACCAACGACGGTGACGATGGTGGCCGGAAGTGATGGTAGATGGTTGAAGTGTTCAAGGAAATGGTCCGATTTCTTGTTTAATCTTAACTTTAATCCCTCTGATTTCTACACAACTAGATACAAAAGTATACTAGCCACAAGTGGTAGCAAAAAAAATGACGTTCACGGTGGTCAGTGGCGGCGAGCTCCATCCCAGAGGCGACTGCCCAGTGGTGGCCGAAAATGAAGTTGGTCAGCAGTGGTTCCCTCCTGATCAGACCCATGAGTTTCACTCAAGATTTCAACTTCAGTTTTCTTATGTCGAATATGTGAAGGTAGATTCTTCCGACCCTTGGAAATCGATTAGTAAAAGTTAAAACGTGTTGCGTAGTGAAATTGCATGTAAGAAATTTACATGCCTACATGAACCTTACGTAGATGAATATTGAGTTGTGATAAGTTCGTTAAAGTATGACAAATGATAAATCCGAAAGCTTCATAAAGTTGTTATTCGTTTGGTCATATGCAACATGGGAATGGAATTGAAATATGTATGGCGTAAACCTTTTTATAAACATAGTCGTTCATAAGTAAACAGATTAAAGAATTTGGGTGGTTCGCTTATTTGACAGTTTTTGCTCTATCTCTAGTAAAACTTGACATGGAAATTTGGAAATTAAAGTAAACAACAAAGGAGAATAAAAGCTTACTTCCTAGAGCATGTTTATGCAATATGAAATGAATTCTAGGTTTAAAAGGTGTAAAGAACCGAAACGAAATCATGAACTATACTTTAACGAAGAAAAGAGATGGAACTGTAATATGTTTAATGTTTTGAAATTATGGAATTCAACTAGAGTGTTATTCGTAAAAAGGTTAAAATGTTCCAATGGAATGAAATTAGGTAAAAGATTTGAGACTAAAAGAAATGACCAAAATAGTCACAGTCAAAACTAAAAGTTCTAGTTGTAGCCTAAGTAGAGGCATATGAATATAAAAATGGAAAGACAAAACTTCATAAATGGTCACTGTGGTTTCAGAAGATATCTAGTTTGGTTCCTAACTTTCAAAAACCTCAAGGGTAGTCCCTGTGGTTTGAAAACTTTTGTTAAATCGTCCCTAAGCCATACAAAATGACTAATGTACCCTTTTTAATTTCTTTTACATTTTCTTTAACTATAATTTATTTTTAAGGGTAAAAAAGAAAAAGAAAAAAAAAACAAAACACACCCTCATCCTCACCCCTCCCCCTCCTCACCCCCTCCCCTGTCCATCACAACTAATCGTCGTCGTTCCGAATCATCGTCTTTCCGAATGCACGAACACCACACCCCGCGACTAGAACCAATCGTGACAGGAAAGTGCTGAACTTTGAATTGTGCGACCGAACTTGGAACCAAATTTTTATTCTTTTTCTTTTCTTGGGTTGTTGATCGCAAACGGAAAGAGAGGGCCGATGCCCTCTCGATTTGATTCTAGCCCGGTGGAACTCTCGTTTATGGTGCATACGTAGGTTACAATCTCGTAGCAACCCTAGGGTACCACTTTGCGAAGCCGTGGACCTCTTTTTCCCCTCTTTTTGTTGCCGTTGTCGTGACAATTGTGAGTGAGAGAAAATCAGATCGATAACAGGGAGAGATGAGAGATCGTGAGTGTGAGGAAGGGAGAAGACTGAAGCAAACTCCTGTGGAAGGTGCGAAATCGTGAAGTGAAGACCTAAGGTTGAACTAGTGCATCTGATTGGTAAGATCGTCCTCCTTTTCTCCTTAATTTTTTCGAAACTTTAAAGTGAAAAAAGAGATTGTCGAACATTTATATATATTGAAGCTGGAACCATGAACTCAGATTTCTAATTCTCTACAAAATCAGTGGCTCAATTCTACATAAAACTTGATATTCCCTCCGGTTCTTGTAGAATCTTTTTTGTCAAAACGATGTGGAGTCAGCGTACCTCTGGTTGGTACAATCAACAATAAGAAGATGAGTTGAGGTGGTGCAATTGGGGAGGCGGCGCACCAACAACAGCGACTTCGCGACTCTCCTTTCCCTTATCTCGCTGCTCTCCTCTCTATCTCCCGATCTCTGTCACTATGCATCTCTTTCTCTGTGTCAATTTCCGACTTGTTGTTCTCTTCCTGAATCCATTGCATACCTGAAACATAAAATGAGGGAGAAAGAGAAGCGCTGGCCTGATAGGTGAGGTAACCCATGTTTTTCGATGAAGAGGGAATATATATATATATATATATATATATATATATATATATATATATATATATATATATATATATATATATATATATATATATATATATATATATATATATATATATATATATATATATATAACAGGCGGTAGAGGATGAAGTAAGGAAACGGAGTGTGTGGTGGCTATGGAGTAGAGGATGAAGAAAGAAGAAAGAAGAAAGGAGACGAAGGGGGTAGGGATGAAGCCGAATGACAGAGAAAGAAAACGAGAGAGAGGGAGTGTTTTGTTTTTTTTCTTTTTCTTTTTTACCCTTAAAAATAAATTATAGTTAAAGAAAATGTAAAAGAAATTAAAAAGGGTACATTAGTCATTTTGTATGGCTCAGGGACGATTTAACAAAAGTTTTCAAACCACAGGGACTACCCTTGAGGTTTTTGAAAGTTAGGGACCAAACTAGATATCTTCTGAAACCACAGGGACCATTTATGAAGTTTTGTCAAATGGAAATGGGATGTTGTATGAAGTGTTGGTAACCTATTAGTGTCAAATAAATGTAAATAGCATGTTTTATCAACGTTTTCTATATTTAGAAACTTTTATTATAAAATTTTGCTAAATGGGTAAAAGGATTGTCTTTTTGACATCTAATGATTTGAGTAAGTCTAAAGAGAAGTAAGATTCATAAGTTTTCTAGAATAACTTTGTAAAACCCGAAAATACAATTTTTGGTCAAAAATGGGATAAAGGGGTAAAATCGTCCAAAATGGTTATTATGCCTTAAGAGTCATATTTGGACATTGGAATAGAACTAGAAGTAGCTCAAGAATTTTTAGACAATTACTATATGTTCGGTTGTCTAATAAGTTATGATATTCTATTAGATTAATAGATATTGGAAGACGTTCGAAGCAACGAAATGCTAGAGTTGTGTGGATTAGTGTAGCTAGACGTACCTGGCTACTAAGGTGAGTACATGTGGCTTTTTCCCACTATGGGGTACATGGCAAATTATTGATAATGCTTTTATGCGACGTTTTTGAATATTAAATGATATGCAAATCATTCTAGTTATGATATGATTATGAAAGTTTTATAAGAAGATTTTGAAAGTATGTTTTGGCATCAAGTCATAATGATTTGAAAGTAAGTTTTGGCATCAAGCCATAATGATTTGAAAATATATTTTCGCATCAAGCCATAATGATTTGAAAATATGTTTTGGCATCAAGCCATAATGATTTGAAAGTAAGTTTTGGCATCAAGCCATAATGATTTGAAAGTATGTTTTGGCATCAAGCCATAGTGATTTGAAAATATGTTTTGGCATCAAGCCACAATAATTCGAAAGTATGTTTTGGCTTCAAGCCACAATGGTTATGAAAGTATGTTTTGGCGTCTAGCTTAATGTTTTATGAAATAATGTTTTGGCATTGAGCCTTAAGTGGTTATGAAAGAATGTTTTGACATCTAGCCTTAATGAGTATTTGAGAAAATGTTTGACAAGAAGCAAAGTTATGTTTTTGAATAACTGTATTTTGAAGCAAGCTATGTAATGCAGGTAAAGTAATGTGAATGAAAGGATAATGGTTGGCACGGGCAATGATGTTCCCCAAGGGGACTATAGAGGAATCTACTAGGACGGTACCACTCCCTTCGCGAAGTAGATGTCCTAAGCTAATGAGGCCAGGATGGACTGATCAAGTTCTCTCCATTCTGGTATAGACTTGGGGTATCACCAAGAGTGATTAAGGCCCTAAGTATAAAAAATCAATTGTGTTAAGATACCAGTCAAGTTTAAGTAATGAAAGTTTTATAATAACAAACTTCTTATGAAAGGCTTTAAAAGCAAAATGATGATATGTTTCAGTTATAATGATTTTAACAGCAAGTGTTATCATATGATTTGATTACAAAGGTTTTGAAAAGGATATATGTTATGTTTATAAATGTTTTGTGTCTAAACCCATGTAGCTCACGAGACGTTTTCGTCTTACGTATTTTATTTTATGCCATGTATCCCAGGTTCTAGACACGAGTGATAGAAGCAAGTAGATGACCCGAAGAAATTGGGATTTTAGAAGGAGTGAGCTTTGGCCGATGTAACGGTTTGTATCCTAACTTGCTTTCTATGGTGTAGTATGATATGGAGTTGTAACCCCGAAGTTGTTTATACATTTTCTTAAAACTTAAATGTTTTTGTTGGGACCGAAATTTTAAGATATGACTTTATGTCATGAGAAAAGTTTTTAAAAGCTGATATTTTGACACTTAATGTTTTTATAAAGTTTTTCACCATTTAAGGTGTATGAAAATTCGGGGTGTTATAGTTGGTATCAGAGCCATAGTTTAAGCGAATTATGTGTTGAGAGTCGAACCTAGACTTAAACTGTGTGAGGCTTAAGTAAGAATATGGAATTGAGATAAGACCATAAGCAAGAAAGTTAAGGCTATGATAAGATACATCGTAAGACAGTTTGTTGGACCTAAGAACCTAAGATAGGTTGCAAACCTATAGGATGATTATACTGCTGAGTCTAAAGATAATGTTGGACTGTTAGGGAATTATTTGTTTATTTTTATAATTGTTTATAGCTATGCAAGTAGTTGTTTATGAGTATTAAGATTCTCTAATACATGTTAACAATATTGTAAGACCCGTTCCGCCGAGTCGCGGCTCGGGCTAATCCGCGGCGCGACTTTAGGAAGGATCCAGAAACGTGTGAAATTTGCACGCGCGGCGCGGTGCGCCTCTAAGGTGAAAAACCCTAATTCGGATTTAAACGCCTATATAAAGGGACCCAGCCCTAGGGTTCGTGTTTTTTGGGAGTTTTTGGAGCAGAGGCGTCTGGTTTCAGCAGAGACTCTTTGGTTCCAAGGCTTTGGAGGTTTGAAGAAAGAAATACAACATGGGGAAGGCTGTAGCCGATCGGGTGCATTTCTCTGTTTTCCAGAAGCAATGTAAGAGGATTTACCTTCTGATATTTCAGTTTATCCCGTTTTTATGGTGTTATTCCTTAAGTAGTAGTCTTAGATGACTTGTAACCCTTAGGGTTAGACTAAGGACATGAATAGACTTGCATGTCCCTAAGGAAGTGATCTTAGGGTAGTTTCTGATCTCAGGAAGGGTTTTGGAGTGAAACCCTAGCCGGTTGATGTACTGTTAAACGCTAAAAACATTTTGGAATGTTACGAGCCGCGACGCGGACTGGCTATGTCAGCGGCGCGGACTCGGCTGAAACCCCGTGTTTATTCGGTGATAGCCGCGGCGCGTAGGATGAGGAGCCACGCCGCGGCGAGCGACTGCTTGACCAGGAACTTAGTTTTGACCACGGTTTGATGGCAAATATTGAGTCTAACCTTTAGACAGGTCTGTAAGAGCCTGGTCAGTAATTGATATGTTGTATGTGTGTGGGATTTAGGTGTGTGGACGAGCTAAGTGGGGATATTAAAGAATATCTACACGGTTTCGAACCAGGTGAGTACCCTCACCTTACTATATGATGTTGCATGTTAGGCATCTTGTGTGTGTTTACATTTATATGATTTGCTCTATATCCGTGGTTATTTGTTGTTGGGCTCAGTACTGATGTGTGTCCCCTCGTAGCTGTTGTATGGCGAGTTGGACTATTGTATTGTCCCATAGCTGTTGTATGATGGGCTGGGCCATAACCGGGAACCCATAGCTATTGTATGATGGGTAGAACCTTCCCGTGTCCATAGCTGTTGTATGATGGACGCCCATAGCTGTTGTATGGCGGGTAGGGTCGAGTCGTTCTCGAGGACGGGTTGTTTAATGTGTGGGCATGTATGGTAACTTGTGGACTCACTAAGCTTTAAGCTTACCCGTTGATTTTATAACATTTCAGGTAATTCAAATGACAAAGGGAAGGGCAAGGCTTGACGGCAGCGCGTCGCATTCAAGAGATTGGTGGTAATGAACTATAATAGTATTTTCAAATGTTTCCGCTGTTAATTTAAATATTATGTTGAGCAGTTTTATGTTTTCGAATAAATGTTTTATTGGAACCTTGGTAATAAATGATTTTTAAAATTTTTGAAATTTGGGCGTTACAAATTGGTATCAGAGCCTTGGTTTGAGGGATTTAGATGAACTGTATTGGGAATCCAAACTCAAACTTAGGACTGAGCGATTTTGTTAAGAAAATGTTTTTGGAAGGTTAAATTAAAGTAAAAGAAGTTGCGATGCGAACCGTCAGCCGAGCTCAAGTAAGTTTTGTGATTCCCAATTACCCATGCCAAGTTTGTGTTATGAGATAAAATGTATTGTGCTAGGATGTAAATTTGCCTGGATAATATACTCTGTAGACTGTTTTGTGCCATATGTGCTGCTTTGGAATTTTACGCTACTGTCGTTAGGTTGATTAGTGAATGCTGGTAGGTTATATGCAATTAGGGTAAGATAGCCTAAGAATTTTTGGTCTAGCCTTACTGGCTGTTTCTTGTTTGGTTGTGACTTTAGGGTAGATCAGTTATTCGAACGTCTATCTTATTTATGATTGTGTACGGCCGTGCGTCCGTGAGGCGACTCGACGACATTAGCAATAGTTCTCTTAGGCACGTGTGAGATGGAGAGTTAGATCAAAAGATTAGGAACCACGGTGCATGACCGCATGAGTCATAGGAAATGGTTTAGTGCGTGTGACATTTTAGGAGGATGATTGACGAACTTGGAACAAGGGCGAATAGGTGTGGAAGGTAGTACCAGGCCAGTAATACCGAAAGCACAAGATTCACGCTTGAGTCAAGGGTAGTCAACCAAAGTCCTAGAAAGTCAAGTAGTCGGGTAGATAGGAGTGACCCGAGTATTGATATTAGAAACTGTTGCGCATTTCAGAATGGCAGTCACTCGAAGTAACGGTGGACCAGATGCGGGTGCCTCGAGTGGGGGAGGACCGACTGATGAAAATCTCCGCAACCTGATAGCGGAAGAGGTTTCGCAAGAAGTGTTGGCTGCGATACCTTAGTTCTTTGGTACGATTAAGGCTGAGCTATGGGCAATGCTCGAGGAGCGACTGGCTACTTAGGGCACATCACAGGCTAGGGATGCAAGTTATAAGGACTTTTCGGCTTGTTCGCCTCCGATGTTCGATGGGGGCAGGGATCCGATTGTCAGTATGCGGTGGATTTCTACGGTAGAAGGTGCCTTCCGCACTTGTTCGTGTCCTGAGAACACCAAGGTAACATTTTCAGTAAATCTTCTAAGAGAGGGTGCAAAAGATTGGTGGGAAATACGAACGAAAGATCTCATTCCTGCTCAGTTGGATGCCATTATGTGGCCGCAGTTTAAGGAACAGTTCAAACTAGAGTATGTTCCACAGGTGGAAATGGAACGCTTGGCGCAGGAATACCTGAATCTGACCCAGACCACTGAAACGGTGACGGAGATCACCAAAAAGTTTAATGAACGAGCACACTTCTGTCCAGAGTTTGCGGCGACCGAGCGAATGAGGATGACACGATACTTGGCGATGCTTCGCACTGACATTCGAGAATTTGTGTCTGCTGCTAGACACCAGACTCTTACTGATATGATCGCGGCCGCTCGGGCCTGAGAGTTGGAACTGGAAACCCAACAAAAGCAGAAGCGTCCGGCGCCTATTCAAACTCAGCAGGTGTCGAAGAAATTTCGAGGGTCAGATCAGGGAAAGCAAGGGCAAAGGAGCCATGGTAAATGCGGTAAATGTGGAAGGAATCATGAGGGGCGTTGCTGGGTATTAATATGCCATAAGTGTGGGAAGGAGGGCCACTATGCTAAAGATTGTCGACAAGAGGTCAAGATTTGTTTTAATTGTAATCAGGTAGGCCAGTTCAAGGCCCAGTGTCCCCGTCTGACTCAGGGAGTGGTTCAGAATCCGGCACCCACTACACTCCGGATTACCGATGGTAGGCAGGGGAAAGGGGAAGCCCCTAAGACCAAGGGTCGAGCATTCGTCATGACCGCCGAGGAGGCACAGGATGCGTCCGACGTCGTCACGGATACTCTTTATTTACTTGTCTCATGTTTGTGGTGTGTGTAATTAATGTGTCTATTATGTTTTGATTAGGAACATTCTTAGTCAACTCTACGCCTACCTTTGTACTATTTGATTCGGGTGCTAGTCATTCTTTTGTGTCTGCCGCGTTGGGAAAGAGTTTCGGTGTTGCTTTAGGAACTCTTCATCGGCCGTTAGAAGTAGAAATTGCGGATGATAAAACCGTGCAAGCGACTAGTGTTTATCGGGGATGCGAAGTAGTGATTCAAGGAATAAAGTTTCCGATCGATCTCATCCCTATACCGTTGAGTGACTCTCGAGTCATCATCGGTATGGATTGGTTGGGTCAGCATGAATCATGGATCGATTGTAAGAACAAGCGAGTGTGGATTCAAACCCCAAGTGGGGGAGAGCTGGTTGTGCAGGGCGAGAGAAAGAATCGAGGTGCAGTTTTCTGTTCAGCTGCTAGGGCACGCAGACATTTTCAGCATGGAGGTTCGGGGTTTGTGGCTTATGTTTTAGACGCGCGAGAAAAGAAGCCACAGCAGAAAGCAGGTGCTATACCGGTAGTTCGGGATTTTCCTGATGTTTTTCCCGAGGACCTGCCTGGCGTGCCGCCAGAGAGACAGGTGGAATTTAAGATCGAATTAACTCCCGGTGCGGCTCCAATAGCTAAAGCACCGTATCGTCTTGCGCCTCCAGAGATGCTGGAGTTGTCTATTCAACTTCGGGAGTTACTAGATAATGGATTTATTCGACCCAGTTGCTCATCGTGGGGAGCGCCTATTTTGTTTGTTAAGAAGAAGGATGGTTCCAATATGATGTGCATAGATTATCGTGAGCTGAACAAGCTTACGGTGAAGAATCGATATCCATTACCTCGCATCGACGACTTATTCGACCAACTGCAAGGCGCTTCGTGGTTTTCAAAAATTGATTTGTGGTCAGGCTACCATCAAATGCGAGTACGGGAGGAAGACATCCTGAAAACGGCTTTTCGGACGAGGTACGGCCACTTCGAGTTTGTAGTGATGCCGTTTGGACTGACAAATGCCCCTGCAGCTTTTATGGACTTAATGAATCGGGTGTGTCGACCGATGTTGGATCGGTCAGTTATAGTTTTCATTGACGATATCTTAGTTTACTCTCGGAGCAGGGAGCAACATGAACAGCATTTAAGAGAGGTATTGGAGACCTTAAGGAGGGAGAAGCTTTATGCAAAATTATCTAAGTGTGACTTTTGGCTACGGGAGGTTCAGTTTTTGGGTCACATTGTCAATGAGCAAGGAATCATGGTACACCCGGCTAAGGTGGAGGCCGTGATGCGGTGGGAGGTTCCGAAGACTCCCTCTGAAATTAGAAGTTTCTTGGGTCTGGCTGGTTATTATCGTCGTTTCATCCAAGACTTCTCAAAGGTTGCGGTACCTTTGACTCGGCTAACTAAGAAAAATGCTGCTATTCGGTGGGGTGAGGAGCAGCAGCAGGCTTTTGAGACTTTGCGGCGGAAATTGTGTGAAGCTCCGGTTTTGACGTTGCCTGAAGGCATGGAGGACATGGTAGTTTATTGCGATGCATCTATCTCGGGATTGGGGGCAGTCTTGATGCAACGAGGCAGGGTGATTGCTTACGCCTCGCGACAGTTGAAGCCCCATGAAGCTAACTACCCTACTCATGATTTGGAATTGGGAGCGGTTGTCAGACCCCGATCCTTGGCGGAATCGATCAAGGCGTGATATATTGTTCAAAGTCTCATGACAACTATGTTATAATATGATTAGATTCAATTAAGTACTAAGTATCCAAACAAGATCCACAACATACAAATACAAATCCAAATACAACAACATTTATTACATCACATTTAAATAGTCTTGTGGGTTTCTAAGGTACACCCTACTTTTCATCAACTTCATTCTTCAAATCTGCATCATGGGTAAAAACAGGTCAACTACGAGAGTTGGTAAGTAATCTAGTTTTATTAAAGAAAATTGTGAGTTTGAATAATTTGAAATTTGTTTTCTTTTGAAGTTGGCAAGCAACTGTTATTGAGATAACAGTTTATAAATCAAAAATTGATTAACAAATGATAACAACAACAATAAGTCCTCACCCTATATATACATATATATGTATATATATATATATATATATATATATATATATATATATATATATATATATATATATATATATATATATATATATATATATATATATATATATATATATATAGGATGGAGCATCTAATCATCATACACACTCAACCACGTGCAATCAATCACCTTAGCGTCCCAAGGCGGGGTGGTCAACCCAATAGCACTATTATTGTCCATAACGTACCTCAAGAATACGGGCATAGTTATGGAGATTAGACTAAAAATTGTAATGCACTACAAGTACATGTAGCGTAAACAAACAATAATTATACAAATAATGATTCATGTATAAATGTCTCAACAATGTCTTAATGGTGAAAAAATAATAAAATGAAGTTGGAACATATTAAAACCATATGATACACCCCAAAAGTATTGAAAATTATAAAATATGGGGTAGATTACTCACACTAGTCCAATAAGGAATGCGCGTGTTGTACGATAGACGGCTCGAGTCAAAATGTCGTAGAACCTAATATAATTAATAGTTTTGGCTTAGGAATCGATAAACGGGAATATATTATTAATAAAAATAATTGGACACATATTCTTATATTAGATGAATTAACAAAAATCCAAATTTTGTTTTGAATATTAATGTATTCATATGTTAAATGAATTTTAAATTGAATTAATTACTTTGCTTAATTAATTTATATTTTCACTTTAGGCAAGATTTTAATAATTTCTTATTAAAATAATAACTAGTCAAATTATAAGTATTTACAGATTTTATATATTATAAACAATTATTTATATGAAATAATCATTAAAAAGGCATTTTTACATGCTTAGATATTTAGGAAAATGGTTTTAAATACTAAACATAAATGAAACATTCTGAAATTATCCGAAAATCATTATTTCATAAAATAGTAATTACTGTAAAATTTTCATATTTTTCTTAACTGCTTTAGTATTTATTTAGTATTTTAATAATTAAACCACAACAAATTTCGGGAAAATTAATAAATGATTCCCAAAAATTCTGGAAAATTAACCATAGTTTTCTAACATTATATTGAGCCTACTGTAAATATTTTGGATATTTTGGACTACTGGAGGTATTTCTTATGTTTTTCATTATTAACTAATCAATAAAATCATAAATAATAGGAAAATATTAAGATAAATTCATTAGACTTTTTATTTATGATTAACATGTTATATATGATATTCTTATAAGGTTTTATAATTTGTGGACATGTGTAGCTATTTATTATCAATTTAAACCATTAAATAATCATTAAATCAGGAACAATAAGCAAACATTCTTACGAAAATCTGTAAATTTTGTCATGGAGTCTTTAAAATGTTAATAAGGTGCGAAAAATATAAAATCTAGTTTTTAACATACATAACTATATTTTGCAATTTATTTATCTACAACAAAATAAAATACAAAATAAGCATCAAACAGTAATATAAATGCATGAAACTTTATAAATCCACTTTACTCAATATATGGGTTGTTCCAAAGTTTTCTCAGAATTTATTGAATGCAAAAAGTATTTATGTGAATTATTGCCCTATTTTATTGCAATAATTATAGTAATTCAATAAAAATAAGTTATTTTCTAAAAATTTCCAGAACTTCTTATTTTTTTGATGGGATCCTGAGAAAAATCAGGTTTATGCATAAAATGAGTTTTAGATAGTTTGGTGGATTTAATTTGTTTCATTCATGAATTTGAGACTTTTAACAACATACCTTGATGAATGCTTCAAGAGGGATGAAGATTTGAGTATATTGGAGTGTTCTTGGCTGAAATATGAAGATTCACAGTCTCCCCTACTTTAGGAAATTTCGTCCCGAAATTTAAGAAGAGAGTACCTTAAGAGAAAAGTTGCGGGTATTTGGTACGCATTTGATCCTCACGCTCCCATGTATACTCGGGTCCACGTGCTGACTGCCACCTAACCTTGACCAGGGGAATGCGACTTCTTTTGAGTTGTTTTTCCTTTCGGTCTGCAATTTCCAAGGGTTTCTCGATAAATTGCATTGTCTCGTCGATTTGGATATCCTCGAGAGGAACATGAAGGTTCTCGTCAGCTAAACACTTCTTGAGGTTGGCTATATGAAATACTGGGTGAACTTTATTAAGCTCTATTTGTAGATCCAACTCGTAGGCTACTGGTCTGATCCTTTTCAGGATTTTGAATGGGCCTACATAGCGTGGTGCCAATTTACCCTTGCGTCCAAATCGAACCATACCTTTCCATGGGGACACTTTTAACATGATCATGTCACCCACGGTAAATTCAAGCGGTTTGCGTTGCTTGTCGGCGTAACTCTTTTGTCGGCTACGAGCTGCGAGAAGGTTATTGTGAATCTGAGTGATTTTGTCGGTTGTTTCCTGGATAAGCTCAGGACCAACGATTGGAGAATCCACTGTTGCGCGAATCACGTGGGACTCGCCAATTTCATGCCAGCAAATAGGAGATCGGCATTTACGGCCATACAATGCCTCAAATGGTGGCATCTTGATGCTAGAATGATAACTGTTATTATAGGAGAATTCCACCAACGGTAAATGAGAGTCCCAGTTTCCGTCGAAATCTAAGACACACGCCCTCAACATATATTCGAGTGTTTGAATTGTCTTCTTAGATTGACCATCGGTTTGAGGATGATAGGCGGTACTGAGATCGAGGCGGGTTCCCATGGCTGCTTGAAGTGATTGCCAAAACCGAGAGAGAAATCTCCCATCACGATCTGAAATGATGCTGAGAGGGATGCCATGCCGACTAACTATCTCGTCGATGTAAATCCAAGCAAGTTGTTCGACCTTGAAATGTTCACGGATGGGAAGGAAATGAGCGGATTTGGTCAAACGGTCAATGATTACCCAAATGCTGTCGTGTCCCTTGGTGGTACGAGGAATTTTGGTTACGAAATCCATGGCGATCGCTTCCCATTTCCACTCGGGGATTACCGGTTGGACCAATAGTCCAGAGGGATGTTGATGTTCTGCTTTGACCCTGGAACATGTAAGACATTTGGCCACGAATAAAGCAATATCCTTTTTCATTCCCGACCACCAATAATTGGTTCTCAGGCCATGATACATCTTGTCAGCACCAGGATGAATCGAATATCGAGTTTTATGGATTTCTTCCATCAGGAAGGTACGAAGATTGTCGCGATCTGGGATCCAGATGCGATCTTGATAATAAAAAATACCATCAGATTTACATTCCAACTCCCCTTCAATTCCCGTGGGCATGCCATTTTCGGTAATTGCCGAGTGTTAGGCTCCTCGAATTCGGTCGCTGAGATTGGACAAGATAGGAGAACATATTAGATGAAATGCTTTGGCATGTTCTTTTCGACTTAACACGTCGGCTACCACGTTTGCCTTATCCGGATGATAGCGTATTTCACACTCGTAATCATTTAGGAGTTCGACCCATCGTGTTTGTCTCATATTGAGTTCCTTTTGATTAAGAATATGTTGCAAGCTCTTGTGGTCGGTGAAAATTACGCATTTAGTGTCGTAAAGGTAATGCCTCTAAATTTTAAGGGCGAAAACCACGGCACCGAGCTCCAAATCATGAGTCGTATAATTCCTTTCATGGATTTTGAGTTGTCGCAATGCGTAAGCTATAACCTTTCCCCTTTGCATCAAAACACAACCTAGACCGAGATTGGAGGCATCGCAGTATACCACGAAATCTTCGGATCCTTCAGGGAGTGTAAGAATCGGAGCGTCACACAATCTTTGTTTAAGGGTTTAGAAAGCGTCTTCCTGCTTGGGTCCCCAATCAAATGGCGTACCCTTGCAAGTGAGAAAAGTAAGCGGTAAAGCGATCTTTGAGAAATTTGAAATGAAACGCCGGTAATAGCCAGCTAAACCGAGGAATGACCGAATTTCCTTGGGGGTATGTGGGGCTTTCCAATTCTTAACTGCTTCAACTTTTGCGGGATCGACTCAAATACCTTTTTCACTTACAATATTACCGAGGAATTGTACCTCATTTAACCAAAACTCGCATTTCGAAAATTTGGCATAGAGTTGATTTCCTTGCAATGTTTGGAGAGTTAGACGAAGGTGTCTTTCATGGTCTGCCTTTGTCTTGGAGTAAATGAGGATGTCATCAATAAAGACGATAACAAAACGGTCGAGATAAGGTTTAAATACCCGATTCATCAAGTCCATGAATGCGGCAGGGGCATTCGTTAGGCCAAAAGGCATAACGGTGAACTCGTAATGACCATAGCGGGTTCGGAAAGCGGTTTTTGGGGATGACTTCTTCCCGTACTCGAAGTTGGTGATAACCCGAGCGGAGGTCGATTTTTGAGAAGCATGAAGCTCCTTGAAGCTGATCAAAAAGGTCGTCGATCCGAGGTAACGGATATAGGTTCTTGATGGTGAATTTATTTAACTCCCGATAATCGATACATATACGAAACGAACCATCTTTCTTTTTGATGAAAAGAACCGGGGCTCCCCAGGGTGAAGTATTAGGGCGGATAAATCCCTTATCGGTCAATTTTTGGAGCTGACTTGCCAATTCTTGCATCTCGGTTGGAGCCAACCGATATGGAGACTTGGCAATGGGAGCAGTCTCAGGAACGAGATCGATGTGGAACTCTAGCTCACGTACTGGAGGGAGTCCAGATACGTCATCGGGAAAGATGTCAGGAAAGTCTCGTACAATCGGAATATCTTCGATCTTCTTTTCTTTGACCTTTGTTTCCACCACATGGGCTAAGAAAGCCATGTATTCTTTACGTAGATATGATCGAGCTTGAGTACATGACATAAGACTAAGCTTTTTTGAACGAGTCTAGCCATAAATACGAAGACTTTGACCGTCGGCAAGAGGAATACGAATAAACTTCTCGTAACATACTATTTCAGCATGGTTTTGGGATAGCCAATCCATTCCCACGATGATGTCGAAGCTACCAAGTTCCATAGGAACTTAATTGACGGAAAATTTATGACCGCAAAAATCGAAAGTGCAATCTTGGATGACTGCATTGAGTGAAATGTATTTTCCATTGGCGACTTCTACGGTAAAGTGTTCATCAAGAATCGTGCGAGGTGTGTGAAGTATGGGTTCAAATTCCAAAGATACAAAACTTTTATCGGCACCTGAATCAAAAAGTACTAACGCGTAGCAGTCATTTATGAGAAACGTACAATTTACGACCTTATTATCGGTCTGTGCTTGGGTTGCGGTAATGACAAATGCTCGGTCTTTGGGAGCTGGAACCTGCATTGTTGGATTTGCCTGGGCTTGAGTGTTAATGATATTGACAAGCGTAGGACACACGTTTCTGAAATGGGTGGGGTCACCACAGTTGAAGCATCTTCCAGTTGGATACCGGGTTTGTGTTTGCTGATTTGAGGGTAGAGCGAATGGTCGCTGAGTTTTTGGTGCACAGCATGTGTCCTCCACGTGGCCATAGCGACCACAAGTCGTACAAAGGCGACACAGGCTGGTGGACATATGGTGATAGTTACAATGGTTATAGAGGGGGTCGTAATGCCATCTATGAGAAACACGTACATGGACTTGTGAGTTATTTGTAAATTAAGTTTGTAGACTGTTTAGTCATAAATAAAGATTGAGTCAAACATGCTGATCGGATTTGTTGCCCGAATTTTAGCCTATAATTATGCTATTGGTTATGGAATGGGTCTGTCCTTCCATACTTAGTTTCTGTTTAAATAGCTTATTCGTACCCTTGTTAGGGTTAACTTTTGTAATCTCTTGACGGCTCTCATACAGAATAGTTCACATCGAATTGTTCTTGAGTTGCTTTGTTAATCATTTGACATCAGTTCTTCATATTGTCTGTTCTTGATCTTGTTTATTTACGTTATTCCGCATTTTTGAATCTCGATCCAACTCTCAAATTTCAACATAGACATTGTTGGGTAAAATGATTGTAAAACACTTGTTGGGCCATGGTTAGGAGTGTTGGGCACCTTTTGGGCTTTCCATGGGTACTAAATGTGAAGCATGTAGCAATTGCGTGGGCCCCCACAATACTAAGTTTTCACATGTTTTTCCCACTTCTAGGCCCATTTAGGAACTTAATAGTCCAATGAGTTGGCCATTTTGGAGTGTATCCTTTCGGATACGTTTGATAAGGTCGGGTATTTTGATGGCTCAAAAGTAATGTGAATAACGCGCTTTGGCCTATAGGTTTGGGAACTCTCGCCTTTGGTCCCCAGGTAAGCAAACTGGTCCCTCGGTTGATTGGGATGTATACGAATGCTTACCTAGTCAGGACTTTCGGGCTACCGGCACCTCCCCCTTCCAGTTACTACGCGTCCATTACTTTGATCCTACCCAACTAGAGTGAATGACTTTTAATTTCCTATGAGCTCTAAGGAATATATATGTATATAAATTTTTATTTTGAAACCATTTGAGTATGTGTGTGATTTTAAGAGAAATAGGAGAAAATTTACAAGTGTATGCACACATATAAGTGTCGGGAATAATACGTAAGCACACAAGGGAGCAATTAGCACACAAAGGTATTCCTAGGATTTTCTAAGTGCGAGTTGCATGCAGTTGTGTGTGTATTTTATAAACTAGCATACGAGAGGACCCTAGAGGCTATAGACTAGGTCAAGGCAATTAACCTAATTTCGGATATGGTTTGAGTGGTGATGAGAATAATGTGTTGGGAGAAAAATGAATGGAAAGATGATGGGAGGTGTGAGTGGGAGACAATGGGAATAAACTTTTACTTTTGGTGGTCTTCATAATTCCCCACTAACACAAGCATCTTAAGAGTTTTATAAAATTTAATGTAGTGTTTATAAAAATAGAGTTTTATAAAAAATAGGTTATTATTTGATTATAACAATCTACTTTGATTTGAAGTTTAATTATAGCATTCAAGTTTGATTTTTTAATTTAATTAGAGCATCATACTTTGATGTTATTTTAATATAGTACCATAATTTAATTTGATTATAGTTATAACATTATACTATGCTATATTGCTATTAACGTCAATTTATATCGTAGTGTAAGGGTTTTGATCCTATTAGCGTCAAAAAAATCTCGAGTAGGGTTTATTAAATTTCCAATTGGGTTGGGTTGACCCGAATCCATTTTAGGCGGATGTCACAGTCTCCCCAACTTTAGGAAATTTCGTCCCGAAATTTAAGAAGAGAGTACCTTAAGAGAAAAGTTGCGGGTATTTGGTACGCATTTGATCCTCACGCTCCCATGTATACTCGGGTCCACGTGCTGACTGCCACCTAACCTTGACCAGGGGAATGCGACTTCTTCTGAGTTGCTTTTCCTTTCGGTTTGCAATTTCCAAGGGTTTCTCGATAAATTGCATTGTCTCGTCGATTTGGATATCCTCGAGAGGAACATGAAGGTTCTCGTCAGCTAAACACTTCTTGAGGTTGGCTATATGAAATACTGAGTGAAATTTATTAAGCTCTATTGGTAGATCCAACTCGTAGGCTACTGGTCCGATCCTTTTCAGGATTTTGAACGGGCCTACATAGCGTGGTGCCAATTTACCCTTGCGTCCAAATCGAACCACACCTTTCCATGGGGACACTTTTAACATTACCATGTCACCCACGGTAAATTCAAGCGGTTTGCCTCGCTTGTCGGCATAACTCTTTTGTCGGCTACGAGCTGGGAGAAGGTTATTGCGAATCTGAGTGATTTTATCGGTTGTTTCCTGGATAAGCTCAGGACCAACGATTGGAGAATCCACTGTTGCGCGAATCACGTGGGACTCGCCAATTTCATGCCAGCAAATAGGAGATCGGCATTTACGGCCATACAATGCCTCAAATGGCGGCATCTTGATGCTAGAATGATAACTGTTATTATAGGATCATTCCACCAACGGTAAATGAGAGTCCCAGTTTCCTCCGAAATCTAAGATACACACCCTCAACATATCTTCGAGTGTTTGAATTGTCCTCTCAGATTGACCATCGGTTTGAGGATGATAGGCGGTACTGAGATCGAGGCGGGTTCCCATGGCTGCTTGAAGTGATTGCCAAAACCGAGAGAGAAATCTCCCATCACGATCTGAAATGATGCTGAGAGGGATGCCATGCCAACTAAGTATCACGTCGATGTAAATCCGAGCAAGTTGTTCGACCTTGAAATGTTCACGGATGGGAAGGAAATGAGCGGATTTGGTCAAACGGTCAATGATTACCCAAATGCTGTCGTGTCCCTTGGTGGTACGGGGAAGTTTGGTTACGAAATCTATGGCGATCGCTTCCCATTCCCACTCGGGGATTACCTGTTGGACCAATAGTCCAGAGGGTCGTTGATGTTCTGCTTTGACCTAGGAACATGTAAGACATTTGGCCACGAATAAAGCAATATCCTTTTTCATTCTCGACCACAAATAATTGGTTCTCAGGCCATGATACATCTTGTCAGCGCCAGGATGAATGGAATATCGAGTTTTATGGATTTCTTCCATCAGGAAGGTACGAAGATTGTCGCGATCTGGGATCCAGATGCGATCTTGATAATAGAAAATGCCATCAGATTTACTTTCCAACTCCCCATCAATTCCCGTGGGCATGTCATTTTCGGTAATTGCCGAGTGTTGGGCTCCTCGAATTCGGTCGCTGAGATTGGACAAGATAGGAGAACATATTAGATGAAATGCTTTGGCATGTTCTTTTCGACTTAACGCGTTGGCTACCACGTTTTCCTTGCCCGGATGATAGCGTGTTTCACACTCGTAATCATTTAGGAGTTCGACCCATCATGTTTGTCTCATATTGAGTTCCTTTTGATTAAGAATATGTTGCAAGCTCTTGTGGTCGGTAAAAATTACGCATTTAGTGTCGTAAAGGTAATGCCTCCAAATTTTAAGAGCGAAAACCACGACACCGAGCTCCAAATCATGAGTCGTATAATTCCTTTCATGGATTTTGAGTTGTCGCGATGCGTAAGCTATAACCTTTCCCCATTGCATCAAAACACAACCTAGACCGAGATTGGAGGCATCGCAATATACCACGAAATCTTCGGATCCTTCAGGGAGTGTAAGAATCGGAGCATCACACAATCTTTGTTTAAGGGTTTGGAAAGCGTCTTCCTGCTTAGGTCCCCAATCAAATGGCGTACCCTTGCAAGTGATAAAAGTAAGCGGTAAAGCGATCTTTGAGAAATATGAAATGAAACACCGGTAATAGCCGGCTAAACCGAGGAATGACCGAATTTCCTTGGGGGTACGTGGGGCTTTCCAATTCTTGATTGCTTCAACTTTTGCAGGATCAACTAAAATACCCTTGTCACTTACAATATGACCGAGGAATTGTACCTCATTTAACCAAAACTCGCATTTCAAAAATTTGGCATAAAGCTGATTTCCTTGCAATGTTTGGAGAGTTAGACGAAGGTGTCTTTCATGGTCTTCCTTTGTCTTGGAGTAAATGAGGATGTCATCAATAAAGACGATAACAAAACGGTCGAGATAAGGTTTAAATACCCGATTCATCAAGTCCATGAATGCGGCAGGGGCATTCGTTAGGCCAAAAGGCATAACGGTGAACTCGTAATGACCATAGCGGGTTCGGAAAGCAGTTTTGGGGATGTCTTCTTCCCGTACTGGAAGTTGGTGATAACCCGAGCGGAGGTCGATTTTTGAGAAGCATGAAGCTCCTTGAAGCTGATCAAAAAGGTCGTCGATCCGAGGTAACAGATATCGGTTCTTGATGGTCAATTTCTTTAACTCCCGATAATCGATACACATACGAAACGAACCATCTTTCTTTTTAATGAAGAGAACCGGGGCTCCCCAGGGTGAAGTACTAGGGCGGATAAATCCATTATCGGTTAATTCTTGGAGCTGACTTGTCAATTCTTGCATCTCGGTTGGAGCCAACCGATATGGAGACTTGGCTATGGGAGCAGCCTCAGGAACGAGATCGATGCGGAACTCTAGCTCACATACTGGAGGGAGTCCAGATATGTCATCGGGAAAGATGTCGGGAAAGTCTTGTACAATCGGAATATCTTCGATCTTCTTTTTTTCGACCTTTGTTTCCAGCACATGGGCTAAGAAAGCCATGTATTCTTTACGTAGATATGATTGAGCTTGAGTACATGACATAAGACTAAGCTTTTTTGAACGAGTCTCGCCATAAATACGAAGACTTTGACCGTCGGCAAGAGGAATACGAATAAACTTCTCGTAACATACTATTTCAGCATGGTTTTGGGATAGCCAATCCATTCCCACGATGATGTCGAAGCTACCAAGTTCCATAGGAACTAAATTGACGGAAATTTTATGACCGCAAAAATCGAAAGTGCAATCTTGGATGACTGCATTGAGTGAAATGTATTTTCCATTGGCGACTTCTACGGTAAAGTTTTCATCAAGAATCGTACGAGGTGTGTGAAGTATGGGTTTAAATTCCAAAGACACAAAACTTTTATCGGCACCTGAATCAAAAAGTACTGACGCGTAGCAGTCATTTATGAGAAACGTACCATTTACGACCTTGTTATCGGTCTGTGCTTGGGTTGCGGTAATGACAAATGCTCGGCCTTTGGGAGCTGGAACATGCATTGTTGGATTTGCCTGGGCTTGAGTGTTAATGATATTGACAAGCCTAGGACACGCGTTTCTGAAATGGGTGGGGTCACCACACTTGAAGCATGTTCCAGTTGGATACCGGGTTTGTGTTTGCTGATTTGAGGGTAGAGCGAATGGTCGCTGAGT
The DNA here is from genome assembly GCA_023525715.1 of Cichorium intybus. NCBI lineage: Eukaryota > Viridiplantae > Streptophyta > Magnoliopsida > Asterales > Asteraceae > Cichorium > Cichorium intybus. The sequence continues at coordinate 79,001,552 of CM042013.1, read as the reverse complement.
TTTTGGTGCACGGCATGTGTCCGCCAAGTGGCTATAGCTACCACAAGTCGTACAAAGGCGACACGGGCTGGTGGACATATGGTGATAGTTACAATGGTTACAGAGGGGGTGAGGTCCTGTATACGGCTTTTTGTTTGGTTGGGTGACGTGGGTGATAGGAGCAGCAGGGGTAATAACAGCATGGTTGTGGTGATGGCTTTTCTACTTCTTTTTTTCGTGTCGGTGTGAGGACTCGGACTTGACAATTAGGGGAGTCTCAGGGGTCGGCTTTTCAGTTGTCATCTTTGAACCCTTGCGTGGGAGGACACCATGGTTCATATTATCCTCGTTGAGTTGACCTGCTATTTCAATAGCGGATTCCAGGGTAGATGGCCTGCTGCTGGTCACCGAATCATGGATCTGGCGCGGTAACCCTTTGATGTAGCTGCGTATTGCAGTTTTCATAGGTTGAACCATGTGAGGTAGGAGTCTCGAGAGATCATGGAATCTATTGGTATAGGTCACGTTATCGCCCCCACCTGTTTCAGATTCCAAAATTCATCCTCGAGAGTTTGTAATTCGCTGTCAGGGCAGAACTTCTCCCTCATGCGTTCCTTTAGTTTTGGCCAGGTCATTCCCAATGAAACACCCTCTCCCTTTGTCCGTTTTTCTAGGTTCCACCATGTGAGAGCATGACCTTGGAGGCACCCTGTAGCATGACGGACCATCAGGTCCTCAGGGCATTCGCTGTGGATGAAAGTACTCTCCATTTCTTCGATCCATGTGAGGAGTGCGGTGGCACCATCTATGCCTTTGAAGTAAGGCGGATTGCAGCTACGAAAGTGCTTAAACGAGCAACGATGAGTGGTTGCTGGAGCTTGCGGCTGAAGAGCTTGAAGATGGGTTGCAATTGTTGGGATGACATTTGCTACCTCCTTAGCGATAAGGGCGGCTAGCCTTCGGTTGTTACGAGCAGCGTATGGGGGTCGTAATGCCATCTATGAGAAACACGCATATGGACTTGTGAGTTATTTGTAAATTGATTATGGAAATTAAGTTGGTAGACATTGTTGGATAAAATGATTGTAAAACACTTGTTGGGCCATGGTTAGGAGTGTTGGGCACCTTTTGGGCTTTCCATGGGTACTAAATGTGAAGCATGTAGCAATTGCGTGGGCCCCCACAATACTAAGTTTTCACATGTTTTTCCCACTTCTAGGCCCATTAGGGAACTTAATAGTCCAATGAGTTGGCCATTTTGGAGTGTATCCTTTCAGATACGTTTGATAAGGTCGGGTATTTTGAGGGTATTGGTAAAAAAACCCCCTCATCATTAATTCATGATGTCACTTTAATTTGGGTTTCTTTTAATATATATATATATATATATATATATATATATATATATATATATATATATATGTATATATATATATATATACATATATATATATATATATATATATATATATATATATATATATATATATATATATATATATATATATATATATATATATATATATATATATATATATATATTATATATAATATATGCAGCGGACGACGATTAATTTCATTTACCTGAATAGTTTCTGGATGGCGATTATTTTCCTTTCATCAAACGTCGAATGTGAGGTACAGTGATTAGTTTTGTCGTTTAATAAGTATCTTTTGATATGCATTGAATGATTTGATTTTGCTAATGGATTATTGCAGTAATTATGGTTAAAAATAGTCAAATGCATCGTGATATCAAGTTTTATAGTCAAATGCATCGTCCAACAGGGGCGGTGAATAGTTTTCTTACGACAAATAGTTATGTTTCAATGATTAGGATTTTGGAGGGGGTGTTATTTTTATTTAGACATAAATATGCATATTTCTTGTTATGCGTTTGAAAAACAAATGTATGTTGCTATTTTACGTTAAATATACATTGTACAATATTTTTAGGGTACTTGTCCATTATCACAAGGGAATTTTGTATTAGAAATAAATATGCAGGCTTCTTGTTTTGCATTTGAAAAAAATTTGTGTTGCTATTTTGCGTTAATTATATAAGCAGTGAAAAAATTAGAAACACGTTTGAGAGTGAGGTACACCACACAACAACAATTGGGATAAAAATTATTGGGTCTAATTATCCAAGAAATTGAGGTCTAGATATCTATAAACCAAGATTCTATAAATTAAATGTTTGACGGTTCTGATATATATGATATTGAGTTTTAAAACATCAAAATAAACACCCCCTAAATTAAACTCAATAGTAAATGCAATTAATCCAAAAATTGAAAAACCTTGACTGCCTGTGAATTAAGCTAAGTCGCGGACTACAATTTCAGAGAAAAATGCAAATTAGCAGAAAAACCAAAAAGAAAATAAAATAGAAAAATGAAAGACGGGGAACAATAGAAAAACCAGAGTCTACCTTCCTAGAATCGAGGAGTCGTAACCAACGAAGAAGAAGAAACAGATAACAACAATGTGTATTAGATAATATTTGGCAGGGAAAATTGTGTCTAACAGAAAAAAAGAGATGCGTGTTAAACGTTCCTATATGTGCCGTAGTTTAGGGAACATCATAATGGGAACCCACCTCACATGTTAGATTAGGATCCAAAACCCAGCCACCATCACTTTCACTGTAGCATAAACCTGAAATTTCAAGCATGTTGCTATTGCAGAATTACATGTTGCTATTATGTATAAAACAAATGCAAGTATGTTGCTATTAAGGGTAAAGACATGCAAGTACAATGCTATTATGGTAAAAAATGAATTGCACTGCCCATATTGGTAAAGAGTAAAGTATGTTGCTATTCCCTTAAATTTACCCATAAAAAACAAAATTATATCATTCAAATAGTTATTTTTATTAACAGATTGCTTACATTGATCATTTGACAAAAGCCACCAGAGATCAAGTATACAATTTTACCACTTCCCTTGAGCTTTTGGACCAATTCCATTATGCCAGGTGAAAGTCTACCAAATAAAAAAAAAAAAAAAAAAAGTTAACATGCCTCTTTATTACAATTTAGGGTTTAGGGTTTTAGGCCATCATACTTCGGGGGGCTCTTTTCTAGAAAATATTGAATTGTTGATAATGAAGGTTTGAATAGTGACAGGCACCTAAGGCTTCTTCAAAAGGCACTCAACCACCCATGACTCTATAAGCACACGAACAAATTGATATAATTATGAACATAAATCGTAAAAAGAAAACAAATACTTTTAATTAAGTACAAAAGACAATTTTAACCTAGTAGACTATTCAGTAACAACTTTCCCAGCTCCAAAAAACTCAGCAAGTTCATCAATGCCTTCATCCAGATACACACTGCTATCCACGTCAAAACATACAACATCAGCTTTTTGCCATAAATCAATAACATCTGAAGTGTTTAAGAACAATCTAGTTAGACATTTTCTTTTTCATTGAAATCAATGTTATTTTTAATGATTTAACAAATACCTTTGGAAGGTAATGTATCGTCAAATATGTCTGATGAGGAGGCTGCTAATGGCTTAATGGATCCGGGTTTTGAGCGGATGATATGGAAGGTCCCATCATTCTGATTGAACCATAAATGATTCTTCTTTTGCTTGATTTATATGTTGGGAAGAGGGGTCTGTTATCCTGACTATTATAAGCAATTAAATTAAGAATAAAATGGATGAAATTCTATTAAAGAAAGGCACATTTTCATGTATTATTATTACAAAAAAAAAGCCGATGAGAACAGATTCTTACAGTTAACCCTTTTTAGAAAGAAATGACATTTTGGTAGTGAGAAAACCTGAAAACAGTGAAGGGAGTTTCTTTGGTCAACTCGTGGTCAAGATCGATGATAAGTTTATTATTCTACCAAATTCTCATAATTTAATTTTTAAAAAAATATGTCAGATACTCACATCTTATGAAACATCAATTAAACTAATTAATCTAGAATACTACATGTACTCTTATGTTCTGTCTTGGTAAACGATTTACTGCTAGAAGATTGCTGCAAGGAAAATAATCTCGGTGAAACATCTGTATCTGCCTATCTGAAAAGAAACAATATACTGCATGAATACAACAAAAAAATCTAAATGCCAAATCAAACAAAACATAAAATAAAATAGAATAACAGTGATGATATAAAAACATTGTTTTTAATAAAGGAATTTGCAAACTTAACCGTGGCGATGACGAAATGTCTAAAAAATTAAGTGTCGAAAATATATTGACACCAAAAAACGACAAAGGTATCGACTTTTCATTATTATTATTATTATTATTATTATTATTATTATCATTTATTCTTCTTGGTTTTTGAATATTTTCAGTTTATTTGTTAAGGTAATTAACATTCATAAACTTTTAAGAAGAACAAAAAATGTAAAAAATTGAGACCACAAAGTCACACACCACAACGTAACCAACTCAATTTACATAATGTAATTTCTTTTCTATATTTGTAGGGATTGCCACCACACAATTTACGTAAATAAGTTACATGAAAACTACCACCACCGTAATAATATATTTTTCCACCATCATTAATTACCAATTTGAAATTATAAACTTATAAGTTTTAAAAAGTTGTCTTAGGAGTGGTCATCTCGAAAAATTGAAGTGCAAGTTATCTCGATAAAACCACAAAGGTGTCCTTTTTCACCAACGAAACTAAGTGATCCACAAATAAGTATTAAAATAACGAACTTTGAGAGAAAAACAGTCGATCACATTGAAAATAATCCATCGGCAGACAAAAATTGTGCTAACTTGTCAAGAAAATGTTGGTGATGCAAACCATTGTCAATGGATGTAGAACTTTGTAAGAAATCAAAAGGCTTTGCCTGATTCCAGGCTACATATATTACATCAAAAGACATATAAATGCAAAACACACACATCCTGTAAATCACATAAGAAGCACTAAACTACAGAGTTAAAGCAGTAAATTGTCTATGATAAATGCAAAATCCTCGTTTACCTTATTAGCATCATACTTAAAATCTGATATAATATCTCTTCGGCACCAAACCTTTAAAACAAAAAAGCAATAAATCAGTCTTAAATCGTATATAAGAATCATCAAGCATGGAATATTTAGATGAAACAAATACATTAGAGTTCGATAAAAAAATAAACCAAAATTAAAAGTACTCTTATCCATTTTACTACTTCAAATTGTTAGATGTGGATATTTTAGTTGATTACCTGTAGCTGTTTGACTATCAAATGAGCATAAGCATTTCTTGGTTGTTGTATATCCTGCAAAAATCCAATCCTATTAGATGCGAGCATGGTAAGCTAAAGCCAATATTGACAACACTCAAACCGGTAAAGATGGAAATACTGCATCAATTAAAGCATCGAGTGAGTTAGCTTCACCGGTGTATGGAATGGCCATGTCATTAGGTATCCGAATGAAGCTCCCTTCCACTGTTTCCTCATTTCCATCACCAACCCGTAATAAAAAAATCAGAAACCCATGGATCAGTTACCACTCTCATATTGAGAGTTAAGCGTAACCTTTTAATGAAACGCCATAGAAGCGACATCCGTACGCTAGAGTCTACGATTTGTGCTCGCGTGCCATGTTTGACGATCGGCAATACCTGTCTAAAGTCACCTCCCATAACCATTATCTTTCCACCGAATGGAAGGTTCTCACATGTGATGTCTTGCATACTTCGATCAACTGCCTCCACTGCTTGCCTCTTAGCCATCAATTATTCATCCCAGATGATAACCTTTGCGACATAAAGTAACTAAGCTGTGCCACTTTGTTTTTTTATATTGCACATCGAGTTGTTATCAATGTTAATGGGAATCTTGAACCGTGAGTGAGATGTTCTCCCTCCTGGCATGTTATTAGCCGCGACACCAGACGTAGCCATTGCAAGTGCTATATGACCACAGGAACAAATATTAGCCAACAAAGCCTTGTATAAAATGTCTTTCCAGTTCCACCGGGACCGTCTATGAAGAAGACTCCCGAGATATCTTCATCCACATGAAGATGAAGGCAAATGAACAAGTTTTACACGCAATATAAATACTATAGACTTGTTATTTATTACAAAATACGTACATACAACATCACGTGTACCTGCAGCATCATACAAACTGCAGCATCATACAAACTCATATGTATTATGCTTCTCCTATTAAAAATATGAATTTTATTAAATAAAATATAGAGAATAAATGTACAAAATGAAACAATATTTTAATAAAAGGTTTACACATACGTATCGTCTATGAGAGTTAGCTTAAATGAATGGTTATTCGGGTTTCGTACTCCATGTATAATTTTCGCGACAACATATACAAACTGATTATTTATAAGTTAAGTTGTAATAAGTATATATTTTATCGAGCATTCTTCGTGTGGTCCTATCATTCAAAAGACTCCTTATCAATGACACTAACTGATATATCGGAAACCATCTTCTGACACCATTTGGCAACCGAAATAGGTTGTCGTTATCGCCGATAGAGATAAACCAACCATCATGAATAAAACTATACCCTTCATACCTCGGGTACTCATAAAGGATGGTTCTATTCGGACATACCAAAATATCTCCCTCAAGATTACGTCCATTATATAATCCCATCAATCTTGAAGGGACAACCGCTACCATTTTATTTCTCTATTTGACAACATAATATTTTATTAATCCAAATGTTAGAACAAATTCTAACGGTGTATAGAAAATCAAATAACTTTTAAAACTTACATATTGATTAAGGAGGAATATAAATAGGCGGTTAGATGTTACATCGATCCAAGTGAAATGCACTCTTACGGGTACTATATGATAGCACACATGAACAAATAAGAGTGATGCAAAGGTATCAACATATGTATGAGCATCCATTGTTCTACAATGATTTTCAATAACAGATTATGCGATATAATTTATCAATTGACAAATATTACATGAGACATCTTCTTCAAAGAAATAAGTTCATTCCAATACAACTTTTAAAGGTAAAATAGTAATAAAAAATAAAATATTGACGAACGTTTTCACACCTTTGTTCATTGACGAAAATAGTGTATTTACCGATACAGGTAAGTAGATTTTCGGTACTATAATTTTCTAATAATAAATGATATTATAAGTTAAATAATCTGTAATAAAGTTAATAAACGAAAAAAGAAACAATAGATAAGCAGACGAAAGTACCCGTTTAGAATTTGATGTGGTAAAACATTCAATACAACACCAGCTTAAACAACAAAACTTCAATACGCTTAAACTCAAGTAAAGCAATAAATGAATAGTTCATGAGGTATTTATAGAGGGAGAGAGACGTGTAGGGTGTTAAAACTGTCGGCCACTGCATCCACTTCATTCACCCTTTACCCACAACTTTCTTAACTACCGACCACACCTCCACCAACGATTAACCATCAGAATTGGTCAAAGTTTCGAATCGGTAACCACCAACGGCAATCTGAAGCAGTTGTCAACAACCATCAATTGGTGCAATCCCAATCGCTACTCTGATTTTGTAATTTTAGTCGTCTCTACTCTCAATCGATAGTATAAGAGATTTTGAATTTTCAGTCGAGAACAATAATTTATTACACTTTTAGCAAAAATAGTAGCAGACATAGATGGGTCTCTGGTGGTCGAATAGGTTGGTTTGGGATGCATCAAGCTATCTCCATGGGTACGATTTCATAGATGGAACAATAAGCAATCAAAGGCTAATAAATGGATTTTGCCAAATATAGCAAGGTACTTCGTCTTTCTATTTTGCCAATAACAATGTACTATCAAGGTCTGATTCCGTTGTTGTATTGCAGAAGTTTTAAAGCATTCAACTTTGAAAATTTTATCCAGTTAGTGTAGTGTATACATAAAAAAAATTCTTTAGGTAGTATTTTGAAGTAAAATGGTGAAGTAGGTAAAAGTACAATTCTATAATAAACAAATGATTAAAAGTATATTGCTAATCTTGAAAATAAGAAAACACAATTCAAAGATTCCCAAGAATTAGCTACATACCCTTCTTGTTAATCCTTTTAATGACAACCACAAGATCATATTGACTTTCAAAGAGTTAGACCCTTGCTTTGTAAACTCTCCCAAACCCACTGCTTCGGACAATACTGTCACATCATAAACCCAAATAATCATTAAACAATAAAGAAATATTAACAAAATAAATTACCAGAAAGATTGTGCTTCCAAAATTGCAAAGCTTCGACATTTGCTTTCCGAAAAAACGTGCTTTATTCAAACTAACAAAAGACTGAAACAAGAAATAGTTATGTTTCAATGATTAGGATTTTAGAGAGGGGTGTTATTTTGATTTAGACATAAATATGCATATTTCTTGTTATGCGTTTGAAAAACAAATGTACGTTGCTATTTTACGTTAAATATACATTGTACAATATTTTTTAGGGTACTTGTCCATTACCACAAGGGAATTTTGTATTAGAAATAAATAGGCATGCTTCTTGTTTTAGGGTTGATACCCAATGTTTTAACTATTTTTATATCAACTTAATATTATTCAACTAATATTGTTATAAATTATTTTTTCTTTAGGTAGTATTTTGAAGTAAAATGTTGAAGTAGGTAAAAGTACAATTCTATAATAAACAAATGATTAAAAGTATATTGCTAATCTTGAAAATAAGAAAACACAATTTAGAGATTCCCAAGAATTAGCTACATACCCTTCTTGTTAATCGTTTTAATGACAACCATAAGATCAGATTGACTTTCAAAGAGTTAGACCCTTGCTTTGTATACTCTCCCAAACCCAGTGCTTCGAACAATACTATCACATCATAAACCCAAATAATCATTAAACAATAAAGAAATATTAACAAAATAAATTACCAGAAAGATTGTGCTTCCAAAATTGCAATGCTTCGGCATTTACTTTCCGAAAAAACGTGCTTTATTCAAACTAACAAAATATTGAAATGCCCTTGTGGGTATTGACTAAGCTATTTCGTTAATTTTCTTCAAAAGTTAGGGTTCACTTAAAATCCAACATACAAGTCTTAACAACAGTCTTTGTTTTTTTAGCAAGAATATTGTCCCGCCTTTTCTCTATTTTTGGCCTTTTATTAAGCTACTCCTGAGGTTCCATATGTTGATGTTGGCCGTTCTGTAAAAGCATTATATAATCTCAAAAATCAGAAGCCTTGCCTGATTCAAAGAAATTGATATTACAATGTGTGAATTTGAAATCCTTTTTCTACCATTTCGTTGTTGAACACAAATATCCACAAGTGCCAACATCATAGCTAACATCATGGGTCTTTATTCAAGAACTCATAAGTTACAGTCTTCAGTCACTGAAAATACATATAAGTAAAACATTTCATAAGTACACTGATATAATAGAACATATGAAACGGTAACACTTAAACGTATGAAATACAATTTTTAATATTAAAATAATAAACGAAGCTACTTGTCATTTTTTATATTTGCACAAGTTTTGACGTGAAATCTGGTTATAACTGTGGACAGGCACAATTACAAAGTACAATTTGATACAATTTGAATATAACAACAATAATACATATATAATGTAGTTGTTATTAAATATTCTAGCAAATAAGGTAATATACAGAGTTACATATATATAAACAAATCACAACTAAAAGATGGAATAATTATGTACTCTACGTAATATAGATTTATTGGTTAGACTACTATCTTTATCTGAAATTAATAACTTTAATCATTTCTAATATTAACTCTGGACAAAACAACATATAATTGGTCATGTACAAAAATTGATTCTCTTATAAACAAACCAACATTTGAAGTATTTATAATATGTATTCCAATGTAAAAATATATATTTTATTGAAATAAACATATAAGATATTCTAAATTATGCAATTAACTGGTATCGAGGTAAAAGCAAATGAAAAAAATAAATAGTATCTTAAACTTTGTTGTAAATGGAGAGATCTATACGAAAATTCAAAGCTTTAGCAAATAACTATTAAAAAGTTGCAAAGCGTAAAGAAACTATTGGCAAAAGGTAGATAATTCATACCACTATTGGATAAATTCAAAACACTTTTCGTTCATAAAAAATCCAATGACATTTAACAATGTTTTAACCATTTTTATATCAACTTAATATTATTCAACTAATATTGTTATAAATTATTTTTTCTTCCCAATATTTTAAATTGTATATCGGTTGATAATCATTCCCAAAACTTAAAATTTGTAATTTATTAAGAACAATGCACGGAAAAAATATATATGAAACTTATTGTAATTGATGCAATTACTCCTTACGGTAGGCTAGATAATATACAATTCGTTCTAGAATGAGAATTCAAAGACTTTTTTCTACAAAATTTGGATCCTAGACAATATTGGACTAAGGCCCTGTTTCTTTTTTTGTTATATTAAGTGCTGAACAAGATAAAGTGTACTGAATTGATAATGATATCTGAATGGATATATGGTTGTTGATATGAATATTGTTTCTTTTTTGTACCGAATGTATTGTCTGAATTTAAATAAATTACTATTTTACCCTCTAAATTTTCATACTATTAGTTAATTTCATGATGACGACAACACGATGAACTTTAATTAAAAAACTCCAAAACTATTTGTTACGGGAAAACAATGGTACGCTTCGCCTTTTTACTTGGACTACCCCAATATCTCTTCGGAATTTTCCTATTTAAAACAGCCATTTATTTAAAAAAAAGCCATAGAGTCGGAGGAAAAACAACAAAAATAGTTCAATACATCCACACCTAAATTAATTAGCTCTGAATACATAGGAGATCCCTTTCGTAGCTTAACCCATTAGTTACTTATTTTAGTTTAAAGTAAAAAAGAAACAGTAATATATATCTTAATACATTAAGTTTTATTCTCATTAAGTGCATTAAGTTGAAAAGAAACACCACCTAAATATTATAAGAGCCTAGCTAGTTTAGGAAAAATCTTAAATTCCGCCAAATTTCAAGGAAGTAAACAATTGTGCAAATATTATATATATCATGTTTATCATAAATCGTGGGGATGAATCATGAAATGGTAAAAAAGAAAAACCAACATGATGACTTAACTAATAAGATCGACAAGTTCTAATATAGGCATGTAATTGAAAAACTACATCGGGAGAAAACAAATATATAGTCTTCACTAAGATTCCAGCAGTGTTTGTAGTAGCAAACATTAATTACTACACAATCACATTCCAAAACAAAACAACACACATTTATCAAGTAAATTAAAATATATTCCTTCACTAAGACCTCGTGAATACATATACAAATTACATCATTCGATAAACGGAATATTCATAAAATGACAACAAATAATAAACAATGACAACCACACATACAAATACATCCTCACAATGAGCAATAAAACTCAATGTAGTTTTTTACAACCTTAAAATAATAATAAATAGTAACATCAATACAAATACTGCAAAATAATACCAACCACATCAATTCCACGTTTAAGCACATAAGCCATTGGATTCCAAACTATCAGTAGAGCTATACAGTAAATTCTCCCAAAGTGGTGATAGAAAAAGACAACGTGCGACTAAACTAATAATATATCATATCAAAGTACGCATAATTACTTGATCAGGTAAATGTTGTCCAATTTTACCTTAGTTAAAGACTGACCAAATATATGTGTAGGATCTGCTTTATTCTCTGTATTGAAGCTCTTTATTGTGATACTTATACCTTGCTCATATAAGCATCTCAAATAAACCTGAATGTCCTAAATTAGTTTATTTAAGTATTTAAAGGGAAGCTATTTTGTGCTACTCAAACACTTAGATTAGATTATTAGCTATATCAGCCACAATAAGCTTCATAAAACCGTGATACAAAATGTCTTTATTCAGATTAGGGTTTAATGGTTTATATAAGCATGAAATGAACGCTATCTTCAAAGTTTAAGGCCAAAATGATTTGAAAAGTCTAAGATAAAAACACTTAACCGCAAAATTAAGGTGAACGATTTCTTACAACTTTTCCACTCTTGCCACTGTATGTAGAAGAAAAAGTACATTGAGTCCATCGATTATGAGATTAGCAATAAGGATTGATAATATGACACCAAATGCAATTAATCTATAAACAAGAAGCCAAGCAGGTTGGAGTTTTTTCAAAGAGGTCCTCTAGGTGTCATCTTCATACATAATTCCAATGGGTTCTACATCATGTTCATTGTATTTTCTGTGAGTTGGTTTTTTGTTAAAAACTTCTACAATTTGTATTTGTATCAACGTATTATATTGACATACACAAACAACAACATAACTACTCACTCACACACACACAGCCAAACATAGAACCACACAGCTACACATAAAATCTGTAGGGACAGATAAGAGAAAGAAAATGAGAGGAGCACAATTTCTCTATTGGTTAAAGAGATTAAGAGGAAGAAGGGGCATAATTCGTGGGAAAATATATTAGGACTGGAAACTAACAAATAAATATGCGCCGGGCACCCGATTATGCTCACCTCTAAAATGAATTTTTACCTCTTGGAGTTGCACATCACCATTTTCTTGTCAAAGCACACAAAACCAATCAAGATACTTTAGCTGTAACACCGCATAATCCATAAATAATATTTTGCTTGAACATTGGGAGAGGCATCGAGACTTTTGGATTCATAAAGATTTACGAAACCTAAAAAAATAATAGGAAAAAATCACAATCTCAAATAAAATTACTTGGTCCAAAGTTTTAATAGAGAAATATAAGCCTGGTGTAAAATTTAAAAAAAAACATACTTCATGTTAAAAGCACTAAAGTGGGATGTTCTTCCTTCATCATTTAATATTTAATATGCTAGTAATTAGGACTATAACTTGTTGTCCATAATGCAATCACCCAACGGAAGTTGATGGTATCGTCTTCGTTCTACCAATTATAAAATTAGTCCACATGTCTTATTATTAGGACACCACCAATAAACCACCAATAACATCATCAGATGTGATTGCATCCTTATTAGCCATGTTAAACCTGTCATAATCCAAAATAATTATAATCATTTTTTTAGTAAACTTGTCATAATAAAAAAATTACCTTTAGCAAGTAAAATGTTATCATTTGAGCAAACAGAAGAAACATCAAAGAAGGGGCAAATATGTCATTCATGCACTTCAATTATGAGATTGAGATAAAGATCAAAAGAAACAGAACATACATATAAGAACTGCTTCGACTCTAAGATTTTTTTAATGCAATATAGAAATTAAAAGCCAAAACTGGCAGATACTAAACAAACCCAGTGATTCAGACTTCATAGAGAAGTACTAAAAATTGAAAAATCTAATTGTGTAATAAGACACAGTTTTGAAGAAAACATATGGAAAACATAAATGGGATATAACATGGGTTTCTGAGATGGTTAGCGCCAACTCAAAACTATTCCACAAAATCAAATCGAACCACAGCGGAAGGAAACCTACAACTCGGAAAAAATAAAAAAATCAAACCAGTCAAATTCATTCTAAATTTGGTTAAAAATCTTATAAATCAAAAAAGAAATGGAGAAATTGCTCATTAACACAGAAGTTGTAGTGAAAAATACAACTCCAAAATCAAACTTGTTTAGGGATAATTTCGTCATTGTTACTGGAGGAGAATGACAAATGGTACCTGAAATTCAAAATTGGTCGATGTCTCCTCACCTGATTTTATTTATAGAGTTGGGATCAAGTATTCATTTAAATTCAAAAATCAAAATAGAAGTATAGAACTTTGCATTACTGACCTTCACATATACAAAATTTGAGTTGACACAAAGTGCAAGATTGCTAGTAAGTGTCGATGAAACAAATGCATCACCATCTTCATCACCAACAATTGGAAATGTCGCCATTATTTCAGGATCAGGGACTTCCTGCCAAAGATTAAAGATAATGCAAAAAGGTTTCAAATAGTTTGAATGGAAAATAATGAACTTGTAATCCGAACCTTGTGGTTTGAATTAGCCTCGAAATTGGACAATAGAGTCTTGCAGCTTGTACTGTACGACATCACCTGTTAATCGAAGATAATGAAATGTTTTGTAGAGCAGATAGAGTACGTACAGCTCACTGAATAAACAAAACAAATTAGGTCAAGAACTAACCTTAAACCCTCTGTAAACAAGGTTTTTCTTATATATCTGGGAAAACACCCATCAAACACTCATGAAATTCAAATCCATCGTTTTGTAACCATTCTTTAAATCAATCCAACTCCCCGTCCTCGTAATCACTTTCTCCCACTCCCAAACGTACCTGGTAACAATACTCCTACACTCTTCATTGTAATTGACAATCCCCATCTTAATCACGTCCTCTCTGCTCTTAATTCCTAGCGTGATGTCAATCTCATGCTCCAATTATGTAGTGTGGTTGAGTGGCTGATCAACGTCTAGGGTTTTCTAAGACGGAGAAGGCAGTGGTGCATTGACAGAGATAGAAGGTGATCGAATGGCAGAGGGGCGTGATGGTACCAACAGGGGCGGTTCTTGAATTGGGGTTGATGGCTTCATTTATAAGCGGAGAGGGCTGAGAGATTAGGACTTGGGGAAGCGAGGGAACGTGGGGATAGAAGTTAGAAGCGTGGGTGACGGTTGAAGATCGGGTGGGAGGTTGAAGATGAAGTGGGAGGTTGAAGATGGAGTGGGAGAAAGACGCGGGAGGTGGGGAGTTACAGGAAGTTACAGGAAGAAACCGTCATCGATTTTGTGCATAAGAGGTGTTGTAACTTTTGTGTTGAATGCTTTACACTTGTACCTTTGGGCAATACATTTTATAATATAGATATATATATATATATATATATATATATATATATATATATATATATATATATATATATATATATATATATATATATATATATATTAAAAGAAACCCAAATTGATTGGACATTATATATCAATCATGAGGGGTTTTTTTTAAGATGACCCTATTTTGATGGTTCAAAAGTAATGTGAGTGACGCGCTTTGGCCTATAGGTTTGGGAACTCTCGCCTTTGGTCCCCAGGTAAGCAAACTGGTCCCTCGGTTGATTGGGATGTATACGAATGCTTACCTAGTCAGGACTTTCGGGCTACCGGCACCTCCCCCTTCCAGTTACTACGCGTCCATTACTTTGATCCTACCCAACTAGAGTGGATGACTTTTAATTTCCTATGAGCTCTAAGGAATATATATATATATATATATATGTATATAAATTTTTATTTTGAAACCATTTGAGTATGTATGTGATTTTAAGAGAAAGAGAAGAAAATTCACAAGTGTATGCACACATATAAGTGTCGGGAATAATACGTAAGCACATAAGGGAGCAATTAGCACACAAAGGTATTCCTAGGATTTTCTAAGTGCGAATTGCATGCAGTTGTGTGTGTATTTTATAAACTAGCATACGAGAGGACCCTAGAGGCTATAGACTAGGTTAAGGCAATTAACCTAATTCCTTATAGTCAAGGGCTCTGATACCAATCTGTCACACCCCGATCCTTGGCGGAATCGATCAAGGCGCGATATATTGTTCAAAGTCTCATGACAACTATGTTATAATATGATTACATTCAATTAAGTACTAAGTAGGCAAACAAGATCCACAACATACAAATACAAATTCAAATACAAACAACATTTATTACATCAAATTTAAATAGTCTTGTGGGTTTCTAAGGTATACCCTACTTTTCATCAACTTCATTCTTCAAATCTGCATCATGGGTAAAAACATGTCAACTACGAGAGTTGGTGAGTAATCTAGTTTTATTAAAGAAAATTGTGAGTTTGAAATATTTATAATTTGAAACTTTACTCAATATATGGGTTGTTCCAAAATTTTCCCAGAATTTATTGACTGCAAAAGGTATTTTATGTGAATTATTGCCCTATTTTATTGCAATAATTATAGTAATTCAATAAAAATAAGTTATTTTCTGAAAATTTCCAGAACTTCTTATTTTATTGATGAGATCCTGAGAAAAATCAGGTTTATGCATAAAATGAGTTTTAGATAGTTTGGTGGATTTAATTTGTTTCATTCATGAATTTGAGACTTTTAACAACATACCTTGATGAATGCTTCAAGAGGGATGAAGATTTGAGTATATTGGAGTGTTCTTGGCTGAAATATGAAGATTTCTAGGAGGAATTTCGAGATTGAGAGTGAGAGAAAGAATAGATATGGTTTGAGTGGTGATGAGAATAATGTGTTGGGAGAAAAATTAAAGGAACGATGATGGGAGGTGTGAGTGGGAGACAATGGGAATAAACTTTTACTTTTGGTGGTCTTCATAATTCCCCACTAACACAAGCATCTTAAGAGTTTTATAAAATTTAATGTAGTGTTTATAAAAATAGAGTTTTATAAAAAAAATAGGTTATTATTTGATTATAACAATCTACTTTGATTTGAAGTTTAATTATAGCATTCAAGTTTGATTTTTTTAATTTAATTAGAGCATCATACTTTGATGTTATTTTAATATTGTATCATAATTTAATTTGATTATAGTTATAACGTTATACTATGCTATATTGCTATTAACGTCAATTTATATCGTAGTGTAAGGGTTTTGATCCTACTAGCGTCAAGAAATCTCGAGTAGGGTTTATTAAATTTCCAATTGGGTTGGGTTGACCCGAATCCATTTTAGGCGGATGTCAAAGTGCATTACTGAGGAATCTTCAATAGTACCTTTAGAGGATATTCAATTAGATGAACGCCTAAATTATGTGGAGCGACCAATTGCCATCATTGAAAGGAAGATAAAGACTTTACGAAATAAAAACAATAGGATTAGTTAAGGTTCAGTGGCAGCATCGAAAAGGGTCCGAGTGGACTTGGGAACTGGAGGAGGAAATACAGAGGCATTATCCAAAATTATTTACCGGCACGGATTTCGGGGACAAAATCCATTTAAGTAGGGGACAATTGTAAGACCCGTTCCGCCGAGTCGCGGCTCGGGCTAATCCACGGCGCGGCTTTAGGAAGGATCCAGAAACGCGTGAAATTTGTACGCGCGGCGCGGTTCTAAAGAACCTGTAGCGCGGTGCGCCTCTAAGGTGAAAAATCCTAATTCGGATTTAAACGCCTATATAAAGGGACCCAGCCCTAGGGTTCGTGTTTTTTGGCAGTTCTTTGGAGCAGAGGCGTCTGGTTTCAGCAGAGACTCTTTGGTTCCAAGGATTTGGAGGTTTGATAAAAGAAATACAACGTGGGGAAGGCTGTAGTCGATCGGGTGCATTTCTCAGTTTTCCAGAAGCAAGGTAAGAGGATTTACCTTCTGATATTTCAGTTTATCCCGTTTTTATGGTGTTATTCCTTAAGTAGTAGTCTTAGATGACTTGTAACCCTTAGGGTTAGACTAAGGACATGAATAGACTTGCATGTCCCTAAGGAAGTGATCTTAGGGTAGTTTCTGATCTCAGGAAGGGTTTTGGAGTGAAACCCTAGCCGGTTGATGTACTGTTAAACGCTAAAAACATTTTGGAATGTTACGAGCCGCAACTGGCTATGTCAGCGGCGCAGACTCGGCTAAAACCCCGTGTTTATTCGGTGATAGCCGCAGCGCGTAGGATGAGGAGCCACGCCGCGGCAAGCGACTGCTTGACCAGGAACTTAGTTTTGACCACGGTTTGATGGCAAATATTGAGTCTAACCTTTAGACAGGTCTGTAAGAGCCTGGTCAGTAATTGATATGTTGTATGTGTGTGGGATTTAGGTGTGTGGACGAGCTAAATGGGGATATTAGAGAATATCTACACGGTTTCGAACCAGGTGAGTACCCTCACCTTACTATATGATGTTTCATGTTAGGCATCTTGTGTGTGTTTACATTTATATGATTTGCTCTATGTCTGTGGTTATTTGCTGTTGGGCTCAATACTGATGCGTGTCCCCTCGTAGCTGTTGTATGGCGAGTTAGACTATTTCCTTGTCCCATAGCTGTTGTATGATGGGCTCGGCCATAACCGGGAACCTATAGCTGTTGTATGATGGGTAGAACCTTCTCGTGTCTATAGCTGTTGTATGATGGATGCCCGTAGCTGTTGTATGGCGGGTAGGGTCGGGTCGTTCTCGAGGACGGGTTGTTTAATGTGTGGGCATGTATGGTAACTTGTGGACTCACTAAGCTTTAAGCTTACCAGTTGATTTTATAACATTTCAGGTAATTCAAATGACAAAGGGAAGGGCAAGGCTTGACGGCAGCGCGTCGTATTCAAGAGATTGATGGCAATGAACTATAATAGTATTTTCAAATGTTTCCGCTGTTAATTTAAGTATTATGTTGAACAGTTTTATGTTTTTGAATAAATGTTTTATTGGAACCTTGGTAATAAATGATTTTTAAAATTTTTGAAATTGGGGCGTTACAAATATAATATATTGTTGTGAAGTATGTTATCCTGAATCAGTGGACTATGAGACTTAGTGGTAATGGCAAAATCAAATATGTGTAGGTGGTTATGATAATATAGGCCCGTATTATCATAATCACAGGGTATGTATTTGAGATTGGTGGAATCACGATGGAATCATGAAAATCTGGCACGGGATACATGTAAGAAGTAGTAAAGAGGATATAAAAAGTTTAAATGACATAGGATTATTACACATATGCAATAAGATCAAGTATGACTAAAAATATTAAAGTACAATTGAAAAGTAATAAGAACAATATAATGAGTATATACCATGTAGTTTGGGAAACCAAGATGATAGTAAAGAATAAAGATAAGGAATAGTAACGTAGTTAAGAAGTGGAAGTTATGACTTCCAGACCTCAAGGAGTAGGTCGAGTAAAAGCATGTAAAGGTTGTGCAAATGATTAAGTCGTAAGTATGATGACTTAACAAGCGAAATGCCCAAAGGGAGAAAGAGAATGAAAATGGAAGAGTAGCGAAGGTACGAAATTTCAAGTATTATACTCTATTATAGTGTTGGTGTCTATACGATTCTAAGCTACGTGAAAGGGTACTGAAGATTTCACGCATTGAATGACTACGTATGGCATGACACATGAGTTGTTAATCTTCATTTTTGGAGTTTTGAGTTGTTAATCTTCATTTTTGGAGTTAGATTTGTCACCATGAGCTTGTTTGACTAGGATTGGTGGTTAAAAACTAAGTTTTCATGAGTTGATGACTGTTTTGGACGACTCCTGAAAGTTGGAGTTTCTGTCTAGACGGATTAAGCACTTAATTAAGGAAATGGCTGAACAGAGGAGATAGCGGCGCTATCCAGTAGATAGGGGCGCTATCGATAGCGGCGCTATCTCTAGAGATAGGGGTGCTATCTCTCTGTTTGACCAGATGTTGACTTTTGCTGACCTGTTGACTTTGACTTCTTGGTCAGTGGATCCTTGAGACAAAAACCCTGAGAAAATCCTAGTGTTAATTTTGGGTTAGGGATTTTTAGATAGAAACTGTGTATTAATGAGATGTTCGAATGATAGGAAACTCGGAGGGTTTTACCGACTTTTCCTTACGCTAGTTTAGCAACAAATCAGGTGAGTCTTCTCACTATACTATGGGTGATGTTACATGCATAGATAATCTGTATTACTTTGTATAATAATGTGATTATTTGTGCTTTACGTGTTTGTCGACGAAAGTCGAAGGCTGTCGGACTGTGGGCCGACAGTGCCGGCTTGAGAGCCGATGACGATGTTTGCCGGCCAAAGCCGATGACGATGCTTGCCGGCGCAAGCCGATGACGATGTTTGCCGGTGAAAGCCGATGACGATGTTTTACGGCAAAAGCCGATGGCGATGTTTGCCGACGAAAGTCGATGACGATGGTTTCTGACAGATCGGGGCAAGCCCAAGAGTCGATGACGATGTTTATGTGATGGATCGTGTGATATTTTTGAGGAACTCACTAAGCTTTGTGCTTACCCTTTTACCCTAAATATTTTTCAGGTAAATACTGGCTTGAGCTTGGAGCACGGCGCGACTGTACCACATCTAAGGATTTCAATGATTAAAGTCTTCCGCTGGGTAATGTTTGGAAATGTTTTAATAAATACGTTTTATATGCATAAACACTAAGTTTAATTTTAATGGGTTTGGGTTGACAATCCTTTTTATGTATTTCAATTGCTTTTAAAAATTAAAATTTTATTACGGAATTTGGGACGTTACAAGTTGGTATCAGAGCCTTGGTTTGATGGATTTGAATGAACAGGAATGTGATACCGAGGATTTGGATGAACATGACTGGGATTTCAAACTCAGACCGAGGATTTGAGGATTTTCTAAAATGATTTTACAAGGAAAAATTGTTTTTAAGTAAATTTCCTAAATGGTTGGGCCGTGTAACATGTGGAAGATTCCATTGTATATTCTTGTTTGATTGTTGCTTGGGAGTTTGAAACATGGTATGCACATTTGACTTATGATTTTTTAACGGATAAATGGGTTTCGAAAAGAATGAGATGTGATGCTTACAGTCGGTCGGAGCTCAAGTAAGTGTTATTTCCCAAAATACCCATGATATTATGTGCTGATGTGATGTTATATGCTAGAGATAGGCTAAGATCCACTCAGGAAATTACATGATAGACTTGGCTTGGATCATAGGGATGCCTTTGCCTAGTGTACTGCTTACAGTGTGATATGTGTTATATGTTGAATCTGTATACCTCTTTGAACCTATGCTTATGCTGTTAGGAAGATGAGGAAATGCTCTAGGATTGTATGTAATGGGATCAGATAGCCTTAGAATTCTTGAACCGACCTTACTGGCTGTTCCTTGTTTGGTTGTGACTTTGAGGTAGGGACATTTATTTGATAGACTATCTGTTCTTGTTGCAAACAATTACGCTTTCATGAAACGACCTGGCGGTATGAGTGGAAGTTCTCGCGAGGCGAGTGAGATGTGGGATTCCTAGGTAGACTAGGAAGAGCGTTAGGCACTTCGGTGCAGAGTGGTTGAATGATGTCTGAATGCCCTTTAGAAGGGAGTGGGGCGACTTAGGGAACCGGGATAATCTTCAGAACAAGTACGAATAGGTGTGGAAGGTAGTACAAGGGCCCGTACTATTGAAAGCACATGATTCGTACCTAGGACAATGAGAGACCCAAGGGACCTAAGGAGTCTGTAGACGAGTAAATCGTGTGTGTTATGCGCTAGACGAGTTTGGTGATTCGTTACTCATCGGGTTGCGGAATGAGGAAGGATGATCCAAGAGGAATGATTCGGGACTTGGGTCGAGTTCGCTAGGCTAGGGTGGGCCTGTGATGAGTGATGATGACGTTCGAGATTTGGTCGTCGTAGAAGTGACTACGACTGTGTTTAAGATGCTCCCTGCGATGATTGATTCGGTTAAACTGGAGATGTTAGCAATGTTTGAGGAACGACTCGCCGCGAAGGAAGAGGCAATGATGGCACGGTGCCAGGCTATGATGAGAAAAAAGATCAGCGGGTTTGTGGGCGCTGCTCGATGACATACTTTTGTTGAGATGGAGTCTGATGCGGGGCCGAGGGAGATCGAGTTCGATGCTCAGTTGGGACAGAAGAGGCAGAATCAGGAATTGGGACAGTCGTCACAAAAGAATTTTCGAGCTACAGTTTCAGATAGAGTGGAGGATCCTTACCGCTGGGACGGTAAGCTGGAGGTGAAGTTTTGTGTTTCATGCAATCAGTTTGGCCACGTCTGGCAAGTTGTCTAGGATTGTCTTGGGGTGCTGGTCAGAATCCGGGTTTCGTTGTTTTGAAGTGAGGGGGTGTCCGTCAGGTGAAAATGGAGGACCTGGAATTGGAAGATGAGGCTTAGCTGCTAGATGTAAAGGTGCAACCTCATCGGTCGTTGTCGCTGCATTTTGCGAGTCTTCTTTTATCACTTTCATGTTTAATTGTCGTTGTGTTGGTTCCGTGTACTCGAGTATATAGTCAAGATCTATCTCGAGTGTGTGGGTGAAGACAAGTGGTTGTTTGTGGTGTCCCTATACATAAAGGGAGGACTGCCAGTGAAACGGCAGCGGCTGTTGGGACAGCCGGTAGTGGGTTCGAACTCTAAGTGGGGGAGAACTGCTGGAGTAAAGAGTGAAAATTGTGTTAGAGCGTCTCGTTGGGTTGTGAGTGTTTGGTGGAGATCTCATGTTCTGTTGACCGTCTCATGTAGGCTTCATTGTCGGTGCTAGATAAAGAGGGATCGACGGAGACAGTTTGCGGCGTAAGGTAAGGATGCCCTTTTGTGTAGTAGAGGGTTCCGATTATGTAGTCTGGAGGCAGTGAAAGTCAGCTCAGGTTGAGCGCGGCACGGAATTTTGACCAAGTATCGCATTCCCGTACGTATTAGAAGCGAGCTTGTGGGTGCCTCATCGTCGTTGTTCGAGGGTTGTTGCGGGTTCAACGCCTAGTGGTTTAAGAGTTGGCTCAAGTCCATATGGTCGCTTGTGGATGACCGTCGAGAGCGTGGATTGTAGAAGAGACCGAGGGTCTGTGGCAAGTTAGAAATTACAGCATGGAGTAGGAAGAATACATCGGTGATTGTGAAGGTTGAAGATGATGGTGCTCTCTCGATCGTGATCGTGTGTGTTCTGTCCTGGTAACGGTGTTTGCGGTCGGTCTGGTGATGTTCGATTGCTGAGTTGGAAGTGATTGGTTATTTGTTTCGATCATCAGGTTGTCGATTGAGTATTCTTATGCGTGTTAGGATCGATTGGAATTATCTGGAGTTGTGAAAGGGTTCGTATTAACGTTGTGGTGTCGCCGGAAGGATAACTGCTCGGTGTTAGCCTTAAGAACTTGGAGTTTTCGTTAAGTGGTAGAGTTTCTGGTAACGTTGGGTTAGTCGTGAAGGGTTTTCTAGCAAACAATGAACAAATAATCTCTTATGGTTCACATGCAACCCTAGAAAGATCTATGTTTTCTTCTATGAAGATAATAAACTAAAGCCTAAAGGAAACAATTATTTCTAAAGATCAAAACTGAGAAAACCAACCTGTTGATCTTATGATCCTTGAAGCTAGCAGCACAAATGTCCTGCCTCAAATGGTGTCACACCCAAGAAATGGAGAAGAGAGTCCAGCAGAGTAATCACAGTGAAAATGGCGCAGAGAATAAGGGTGCTAGAGGGTTCCTTTTATAGCCTCCAAGGGTTACACCTAAAACCCTAAGGAGACTCCAATGTGGGCAAGCCTGTTGGCCACTTGGACCAGGCTTCCTTAAACCCTATTAGGGTTTTCGCCAACCCTTGGAGAAGCCTACAGGGTGGCGCCATTTTTGGCCCCTGACTTATCTCTTGCCAGTTATTCAACTATTGAATAAATACAAGTCAGCCCCTGCACTTTAATTAATTAATTTAATCACTAAATTAAATCCAATTAATTCTAGATTAAATCTCAATTAATTATTATAGTTTCTAATTAATATATTAACACTTAAATATATTAATAAACCATTTAATTAATTCTATTGATTTATTAAACAATTAATAAATCAACCTTTTACTCTACTGAACTCTATCCTAACCTCCAGCTATGAGGGCAACCCAAATGGACTTTCCTTCAATTAACAAGATAAATATAAATATAAAGTCATGGCTTAGACACCTAATCCAACAGTCTCCCACTTCGATAAGTCTATGACTTTAATTTATCTTCTGATTAATTAACAACCTGCAGCTTCCAAGAAACTGCTGCCGAACTCTGACCCAGTCAGTTCTGTCCATAGATAAGTGATCATATGATCCTTCGTCCAACAAGATATTTTCAGACACGAGACATGGATTGAGATCAATCTCTGTCCGATACTCTGTTTCCCGATTTCTGATTCTGCTTATGACTTTCGGACTTCTAATTGAACGCATCAATTTAGTCTAGGCTGGCCAGCACTTTAGCCAACTTCAAAATCATCGAGCGGCCTACAGATATCTGTTTCCCATCAGGGTCAAGGAACGAAAATCTTTGACTCATATGCTTGTGTCTTTTACTTATCAAAATCGTACACAACAATGCGTTTTATAGCATCGAGTTACCGATGTGTTTACATATTATCAATGCACAACCGACTCGTAAATTTCAACTCATATGTCTCTGCTTCAAGATCATACGATGTTATCGTCTCAACATTGCTCGTGATGTAATCCATGAAGCAATCTATTGAGCGCGGGTTTATCCAATACTCAAATCTCTATTTCTAGGTACTCATGAACGTTGTAGCAGTCTTACTGCAATGTCTAACTCCTTAGACAATCTACAAACCAATTCACGACAGTCTTCGTTCATACTTACTCTCGAAAAGTATGAGCGACTGTGGACTTTTGAATAATCAAATTATTCGGGGAGTGAAACATGCAAAATTGAAACATAAAATCTGACTGGTGGCTACTATTGCCTAATTACCAAGTCTCCACGAGGTAATCACCAAGTCGGATTTTACATAAAACTATTATCGGTTTCTAAATTCCTTTTAAACTTTTTAATTCATGTTATGTATCTATGTCTATATGACCTTTCACTCTTTCTATGTATCCAAATGTCATACATTGATACACTTTATCCAATCGGACATTTTTACGATGATATCTCAATTTTGGTCATACTGTCATTCTCACTAACAACTCCATTCTATGTACTGTGACTTTCCATGGTTCTCAGGATCCTTAGTCTACATGACTGCACCCTAAGACTATTTCGAGGTGTTACGATGTGCCGATGACCCACACGCACTCCATCGGAATGCCAACGAAACTCTTTAACCCTTAAGTCCTTTTACTGTTTGAAACTCTTTTCAAATTACTATTAACATTCACCCCAATCATTTTTTTTTCAATGATTTCTCACGTATGTACAAAAATCCATTAAGTATTCCCAGCCAGGTCATATCTTGAATCTGACTCACTATGCTCTAAGCATTAAGTCATCAAGACATGTTCATGACACTTCTGATCGATCCAAGAAACTTGTTGGATTCGATCTAGTCCTATTCCAAACTCTTTTGGAATCATGGGATTAGTTGCAATCCTTGTGTCACGACTTTCAATAACCATTTCCTTTCGGAGACTCTTGTCCATGCATCTTGAATCTTATCAAGATCATGCTTACTATGGCCAGGTCTATACTGATGACAACATCTATCTGATAGATTTCTATGGATTATGTGAGTATGCTGCACCTTCTTTATATACCAAATCATTACACTTTGCAATGACAGGAAACTCTTTTCGTTATGCATCTTGAGTCTCATCAAGATCATTTTGGCAGAGTTTCGATCTATCTCATAGATGTTTACAACCACCTGAGTATGGCGTATCTTTATTAAGTCTTTCATAACGATCCGTCTCTTAACACCAAGTCATTACACTTTGTAATGAAAAGAGACGTTTCCTAGAAACAATATGTAACTCTCATACGGAGATAGTAGATAATAGCAACACTCCCACTGGCTTTGACACGGTCTTGGACTATTCACAAAATCCAGAGCTTATGGCATATTTTGAGAATCCAAACCTTTCTGACATCTTAATGGAAATCTTTCAGCCCTTTCTCAAAATCCAATCCTTTGGCATATTTTGAGAATCTGAATATCCTTTCTTTCGAGATGTCTATGGGGTAATCCTGGGCCTATGTACCTTTGTACTAGCATACTCTTTGTGAGTCCCCATTAGTGTGTCGGTGATCCACACACGCTCTACTAATGACTTACATTATGCAGTATCCTTTCGGATTTCATCTTCTATTGAGAGTGCTTCTCCCGGAATCAATTACTTGACTCTGGGTATCGTCACACTCAACCAGATGTTCTGAAGGTACGTTTCTGTCTATGCTGCTTTCTATTGATGATTCGATTACTCCACTGGTTTTTAGACCAGGTGTAAAATCAATTAAAATGCCACATAGACTGTGTCTCGTCATAAGGTTCTCTTAATCGGCAGCAACCGGGCTCACCAATGCTTCCAAGTAGTCGGATTGTAAATCCGCACCAACTATAGTGTTTTACCACTATTCGGTATGTCACCCCGATCATAACTACTTATGACGATGATCAATACTACTGGTCAAGAGAAGATTATGTCAGTATTAAAACAGAAATCTGATTTCTGCTCTAAGCCTAGTGAAGACTAAAGGTTCTCTCACTTGCCTAATCTTGAACTCATTCAGGACTGTCCCAACTCCCACTGTTTCCTTAGAACATGAGTTCTTTCTAAAAGAGCTCTTTCTTTTCTAGGTACAGCGGGATAGCCAGTGAAACGACATTTCTGATTAGGTTTAGGCTAGTCATGAGGTTCGGACGAACACTACAGGACCCTGGACTTCCAATGTACAAGTGGGACAATCCCAGCTTCACATTTCAGACAGTGTCTGCAAAACCTACTTAGTTGAAGGATGTGGTTGGAATATGGTTTATATGGTTTGACTGGTATAGTATTCAATTTATTGGAAACTAATTGGCAATGTATCTCATACATCGAGGATCGAACTGTTTCGACCAATGCTCCATCATCTTCCCTAAGACACATTATAACTATTAATGTTCTTGGAAGAGAATAAACTGTGAAACATATTCCCAGTTTATGTTGTCACTCAGGTTCTGTGGATCTTGTACTCCCTTTGAAGTCCTTGAACTGTTCAAGGTTTCAATCCAATCGCTTATTCTGATAAGCGAAGCCATATTCGTCATACCGAATGACAATTATTGTGAAGTACAAACAATTGTGTTTAATTTGAGGATTCGAGCAATACACAGCAACTGATGTGTCCGTTGCTCCTAATCTCAATGTCTTTTACATCTATATGTAAGCTTATGACTTTGTTAATTATGTTCAAGACTTGCAATCTTCAGTTGAATCTGAGTCAACTGATTCCAAAATCCTATCCTCTGGATCTTTGGGCGATTCATTTCTTGCCATATATGCCTTATAAAGAACTTAAACATCATCTGACTCTAAGTCAAATGATTCCAAAGTCCTATCCAACTGGATCTTTGGTTGATTCACTTCTTGACACATTAAGAACTCAACTCATCAGATGAATCTAAGTCAAGTGATTCCAAAGTCCTGTCCAACTGGACCTTTGGTTGAATTGATTCTTACAACATTTATCTTAACAATCATAAGGGACACAATTCCTAAAATCCAAAAACTTTGGATGTATCAATATTCAAGTTATTACTAATCATGCATTCAACATAATCATACAATATTTCAAGGATATTTCAAACAACATGTGTTAAAAGAAAATTGACAATTTTATTAAAACAAAATCCTTGAACAATGTATTATATGATAGACAATGTCATACGCATCTAATAGGCTAATAACATGATTTCATCATCTACTAAACTCTAAATCTGCATGAGCTTCAGATCCAATCTGAATATGCTCCTATGCAACAACATCCCACATCCTACAGAGTCCATGCATACAGAGCAAATGTGAGAAACACATCCTGTATCAAGGAATTAAGGATCAGGTGTTCTGAGTTTTAAGATATTCCTGAGTTGCCAAACTGTTCGGCTTCGGAGCATTTTCCAATGTTTCTGTGACTGTGTCCCACTTTGTGGATTCCCAGTTTGAAACATCAAGAAACCGGTCCAGACGATCTGGATCATTTCTTGATGTGTCCTATTACTGGACTCAATCACGAAGCAGCTGAATCAATGGAACTATGCTTCTCTATGAACGACTCATAAGAGTCAACATTGAATGCATATCGACGATTGTCTTAACTAGTTTTCCTTCCTGTACATCAGCATGAACGGATCAGCGAGTCGAGCTAATGCTTTAACTCCCGATCAAAAAGGGAACCAAATTTATACAGTTCACCTATATGTCTCTCAGTCTTGAGAACATGTGAACTGGTGCTACTTCCTGCACACTTCAAACTGTTTGAAGATCTTAGCTCGTCCTTTCTCAACCAGTTCATGGAACCTTTCCACAACTAGCTGTGTTAACTTATCTGACCTCAGGAATTCTAAATTTCTACAGAACTTGTGGGTTAATGATCAATAGTATTGGGCAACGAACTTTCCTTGACTTAACAATCAAGGAGTCATGCTCATCACAGGCTACTGTGTGATGTCATGCTTTGGGGAGCGGACACTCAGTCAGATATGGCTTGCCAGCAAAACAGAGAACTATTCTCTATTTATGAAGCCATACCATATAGTTTAGGCCAGTCAGCCTTACCATATGTAGCAGGTGCATTCTGAAGCTCTCAGAAATTGTGAAGGGGGAGAGGGAGGAGAATAGACACTTGATTCAGACATCTACAATAAACAGAATTTTATTAGTTTAATTAATCCTTTTAAATAATTACCCAATATATTATTTATTAAGGCTAGGACCCAAAATGCCCCAACTATGGTGTGAAGAGGGATGCCGTAATCACAACATAATGGTCATTAAGGTAGATAATACACTTATCAATTTCATCTTATGAAATTCCTAGATCTGTTGAGACACATTGAACTATTCAATGGCATGGTTAGTCTTGGATGTTCCCCACTGTTTGTGATTGGGATGCCGATGATCACAAACCGGGTGTGAATAATCATGCAAATTCGCTCGGTACTCTCGAAGTCAATTGCCATCTCTAATTAACGTGTCGGTTAACCACACATGCTCCGTTAATAATGAAAAAATCGAGAAACCCATTGCAAGTCTTTGTGAACCCCTATTGGTGTGTCGGTTAACCACACACGCTCCACCAATGTTTCACAAATTGCAATGTGCAATTTCATGGATTAGCACCAATTCACATTTTTAACCTAAAGTAACTAGATTGGGTTTTTGTTCAAGGTTCTAGTACTTTCAATTATAGCATTATACTTTTAAGAGGCTTAGCGGTTCTATCAAACCCGTTCGGCTAACGACACTCGACTGACCAGGAGAGCGGTGGGTAAGAGTGGATACCCATTAGACTGCCATTTTATAGGCAGTCGCCTTATACCCTCTTTATAGGACAGTTTTGTGAATGGGGCCTACTTGCGGTAAGACTAACCACTTTTCTTATATATAAATATTAACTTTTAATCATAAATATATAAGATATATTTTAATCTTATTAAAGTATTTTAGAATTAATTTAATCATAATTTTCGTAAAATTTAAACATATTTTTTGAAAATTTAAATTAATTCTTTAAGCTGATTTAATTGATCCTTTAATTAACAATTAATTAAACTAATTAAATCTTTAGATAGATTTTATAAATTAATCAAATTAATTTCTCTATCTAGGGCCCCTATGGTTCGAAAAAGGCAAGCCAACAAATAAGGGTTCCAGTTATTTATTAGATACAGTTACCAAAAATAACAACCTACTTAAAAAGCAAGCAAATAAAGGGGACCATGGGGCTTGGCGGCTAGGGTTAGGAAACCCTAGCCTTGGCAACGAAATTTAGGCCATTCCAAGATGGTTTTTCGCAAAAACACTCAAGGCAAGAATCATTAAAGCAGTTTATATAAATTCATAAGAAATCAGGTCTATGCTCTGATACCACTGAAGGGTTTTCTAGCAAACAATGAACAAATAATCTCTTATGGTTCACATGCAATCCTAGAAAGATCTATGTTTTCTTCTATGAAGATAATAAACTAAAGCCTAACGGAAACAATTATTTCTAAAGATCAAAACTGAGAAAACCAACCTTTTGATCTTATGATCCTTGAAGCTAGCAGCACAAATGTCCTGCCTCAAATGGTGTCACACCCAAGAAATGGAGAAGAGAGTCCAGCAGAGTAATCACAGTGAAAATGGCACAGAGAATAAGGGTGCCAGAGGGTTCCTTTTATAGCCTCCAAGGGTTACACCTGAAACCCTAAGGAGCCTCCAATGTGGGCAAGCCTGTTGGCCACTTGGACCAGGCTTCCTTAAACCCTATTAAGGTTTTCGCCAACCCTAGGAGAAGCCTCTAGGGTGGCACCATTTTTGGCCCCTGGCTTATCTCTTGCCAATTATTCAACAATTGAATAAATACAAGTCAGCCCCTGTACTTTAATTAATTAATTTAATCACTAAATTAAATCCAATTAATTCTAGATTAAATCTCAATTAATTATTATAGTTTCTACTTAATATATTAACACTTAAATATATTAATAAACCATTTAATTAATTCTATTGATTTATTAAACAATTAATAAATCAACCTTTTACTCTACTGAACTCTATCCCAACCTCCAGCTATGAGGGCAACCTAAATGGACTTTGCTTCAATTAACAAGATAAATATAAATATAAAGTCATGGCTTAGACACCTAATCCAACAAGTCTTTGGGCTACCGTTAAGTGACCGAATAGGACCAGGGGTAATCGCTGGTTTAGTCTTCGGAGAATTGATGTTCAACTTTCCTCCGTCTGTTTCGTTCGAGTTGAGTACTAGCGGTGTCACGTGCGGTAGAGCAACCGGGAAGGTGTGAGAAAGAGATGGTATTTGTGTGCTCGTTCGTTGGCAGTAAAAGCACTTTGGTCCTTTAGCATTGGGAATGCTGGACTCGAGTTTTCAGTTTTTCTTTCGAGTGATGAATTAGTCGTGCATGAAGCGCTAGATGTTAATGTGAGTTCCAGGTAAGACGTTGCAGATCGATTGGATAATCGATCTGGGAAGGACGATTAAGCAAGCTAGCATGTTAAAGTTCAGACTGGGTTGGGATGGTTGAGAAACGGTTGAGTATCCCCTTTGGGAAGTGTTGGCGGTATAGAAGTCGGATTGGTACCTGGTGAGTTGTTAAGACATGAGTGGAGGTTAAGAAGTGTGAGTTGGTTCTTCGGATCTTCTTCTGATCTTGGGAGCGATGGTATTGGAAGTGTTCGGCTTTTAGGGTTCTCGGCAGTATAGTAAGGTCAGTTGGGTACCCGATCAAGGAAATTGGCAAGGAGTTCTAAAGTGTCGTGGTTCGAATTGGGTTATGATCATCAAGGTGGCTGGGTATCTCCTTTGAGTAGTTTCTTCTGTTAGAAGTCGGGTGACTGTGGTAAGGAACAGAGATTGTGAATGTGGATAAGTGCATTTTGGATATCTCTCGACAAGGGGAAGACCGTATGCTTGTGGATTCGTCGGTTGAATTCGTTGTGGCTGGTTTAGATATTGATTCTAGATAGGGAACCTGGAAGGATTGTTAAGTGTGTAGCCTTGCCGGCGGATAGATGACTGTTAGGCGTTGTTCTCGGTCGCTGGGTCTGTACTGGCGGCGGAGGGAAGTCGGAATGAGTCAGGGAAAGACGGTGAGTCTAGTTGAGGACTGGGCGGAGCAGAGAACCTGAATGGATGAAACCGTGGAAAGTCTGCGTGTTTGGTTGCAAGCTGATCGGAACGGGGAAACTGTAACTCTATGAATGTTGACGATGAGTATGGGAATAGCCGAATGGGCTGAGCATGAGTGGTGTACTTCGTACTTGTATCTTGGTTGATCGGATGCATTGGGCCAGGTTCTTGTGAGTCGGTGGGTCAGTGGTTGTGGTTGTGTGGATAGTGGTCTGGTGTTATGCGTTGGGAAGTTTTCTGAAAATTGTACAAGTTATATGCGTTAGCCATGGGGTTTTATAAGATAATCTGAAGCTGTATATCTGAAGCTGCGGGTCTGTGTAGATCAGGCGTATGGCGGTCGGCGTGGTTTTTGGTCAGCAAGATAAGGATCTGGACACTAAAGGAGTCGTCTGCGGGTGTTGTGTTTTGGAGTTTTTTGGCGGAACATTCCGGAATTTGGAGATTTCGAATGTGCAAAGATGTTATCGATCGTGATCTTGTCAGAGTGGGTGCTGGAATCTTTCCGGTTTGGATATGTATGGATATGAGTAACTATGGAATGGTTGTATTGTTGGTGCACGATTAAGGCAAGTAAGGAAAGGATTTCGGGGACGAAATCATATTAAGTGGGGGAGACTTGTAAGACCCTAATCCCGGAAAGTCAAGTTCCAAGTCTTAATGAGTAAATGTGTAAAGCCCGGAACCAAGTATCGAGAGGGTGGCATTTAATAAAGACAAAATAAGGAAAACGGTGAAATTTGATAGATAGCGGCGCTATCTATAGAGATAGCGGCGCTATCTTGGCAAATCCCGTATCAGTCGCTGAGTCAGACTGTTCGCGATGCAGGAGTCTGGAGATACCGACGCTATCTTTAGAGATAGCGGCACTATCTCATCTAAAGCGGGAAAAATTGATTATTTTCATGATTTAAGTCAATTTTAAGCCACTTAACACCTCCCACTTCGTCATTTTGCCTCTAGAACCCCAGAGAACATTTCTAAACTCTCTCTAAGGCTTCCATTGGGGCTCCATTTGTGGGTTTGTGAAGGTTTTGGAAGAAGAAGAAGGTGGCTAAGGTGTTCTAGAGAAGCTGGTGCTTAGAAGGAGTCTTCTAGATGTTCCTGGACCATTGTAAGTGTTCTTGAAGCTTGTTTTCCTTAGTTCTTGTTGTTAATGGAGTTATGAAGCTATTTCTAAGCTTTTCAAGACAATGATGGCTCCATATCTTGGATGAGGGTGGGATTTAGAGGCTAAGGATGGATTCTTCTCCTTTAAGACTTTGAATCCTTGAGAAAAACCCAAGCCTAGTCTTAGTATGGTTGTGAATGAAGTTTTGAGTTGTTAATCTTCATTTTTGGAGTTAGATTTGTCACCATGAGCTTGTTTGGCTAGGATTGGTGGTTAAAAAACTAAGTTTTCTGTAACGCCCGGTTTCTCATACAAAGTACACCCAATTTTTTTTTTAAATTTTACATCAAATATGGGTATACTTGTACTCAACCATGGAAACAAGATGTTATCATAAATTAGTTACATCAAAAGGTCCTTACAAACATGACCAGGCATTACAAATAAATCTAACACAACTAAAGAACATGCTCTAAACTTGTCCATCTCTATTTATCATATGCCTTCCCCTATCACTGCTACAGATACCTGCAAAACAACATACAACTAAAGTGTAAGCTTATAAAAAGCTTAGTGAATAATCTCCCTGCTCAACATCAATACAAGATGTGTTAGTATATATAGATATATAAAGATATGGTATCAACCAAATCTTACAACACACTCCACCAATCTTTCTCATTTCATAATCTCTTTATCAACCGCTCTTGCTAATCTCATTAGCAAGTATTTATCTCATCTTTATCTCTAAAACCTGTAAACACATTAGCTTTACAAACACCAGTTAATTATTAGCAAACATCAACTCAACAATAAGTACCACAATAGGTACTGCTTATAAACTCAATCACACACTCGCATGTACTCCTTCTATAATCAACTATACTCAATTATAACAACCCTCATGGTTGTAACAATCAGACTTAATTACTCTTCAACTCATCTATTGTCATCCACAGAATACAATACCAGTCTACTTCTCAACTACCACAATAACATCATAACATATATATAATCTACATACAACAAAGTGTAACTTTACTCAAGTACTAGAGAGTACTCACCTGGTGGTGGATCCGGACATAATATACCCAAGCTTCTCGCATTAGACTCCTTCCAAATGTAATACCTGGGGTAAAGCATCATAGAGTTACTCACAATCATCCTGACAAATCCCCAAGGGCTTGGCTTAAAAGGTTAAGCCATTTAAAATATACAAAATTTCTGTGCAGCCCCCTGTTCAAACGTATTTTAACCCCCTTTTTACCTAGAATCACCTTCTGATTTACAAAATAAAAACAAACTAGACATTCATAAGCTTCTAATGCCTCTGACCTAATATTTTTTTGATTTTTCTATGATTTACTATGAATTTTTCAATACAGCAACAATGTGCTGTCATGAATCAGCTCGACAGCATCATAGAAAATGTGATTTTTACTTATCTTGAACCTGGAATTCGTTTACAAGGTACAAAAGCTAAATAAATTAGACATTCATACCATTCTAAGGCCACTAGAATCAGCCCCAAACGATTTTTCTACAATTTTATATGATTTTTCTAAAACAGGGCAGAAACATAGCAAAATTCCGAAAATTAAAAGCTCCACTTCAAAAATTCAATCAAATCTTCAAATTTCTTATGGAAATTGATTAGATTAATTAGAGAACCACTAGTGATTATTCCTTTCATCCAAAATATCAATTATGATCCACAATTTCACCAAATTCATAGATTTAAGAAAACCCCAATTTCTAGGGTTCAGAGAATCAAACTTCTAATAACCATGTTTATATGCCATAATTAGGTTGGAAATGAGTTCCATGAAGCATAGACACATGAATTATTCACTTTGGATCATAGGTAAAGACCTCCCCAACTTCTGAAAATCGAATTCCACCCCACCCCAAACTTAAATTCGGGTTTACAAGCTAGAATATGAAGATATCTTACCTTAACTAGCTAGAATTCATCATTGGCTTTGCCAATTCTTCAAAGACCAAGCCAAAACCTTCATTTCTCCATGGAATCGCCAAGCTCCTGCCCTCTCCCTCTCAAATTCGTAATATCTTGCTGAAATGAAAAGAATTTCAGCTATAATATGTCATCTTTCGACTATTGGCAACATTGGCCTCCTCAACTTCCAAATCCTTCACAAAAGACCTCCAACTTACCCATTTAATGGAAACTCTTATGTTTTTAAGTTTCACCCTACATATAAAACTTATTATCCATCTTAGTACTTGTTTAAATCAGCCTTGGCCCATAGTTTCGCTATTTTGGCAAAAATGGCCCTTTTTATAAAAATTCTTACAATTTGATCCTTTCCCTAAGAATAGGATGTTACATTTTCATGAGTTGATGACTGTTTTGGACGACTCTTGAAAGTTGCAGTTTCTGTTTAGACGGATTAAGCACTTAATGAAGGAAATGGCTGAACAGAGGAGATAGCGGCGCTATCTCAATAGATAGGGGCGCTATCGATAACGACGTTATCTCTCTGTTTGACCAGATGTTGACTTTTGCTGACTTGTTGACTTTGACTTCTTGGTCAGTGGATCCTCGAGTCAAAAATCCTGAGAAAATCCGAGTGTTAATTTTGCGTTAGAGATTTTTAGATAAAAACTGTGTATTAATGAGATGTTCGAATGATAGGAAACTCAGAGGGTTTTACCGACATTTCCTTACGCTAGTTTAGCAACAAATCAGGTGAGTCTTCTCACTATACTATGGGTGATGTTACATGCGTAGATAGTCTGTATTACTTTGTGTAATAATGTGATTATTTGTGCTTTACGTGTTTGCCGACGAAAGTCGAAGGCTGTCGGACTGTGGGCCGACAGTGCCGGCTTGAGAGCAAATGACGATGTTTGCCGGCGAAAGTCGATGACGATGTTTACCGGCGCAAGCCGATGACGATGTTTTCCGGTGAAAGCCGATGACGATGTTTGCTGGCGAAAGCTGATGACGATGTTTGCAGACGAAAGTCGATGACGATGGTTTCCGACGGATCGGGGCAAGACCGAGAGTCGATGACGATGTTTATGTGATGGATCGTGTGGTATTTTTGGGGAACTCACTAAGCTTTATGCTTACCCTTTTACCCTAAATGTTTTTCAAGTAAATACTGGCTTGAGCTTGGAGCACGGCGTGACTGTACCGCATCTGAGGATTTCAATGATTAAAGTCTTCCGCTGGGTGATGTTTGCAAATATTTTAATAAATACATTTGATATGCTTAAACACTAAGTTTAATTTGAATGGGTTTGGGTTGACAATCCTTTTTATGTATTTCACTCGCTTTTAAAAATGAAAATTTTGTTACGGAATTTGGGACGTTACAACACATGTTTTAAGATTTGTGTCAAAGATTGGCAGATTTTATTGTCTTGATTAAGAAGATAGAAGATTTAAGCAAGAAAAGGAAATTATGCCTTGTTTTATGCGACACAGGAATCGCGACATGATAGTAAGTTGGTTACTATTTTAGTGTATAGAATTAAAGGCAGATTGCCCAAGCTAGTGTACAAAAGAATGGACATTAAAGTAGGCTTGGAAGTGTCACGGCGCATGTATGTGGAGATCACGACGCCATGCTTGAGCACAGGTCGATGTTCGAAAAGATTATTCAGGGATGAGATACTAAAAAGAAGAAAGGGGTCGATGCTTAAGTGGACGCGATACGACATTTGGAAGATAGTGACACTTTAGCTATACCGAGTTATAGTTGTGTGTATGATGATTCGTGAAGCTTCTTTATTGTTCCTAAGGGACTCTTCATTGCCAGAAGCTAGATTTAAGGTGAAGTCGATGTATTAACAAGTCTAGACATGGATGGTGTGACCTGTATACTTATTGGTAAATGACAATAGTTTGAGATGTAAGTTGTCAATTCACAACTTAAAGAAGAACATTGGAATTATCTTTGGATAAGTAAGATTATCATGATCGTTGTGCTAGATTTAGCTCATGAATGATGATATTTAGTAAATTGATTCGAGGACTGTAATGAGGCTAGTATCTCCTCTCTATAAGATAATTATCACGAAGGTGGTATGTTGACTGAAAAGTTAATTGATTCAAATGACATATTAGACTTATGTCATCGCATGTAGAGTTAGTTGAGAACTAGTGGAAACTGACATTTAATGGTGTCAAAAGGTTATCAAGGAATAACAAAAAGTAAGAGTTGACAAATGGAATATATGTTCTATCATGTAAAAATCTTATAAAGAATTGGACCTTAAACGAAAATGCCCTTCATTTCCGTTTAAGGGGTAGATGGGAACACCTGGGAGGTTTGATTTTTTTTACGAAAGATCACATGGATGGAATAGCGCAGGTCCAAGTCTAAGGACTTGATAAATAGAAGCTACCGAAGATCAGGAGCTAATGAAAGACAAAATAGGATACCTAATATATGCATGTCATCAATGGGATGATGATGCAAGAAAATGAATCCTAATCCTAGAATAAATTGTCGCGTAAACCATGTGAGTTTTGCATGCTTAGTGATTGATCTGATCGTGATCATTGACTGTTGACTGCTGTCGACTTTAGATGGTTGAAATGACCAAGGTAGGTTCTCGATCATCACTAATGCCTCTATAAGGTGATTATAGATTCTAAAGATAAATATTGACGCAAAAGACATAGATAATGATCGAACTACTGATACACTTTTATTGAAAGGAAGTAGATGATTCCTTAATCATCTGCAGTAACAATATTGTGGTAATATGTTGTACAATATGTCCATTTGGAATGGTCACTTAAGATGAAAGGATTCAAAAGAAGAAAGACTCACAAAGATAAAAGTCGGATGCCTGACGGCTAAGTAGGAATGACAAAGTAGAATGCTACTTTAGGTGCAAATGACAAGAAGAAAATGAATGGAGTTCAAGTTGACTTTTGGGAAAAGTCAAACTTGCTATGACATATAAAGCAAGAGGCTGTAAAGGTTTCTAATGGGAGTACATCTTAACAATTTCTGGACCAGTGAGCCTAGTTTCACCCGCTTCCAACCAACATAAGGGTGTTCTACACTTCCTACCATATAATGCCTCGAAGGGTGGCATTCCGATGCTTGAATGGTAGTTGTTGTTATAAGCACATTCTACTAATGGTAGATGTTCGTCCCAACTACCTCCAAAGTCAATAGCACAAGACCTCAACATATCCTCCACGGTTTGAATAGTACGTTCACTCTGTCCATCCATTTGAGGATGATAACCCGTACTCATTTTGATTCTTGTTCCCAATATTTCTTGTAGAGCTTCCTAAAAACTTGATGTAAATCTTGTATCTCTATCCGATACTATGGACAATGGCGCTCCATGGAGTCTTATTACTTCATAGATATAAAGTTGAGCCAACATTTCAAGTGGTGTAGTCTCTTTGATAGCAAGAAATAGAGCACTCTAGTCAGTCGATCAACTATGACCCAAATATTATCATGCTGCTTTCGGGTCCTCGGTAGGCCAACAATAAAGTCCATTGTCACATCTTCCCATTTTCCCGCCGGTATTTGTAGCGATTGAGCACTACCATAAGGTACTTGATGCTCCGCCTTCACTTGAGCACAAGTTGTACACCTTGAGATGTACTTTGCTATTCTCTTCTTCATTCCCGGCCACCAATAATGTTGTTTTAAGTCTTGATAAGTTTTTGAGCTACCCGGGTGAATGGAGTACTTAGACTTATGAGAATCATCAAGTATTACCTTTCTAAGCCCACCAAGCTTTGGCACCCAAATCCAATTTTTAAAAGTCTTCAACCCTTGACTATTTGCTTCAAACTCTTGTTTCTTACCCAACCTTTCATTCTTCAAGTTGTCACTTGACAAAGCCTTTCGTTGTGCTTCTTTGATTTTTCCAATTTTACTAGACACTAAGTCTATCCGCATTGATCTTCCTTTAATCTTCTTCTCGTGAGTCTTCCGACTTAGGGCGCCCGCCACAACATTGGCCTCCCTAGGGTGATATATGATTTCACAATCATAATCACTAATAAGCTTGAGCCATCAACTTTGCCTCAAATTGAGTTCTTTTTGCGTGAATACATATTGGAGGCTTTTGTGATCGGTATATAGCTTACATTTTGTTCCATACAAGTAGTGTCTCCAGATTTTCAATGCAAAAACTATAGCTACGAGCTCCAAGTCATGAGTAGCGTACCTCGTCTCGGGATCCTTCAACTGACGAGAAGCATATGCAATCACCTTTTCTCATTGCATCAATACACATCCTAGCCCCTTACCTGAAGCATCTTATAAACAACAAAATCTTCGGTTCCCTCGGGCAAAGCAAGGATCGGGGGCATTACATAGTTTCTCCTTTAACATCATAAACGCCTTCTCTTGATCCATTCCCCATTCAAACTTCACTCCTTTTCTAGTTAGCTTAGTGAGTGGCACCGCAATTCGAGAGAAATCTTGAATGAACCTTCGATAATACCCGACGAGTCCAAGAAAACTTCTTACTTCTATAGGAGTCTTTGGAGCCTCCCATTTCATTACCGCTTCCACTTTCGCTGGATCCACGTTAATACCTTGCGTTGAGATTATGTGACCAAGGAATTGCACTTCTCTTAACCAAAATTCGTACTTAGAAAACATCATGTATAATTGTTCTTTCTTCAACACTTCTAAAATCATTTGGAGATGACGCTTATGATCTTCCTCATTATTCGAATAAATGAGGATATCATCGATAAAAATGATGACAAAATCATCAAGGAATGGTTTGCAAACTCGGTTCATTAAATCCATAAAGATAGCAGGAGCATTAGTAAGACCGAATGGCATTACAAGAAATTCATGATAATGACCATGGGTGCGAAAGGCTGTCTTCTCAACATCACAATCTTTCACTCGAACCTGGTGATACCCGGACCGCAAATTGATTTTTGAGAAGTAATCAGCACCTTGCAGCTGATCAAAAAGATCATCTATTCTAGGTAACGGGTAACGATTTTTAATGGTAATCTTATTAAGCTCTCGATAGTCGATACCCATGCGCATCGAACCATCCATCTTTACGACCCGTGTGATGTTGATCAGTGAGATCTGTAAGTTTTACATGGCCCGTGTGAAATCACACGACCCGTGTGATGTTGATCAGTGAGGTCTGTAAGTTCTACACGACCCGTATGAAATAACACGACCCGTGTGACCTGGACCTGTATAATTCACTTAGATTATGATCTTAATTGAGTAGTTTGATACCCAAATCTTTAATATATATTTAATATGATATGAAAACATGAAAATATAAGTTCATATCATGATATAAACAATTATATAGGTGCGGATCAAGCAATAGAGAAGCAAGGGAAAGGAAAAGAGGTGTTAAATACTTAGACATTCTTTACAATATCTAAGGTGAGTACATGTAGCTTTTACCTATTTTGAGATACATGGCAAATATTATGAAATATTTATTATGTTTTCTATATGAAGAGATAAATATGTGTTAATACTTATGTTATGTCGATAAGTATTATGTGAAATAATGATATTGGTGTTCTAATGAGAATATCATATTATGAAAAGTGTATGAATGATAAGTAAGACATAAGTAATGATATAAGAGTTAGTATTTGGCTTAAAGCCTTAAAATACATAGAAGTAATGATGAAATGGTAGAAAGAGTATATGTAAAAGTAGAAGAATGTTATGAAAGATAATAAGTTATATGGGAATATAATTCTCCATGAGTAATGAATAATGTAGTTAAGGTATATGTGTTGGTACATAACCTTAAAAAGGTATATAAAGTGATATAAATGAAGAAATAAAGCATTGGGGGACATAACTCCCTATAAATAATGAGTAATGTAGTAAAGTATATGTGTTGTCATAAAGATGAAAGAGTAAGACACTGGGGACATAACTCCAATCACGAAATGAGATGCGATGAATTATTGTAACCGGGGACTTAGCTCCTTGTAGTAGTGGTAGTATAGTCAACTAAAATGATTATCTTGACTGTGCATATACATGTTAAGTAATTGGTATATAATGAAAGATATGAAATTAACATACGCATGCAAAGAATGAATGAAAGTTGGGTGAAATGTATTGATATGAAATACAATAGTTATGAGATTAAGGTAATAAAGGTGAATTGTGTAAATAGCTTGTATAGACTATCTTATGCAATTGAAATGTTATGAGTTATGAAAGTTGAGTCTGTTAGCTAAAGAAGAAAGTAAAAGTAATATATTACGACCCAGGATCTTACCCGCGAGAAGGGGGATCAATCAGAATCTTACCCGCTTGAAGGGGGATTAACTAGGATCTTACCCGTATGAAAGGGGATCAATCAGAATCTTACCCGCATGAAGGGAGATGAAACTAGCACGCCCTTATGGTTAGTTGTTCTATATCATGAAGGGAGATGAAACTAGCACGCCCTTATGGTTAGTTGTTCTATACCATGAAGGGAGATGAAACTAGCACGCCCTTATGGTTAGTTGTTCTATATCATGAAGGGAGATGAAACTAGCACGCCCTTATGGTTAGTTGTTATATACCATGAAGGGAGATGAAACTAGCATGCCCTTATGGTTAGTTGTTCTATAGCATGAAGGGAGATGAAACTAGCACGCCCTTAGGGTTAGTTGTTCTATATCATGAATGGAGATGAAACTAGCACGCCCTTATGGTTAGTTGTTCTATACCATGAAGGGAGATGACACTAGCACGCCCTTATGGTTAGTTGTTCTACGCCCTTATGGTTAGTTGTTCTATAGCATGAAGGGAGATGAAACTAGCACGCCCTTATGGTTAGTTGTTCTATTCCATGAAGGGAGAGAAAACCGAGCACACCCTCATGGATGGATTAATTCCATTCCGAGGAGGGAAAAAGAATACAGAGTTGCTTGTAAATAAACATGAATAGAAAGAAATTATGATTCAGAATTAGTTTAAGTTTTTTATATATATGTGATGATATTCAGCTATACGAGTTGTGTTGTAAGTGTGGGGGTACACGTAATGGCATAAAAATCCTTAAAGGGATAAATATATTGATACTAAGTATACGTATATATAGTAAAGATATATGCATGTTTGAAGAAGTCATCTATATGACTTAATAAATCATGTATGATTTATCGGTATATATATTATATATGTAGAGGGTATGAGCATTAGTAATTAAAGAGTCATTATAAGGACTCAATAGGTAGGGGTTGTTTGTGTAGCATATGTGGTAACGGTTGTGTATTCAACCAGCAAGTAAGAAGTTAATAATGTGTGAGTTTTGGGACGACAATAGTATGATGTATAATATATGTTCCAAGTAAAATAGATTATTAGCAAAAGTAATGTTGTGGAGTTATATTCCACAAAGCGGCAAGTAAAGGAGGGACAAATTGAGAATAAGTAAAGGTGAATGTATTAATGAAATTTCACAAGTAAACAATATTCAAATGAGTATTTGTATAAATATAATACAAATCCAAATTCATGTAACTCACATGACTTTATAGTCTTACGAATGTGTATTTAATGTTGTGTATTCCAGGTATACAAGGATTAAAGAAGATGAAGTAAAATGATGTAATTATGGAATTGAATGTAATTGTATTCAATAAATATATTATGTGTAAGTCTTATTTCACTGCTATGGTTGTGTTGATATTCAGTTTGTGATTACCCAGATTTTTATTTCATGTGATATAAAAAAAATCTCGGGTGTCTCATTTGGTATCAGAGCCATAGTTTAAGTGAACTAGGATTGGATTATTCCACTTCTAGACTTAAACTGTGAAAGAGTAGAAAAGAATAAAAGTTGGATTGCTATGCTCTATAAGTATAGAATCATAAGTGATAATTATAATAATAAAGTTTCCATGGTTATAAAAACTGATCATGGTAAGTGTTTGAAAGGCCTTATGATAAGGTTAAGAAAAAGTATGAAGTGCTAAGTTAAGCACTAGTATGAAGTAAGAAGTACACGAAAGAAACTAACACGCAAGGTGTTAATATAGTAAGAAGTAAAGGTATTATATGTACAATACGATATAAGACATGTATTTATAAAGTAATACATGTAAGCTAATGAATAATAAGATAATAATTTAATAAGAATGTATGGGAAATAGTAAACAACTATATGAAGTGATAACTTTCTGGTAAAAATAATAAGAGTAGGAATGAGGAGGTTTGACAGAATTTGTAAGTCAACTTCAACAGAAAAACTTTACAAATATACAAGGCCAAAAAAAAATTCTGTGCTATACATGAAAAGAAACTTGCGGATGTCTAGTTTCTAAATCAAAAAGCGGTGAGTCGTTTTGATTCCCCTAGTGTGAGATATGCAATTTTTCGTGCAGGGTATCCTGTTTCGGCAAATTCTATCCCAATAAGGATTATGAGTACATATGGTGATATAGAATATAAAAGAAAGAAAGAAATTCATTCCTTACATATAGGAATGTATTAGAAATTATTAGAAATGATAAAGAATAGATCACAAGTCTAAATGACTTAAATAAAGAAGAATTTGAAAGTTATAACATTCAAGAAAAGTTTATAAGAACTAAAGCCTAATGAAAAGAAAAGAGTAGTTAAATTATGGATTGACTATTGGAAAGTCAATATTTCTATAATAAGTAAATATAAGAAGTTGTAAACTTCTAAAGAAGAGCATACAAGTAAATTATATGTATAAAATTTATCTGGAAGAAGATAATAGTTTTATGAGAATAAAGTTTAAATGAAAAGAAAAACAAGAATAATAAGAGTACGAATTGACTTTTGAAAGAGTCAATTTTTCTATAGTAAGAAAAAGTAAGAAGTAGTGAAACATCCACAAGAAAAGAATGCAGAAGTTTTTAAAGTAAGAGATAAACCTTAGTGGTTTTATATAAAGTACCAAAAATATAAGAGAAATATAGTTGTAAAGCTTAATAAGAAGGTGAAACAGTAAGAGTATGTGAATGAAATACAACACAATGGTTGTTAAAAGCAATAATGGTGAAGAGAAATGTAATATGAATAAGAGTATATTTGGAAGAAAATACGTAGTTTTTGTAAAATGTCCGATAAGGGACGAAAGTTATAAGAAAAGATTAAGTATGTTTTATCAATTTTGCTATTAGACAAGCTATGCTTATTTATA
Organism: Cichorium intybus; assembly: GCA_023525715.1. NCBI lineage: Eukaryota > Viridiplantae > Streptophyta > Magnoliopsida > Asterales > Asteraceae > Cichorium > Cichorium intybus. Next base: position 78,958,087 of record CM042013.1, on the reverse strand, counting down.
TTACTGGAGATTTTATAAATAAACGTATGAAAAGCTTAAAATTTTCAAATTTTAAGGAAGTTATGAAAAAGATAGCAAAGTACGTTGCCATTATTGAAAGATATAAGAAAGAAAAATGTTATTATGTAAAATAAATAAATTAGAAATGTTATGAAAAGCTTCATAGGAAGAAAAAAATTTATAAAATGTTGAATAAAGTTTATGAAATTTGAGAGTAATAACCCTCTAAATTTAAGAATAAAGTGATTGAAGATTGTAATAAGAAGAATCATACGTTTGTAAAAAAAATGTTTGTGTTATATAAATCTATTATGTGTTTAAGTGATTCTGGGGACAGAATCCTTTTAAGGGTAGATATTGTAACGACCCAAAAATATGTCCAAATGGAAAGTAAGAAGTAAATAAATAATTAATAAGTAATTATTCATAGTTTGAGCAAAAGGGTATTTTGGTAATTTCCAATTACGATTATAAAATGAAAAGATCTATATTTTCATTAAGGATGAAGTAAATTAACTATGTTATAGTTATAAGTATGAAGTATTAAGAATGAAAGGATAAAAGTGAGTGAAAAGTGTAAAATGACCAAAAAGGGTATTTTTGTCATTTTGAAATATTAACCTCATAATGAGATTTTTATGTGTTAATATATCCTTAATATGTATATTAAGTTTAGAAGTGAGGCAAAACTCTAAGACTTGAAAGTTCCAAGAAATAAAGTGAGTTTTGTGTCTAAAGTGAAAAGTAGGAAGTTTGAGGGACCATCTAGTCATTTCTCCAAAGTATAGAGGTATAATAGAGAGGAACCTTCTATTCCTCCCAATTGGAACGTACATGACTTCAGAGGAAGGAAAGGTAGTCGAGTTCTTGAAGGTTCCCAGAGAAATTGAAGTAGGAATTTATGAATCAAAGCTTGGAGTAGTGATTCCCAAGCAATTCAAGGTAAGATCTTCATCTTTCTAAACTAGTTTAACCCACCTTGTGTAGATAGGTGTGGATGAATTCGAGTTTTAGTGGATGGTTGAAGTTAATCTCATGATTTCAACCTCTAAACGATGTTTCAATCATCATTGGAACTCAATTCAATCATTAGAAGTGGTTTGGAACCCAAATTTTGATAGTTGGACTCATGAACCCTAGAATTCGGGTTTGTGAGGATTGGTATGAATTGAAATGCTTATAGATGTATAAGAGTTATATAAAAGGTTTAGAAATGTTCTTAATATCATGATATAGTTACCTTTAGAATCGAGTTTGAGCTGGAACTATTCAGACCAAGGATCAAAGGTTATGCAGGAAATGAAGAAGAAGGCTCTGTAGCGTCACACGGCCCGTGTGAAATAACACGCCCCGTGTGATTTTAATCAGTGAGATCTGTAAGTTTTACACGGCTCGTGTGAAATCACACGACCCGTGTGATGTTGATCAGTGAGATCTGTAAGTTTTACACGGCCCGTGTGAAATCACACGACCCGTGTGATGTTGATCAGTGAGGTCTGTAAGTTCTACACGACCCGTGTGAAATAACACGACCCGTGTGACCTGGACCTGTATAATTCACTTAGATTATGATCTTAATTGAGTAGTTTGATCCCCAAATCTTTAATATATATTTAATATGATATGAAAACATGAAAATATAAGTTCATATCATGATATAAACAATTGTATAGGTGCGGATCAAGCAATAGAGAAGCAAGGGAAAGGAAAAGAGGTGTTGAATACTTAGACATTCTTTACAATAGCTAAGGTGAGTACATGTAGCTTTTACCCCTTTTGAGATACATGACAAATATTATGAAATATTTATTATGTTTTCTATATGAAGAGATAAATATGTGTTAATACTTATGTTATGTCGATAAGTATTATGTGAAATAATGATATTGGTGTTCTAATGAGAATATCATATTACGAAAAGTGTATGAATGATAAGTAAGAGATAAGTAATGATATAAGAGTTAGTATTTGGCTTATAGCCTTAAAATACATAGAAGTAATGATGAAATGGTAGAAAGAGTAAATGTAAAAGTACAAGAATGTTATGAAAGATAATAAGTTATATGGGAATATAATTCTCCATGAGTAATGAATAATGTAGTTAAGGTATATGTGTTGGTACATAACCTTAAAAGGTATATAAAGTGATATAAATGAAGAAATAAAGCATTGGGGGACATAACTCCCCATAAATAATGAGTAATGTAGTAAAGTATATGTGTTGTCATAAAGATGAAAGAGTAAGACACTGGGGACATAACTCCAATCACAAAATGAGATGCGATGAATTATTATAACCGGGGACTTAGCTCCTTGTAGTAGTGGTAGTATAGTGAAATAAAGTGATTATCTTGACTGTGCATATACATGTTAAGTAATTGGTATATAATGAAAGATATGAAATTAATGTACGCATGCAAAGAATGAATGAAAGTTGGGTGAAATGTATTGATATGAAATACAATAGTTATGAGATTAAGGTAATAAAGGTCAATTGTGTAAATAGCTTGTATAGACTATCTTATGCAATTGAAATGTTATGAGTTACGAAAGTTGAGTCTGTTAGCTAAAGAAGAAAGTAAAAGTATTATATTACGACCCAGGATCTTACCCGCGAGAAGGGGGATCAATCAGAATCTTACCTGCTTGAAGGGGGATTAACTAGGATCTTACCCGTATGAAGGGGGATCAATCAGAATCTTACCCGCATGAAGGGAGATGAAACTAGCACGCCCTTATGGTTAGTTGTTCTATATCATGAAGGGAGACGAAACTAGCACGCCCTTATGGTTAGTTGTTCTATACCATGAAGGGAGATGAAACTAGCACGCCCTTATGGTTAGTTGTTCTATATCATGAAGGGAGATGAAACTAGCACGTCCTTATGGTTAGTTGTTCTATACCATGAAGGGAGATGAAACTAGCACGCTCTTATGGTTAGTTGTTCTATATCATGAAGGGAGATGAAACTAGCACGCCCTTATGGTTAGTTGTTCTATACCATGAAGGGAGATGAAACTAGCATGCCCTTATGGTTAGTTGTTCTATATCATGAAGGGAGATGAAACTAGCACGCCCTTATGGTTAGTTATTCTATTCCATGAAGGGAGAGAAACCCGAGCACACCCTCATGGATGGATTAATTCCATTCCGAAGAGGGAAAAAGAATACAGAGTTTCTTGTAAATAAACATGAATAGAAAGAAATTATGATTCAGAATAAGTTTAACTTATTTATATATATGTGATGATATTCAGCTATACGAGTTGTTTTGTAAGTGTGGGGGTATACGTAATGGCATAAAAATCCTTAAAGGGATAAATATATTGATACTAAGTATACGCATATATAGTAAAGATATATGCATGTTTGAAGAAGTCATCTATATGACTTAATAAATCATGTATGATTTATCGGTATATATATTATATATGTAGAGGGTATGAGAATTAGTAATTAAAGAGTCATTATAAGGACTCAATAGGTAGGGGTTGTTTGTGTAGCATATGTGGTAACGGTTGTGTATTCAACCAGCAAGTAAGAAGTTAATAATGTGTGAGTTTTGGGACGACAATAGTATGATGTATAATATATGTTCCAAGTAAAATAGATTATTAGCAAAAGTAATGTTGTGGAGTTATATTCCACAAAGCGGTAAGTAAAGGAGGGACAAATTGAGAATAAGTAAAGGTGAATGTATTAATGAAATTTCACAAGTAAACAATATTCAAATGAGTATTTGTATAAATATAATACAAATCCAAATTCATGTAACTCACAAGACTTTATAGTCTTACGAATGTGTATTTTATGTTGTGTATTCCAGGTATACAAGGATTAAAGAAGATGAAGTAAAATGATGTAATTATGGAATTGAATGTAATTGTATTCAATAAATATATTATGTGTAAGTCTTATTCCACTGCTATGGTTGTGTTGATATTCAGTTTGTGATTACCCAGATTTTTATTTCATTTGATATAAAAAAAATCTCGGATGTCTCATTTGGTATCAGAGCCATAGTTTAAGTGAACTAGGATTGAATTATTCCACTTCTAGACTTAAACTGTGAAAGAGTAGAAAAGAATAAAAGTTGGATTGCTATGCTTTATAAGTATAGAATCATAAGTGATAATTATAATAATAAAGTTTCCATGGTTATAAAAACTGATCATGGTAAGTGTTTGAAAGGCCTTATGATAAGGTTAAGAAAAAGTATGAAGTGCTAAGTTAAGCACTAGTATGAAGTAAGAAGTACAAGAAAGAAACTAACACGCAAGGTGTTAATATAGTAAGAAGTAAAGGTATTATATGTACAATAGGATATAAGACATGTATTTATAAAGTAATACATGTAAGCTAATGAATAATAAGATAATAATTTAATAAGAATGTATGGGAAATAGTAAACAACTATATGAAGTGATAACTTTCTGGTAAAAATAATAAGAGTAGGAATGAGGAGGTTTGACAGAATTTGTAAGTCAACTTCAACAGAAAAACTTTACAAATATACAAGGCCAAAAAAAAAATTTGTGCTATACATGAAAAGAAACTTGCGGATGTCTAGTTTCTAAATCAAAAAGCGGTGAGTCGTTTTGATTCCCCTACTGTGATATATGCAATTTTTCGTGCAGGGTATCCTGTTTGGCAAATTCTGTCCCAATAAGGATTATGAGTACATATGGTGATATAGAATATAAAAGAAAGAAAGAAATTCATTCCTTACATATAGGAATGTATTAGAAATTATTAGAAATGATAAAGAATAGATCACAAGTCTAAATGACTTAAATAAAGAAGAATATGAAAGTTATAACATTCAAGAAAAGTTTATAAGAACTAAAGCCTAATGAAAAGAAAAGAGTAGTTAAATTATGGATTGACTTTTGGAAAGTCAATATTTCTATAATAAGTAAATATAAGAAGTTGTAAACTTCTAAAGAAGAGCATACAAGTAAATTATATGTATAAAATTTATCTGGAAGAAGATAATAGTTTTATGAGAATAAAGTTTAAATGAAAAGAAAAACAAGAATAATAAGAGTACGAATTGACTTTTGAAAGAGTCAATTTTTCTATAGTAAGAAAAAGTAAGAAGTTGTGAAACATCCACAAGAAAAGAATGCAGAAGTTTTTAAAGTAAGAGATAAACCTTAGTGGTTTTATATAAAGTACCGGAAATATAAGAGAAATATAGTTGTAAAGCTTAATAAGAAGGTGAAACAGTAAGAGCATGTGAATGAAATACAACACAATGGTTGTTAAAAGCAATAATGGTGAAGAGAAATGTAATATGAATAAGAGTATATTTGGAAGAAAACACGTAGTTTTTGTAAAATGTCCGATAAGGGACGAAAGTTATAAGAAAAGATTAAGTATGTTTTATGAATTTTGCTATTAGACAAGCTATGCTTATTTATATTACTGGAGATTTTATAAATAAATGTATGAAAAGCTTAAAATTTTCAAATTTTAAGGAAGGTATGAAAAAGATAGCAAAGTACGTTGCCATTATTGAAAGATATAAGAAAGAAAAATGTTATTATGTAAAATAAATAAATTAGAAATGTTATGAAAGGCTTCATAGGAAGAAAAAAAATTATAAAATGTTGAATAAAGTTTATGAAATTTGAGAGTAATAACCCTCTAAATTTAAGAATAAAGTGATTGAAGATTGTAATAAGAAGAATCATATGTTTGTAAAAAAAATGTTTGTGTTATATAAATCTATTATGTGTTTAAGTGATTCTGGGGACAGAATCCTTTTAAGGGTAGATATTGTAACGACCCAAAAATATGTCCAAATGGAAAGTAAGAAGTAAATAAATAATTAATAAGTAATTATTCATAGTTTGAGCAAAAGGGTATTTTGGTAATTTCCAATTACGATTATAAAATGAAAAGATCTATATTTTCATTAAGGATGAAGTAAATTAACTATGTTATAGTTATAAGTATGAAGTATTAAGAATGAAAGGATAAAAGTGAGTGAAAAGTGTAAAATGACCAAAAACGGTATTTTCGTCATTTTGAAATATTAACCTCATAATGAGATTTTTATGTGTTAATATATCCTTAATATGTATATTAAGTTTAGAAGTGAGGCAAAACTCTAAGACTTGAAAGTTCCAAGAAATAAAGTGAGTTTTGTGTCTAAAGTGAAAAGTAGGAAGTTTGAGGGACCATCTAGTCATTTCTCCAAAGTATAGAGGTATAATAGAGAGGAACCTTCTATTCCTCCCATTTGGAACGTACGTGACTTCAGAGGAAGGAAAGGTAGTCGAGTTCTTGAAGGTTCCCAGAGAAATTGAAGCAGGAATTTATGAATCAAAGCTTGGAGTAGTGATTCCCAAGCAATTCAAGGTAAGATCTTCATCTTTCTAAACTAGTTTAACCCACCTTGTGTAGATAGGTGTGGGTGAATTCGAGTTTTAGTGGATGGTTGAAGTTAATCTCATGATTTCAACCTCTAAACAATGTTTCAATCTTCATTGGAACTCAATTCAATCATTAGAAGTGGTTTGGAACCCAAATTTTGATAGTTGGACTCATGAACCCTAGAATTCGGGTTTGTGAGGATTGGTATGAATTGAAATGCTTATAGATGTATAAGAGTTACATGAAAGGTTTAGAAATGTTCTTAATATCATGATATAGTTACCTTTAGAATCGAGTTTGAGCTGGAACTATTCAGACCAAGGATCAAAGGTTATGCAGGAAATGAAGAAGAAGGGTCTGTAGCGTCACACGGCCCGTGTGAAATAACACGCCCCGTGTGATTTTAATCAGTGAGATCTGTAAGTTTTACACGGCTCGTGTGAAATCACACGACCCGTGTGATGTTGATCAGTGAGATCTGTAAGTTTTACACGGCCCGTGTGAAATCACACGACCCGTGTGATGTTGATCAGTGAGGTCTGTAAGTTCTACACGACCCGTGTGAAATAACACGACCCGTGTGACCTGGACCTGTATAATTCACTTAGATTATGATCTTAATTGAGTAGTTTGATCCCCAAATCTTTAATATATATTTAATATGATATGAAAACATGAAAATATAAGTTCATATCATGATATAAACAATTGTATAGGTGCGGATCAAGCAATAGAGAAGCAAGGGAAAGGAAAAGAGGTGTTGAATACTTAGACATTCTTTACAATAGCTAAGGTGAGTACATGTAGCTTTTACCCCTTTTGAGATACATGACAAATATTATGAAATATTTATTATGTTTTCTATATGAAGAGATAAATATGTGTTAATACTTATGTTATGTCGATAAGTATTATGTGAAATAATGATATTGGTGTTCTAATGAGAATATCATATTCCGAAAAGTGTATGAATGATAAGTAAGAGATAAGTAATGATATAAGAGTTAGTATTTGGCTTATAGCCTTAAAATACATAGAAGTAATGATGAAATGGTAGAAAGAGTAAATGTAAAAGTACAAGAATGTTATGAAAGATAATAAGTTATATGGGAATATAATTCTCCATGAGTAATGAATAATGTAGTTAAGGTATATGTGTTGGTACATAACCTTAAAAAGGTATATAAAGTGATACAAATGAAGAAATAAAGCATTGGGGGACATAACTCATCATAAATAATGAGTAATGTAGTAAAGTATATGTGTTGTCATAAAGATGAAAGAGTAAGACACTGGGGACATAACTCCAATCACGAAATGAGATGCGATGAATTATTGTAACCGGGGACTTAGCTCCTTGTAGTAGTGGTAGTATAGTCAAATAAAATGATTATCTTGACTGTGCATATACATGTTAAGTAATTGGTATATAATGAAAGATATGAAATTAATGTACGCATGCAAAGAATGAATGAAAGTTGGGTGAAAAGTATTGATATGAAATACAATAGTTATGAGATTAAGGTAATAAAGGTGAATTGTGTAAATAGCTTGTATAGACTATCTTATGCAATTGAAATGTTATGAGTTACGAAAGTTGAGTCTGTTAGCTAAATAAGAAAGTAAAAGTAATATATTACGACCCAGGATCTTACCCGCGAGAAGGGGGATCAATCAGAATCTTACCCGCTTGAAGGGGGATTAACTAGGATCTTCCCGTATGAAGGGGGATCAATCAGAATCTTACCCGCATGAAGGGAGATGAAACTAGCACGCCCTTATGGTTAGTTGTTCTATATCATGAAGGGAGATGAAACTAGCACGCCCTTATGGTTAGTTGTTCTATACCATGAAGGGAGATGAAACTAGCACGCCCTTATGGTTAGTTGTTCTATACCATGAAGGGAGATGAAACTAGCACGCCCTTATGGTTAGTTGTTCTATACCATGAAGGGAGATGAAACTAGCACGCCCTTATGGTTAGTTGTTCTATATCATGAAGGGAGATGAAAATAGCACGCCCTTATGGTTAGTTGTTCTATACCATGAAGGGAGATGAAACTAGCACGCCCTTATGGTTAGTTGTTCTATATCATGAAGGGAGATGAAACTAGCACGCCCTTATGGTTAGTTGTTCTATATCATGAAGGGAGATGAAACTAGCACGCCCTTATGGTTAGTTGTTCTATATCATGAAGGGAGATGAAACTAGCACGCCCTTATGGTTAGTTGTTCTATTCCATGAAGGGAGAGAAAACCGAGCACACCCTCATGGATGGATTAATTCCATTCCGAGGAGGGAAAAAGAATACAGAGTTGCTTGTAAATAAACATGAATAGAAAAAAATTATGATTCAGAATTAGTTTAAGTTTTTTATATATATGTGATGATATTCAGCTATACGAGTTGTGTTGTAAGTGTGGGGGTACACGTAATGGAATAAAAATCCTTAAAGGGATAAATATATTGATACTAAGTATACGCATATATAGTAAAGATATATGCATGTTTGAAGAAGTCATCTATATGACTTAATAAATCATGTATGATTTATCGGTATATATATTATATATGTAGAGGGTATGAGCATTAGTAATTAAAGAGTCATTATAAGGACTCAATAGGTAGGGGTTGTTTGTGTAGCATATGTGGTAACGGTTGTGTATTCAACCAGCAAGTAAGAAGTTAATAATGTGTGAGTTTTGGGACGACAATAGTATGATGTATAATATATGTTCCAAGTAAAATAGATTATTAGCAAAAGTAATGTTGTGGAGTTATATTCCACAAAACGGTAAGTAAAGGAGGGACAAATTGAGAATAAGTAAAGGTGAATGTATTAATGAAATTTCACAAGTAAACAATATTCAAATGAGTATTTGTATAAATATAATACAAATCCAAATTCATGTAACTCACAAGACTTTATAGTCTTATGAATGTGTATTTTATGTTGTGTATTCCAGGTATACAAGGATTAAAGAAGATGAAGTAAAATGATGTAATTATGGAATTGAATGTAATTGTATTCAATAAATATATTATGTGTAAGTCTTATTCCACTGCTATGGTTGTGTTGATATTCAGTTTGTGATTACCCAGATTTTTATTTCATGTGATATAAAAAAAAATCTCGGGTGTCTCAGTATCGGTTAATTCGTGAACGAGCAGTAAGGTAAGATTCTCCCACGAATGGTAACATATCACAGAATTTCTTTCTATACTCATCAATGGATGAGTTACCCTTCTTTAAAGTTATAAAGTCTTCTTGAAGCATCTCTATATCCCTCACAGGACAAAACTTGTTCTTCAGACGTGAAGTGAACTCTGTTGGATTAGGTGTCTAATCCATGACTTTATATTTATATTTATCTTGTTAATTGAAGCAGATACATTTGGGTTGCCCTCATAGCTGGAGGTTAGGATAAAGTTCAGTAGAGTAAAAGGTTGATTTATTAATTGTGTAATAAATCAATAGAATTAATTAAATGGTTTATTAATATATTTAAGTGTTAATATATTAATTAGAAACTATAATAATTAATTAAGATTCAATCTAAAATTAATTGGATTTAATTCAGTGATTAAATAAATTAATTAAAAGTGCAGGGACTGGTTTGTATGTATTCAATAGTTGAATAAGCTGGCCAACAAGTGGAAGGGCCTAAGTTGGCGAAATTATGAGTGTGTGTACACTCATATTTCGAAACCCTAATTCGGGTTAAGGAAAGCCTTGTCCAAATAGTTAACAGGCTTGCCCATTTGGAGGCTCCTTAGGGTGTTGACTGTAACCCTTGGAGGCTATAAAAAAAGGCTACTGGCTGCCGTAAAACCTGCGCCACTTTCACCAAGATTACTCTGTTGGACTGTCTTCTCTATTGCTTTGGGTGTGACTTGCATTTGAGGCAGGACACTTGTGCTGCTAGCTTCAAGAACAGGATTCAAAGGTTGGTAATTCTTGTTTTAAACTTTAGAAATTATTGTTGGCCTTTAGCTTTAGTTTATTATCTCCATAGAAGAAAACATAGATCTTTCTAGGGTTGCATGTGAACCATAAGTAATTATTTGTTCATTGTTTTCTAGAAAACCCTTCAGTGGTATCAGAGCATAGGCTTGTTTTCTTATGTTTGATATAAACTGCTTGAATGATTTTTGCCTTGAGTGTTTTTGTGAAAAACCCTCTTGGAATGGCCTTAATTTCGTGGCCTAGGCTAGGGTTTCCTAACCCTAGCCGCCACCCCTTTATTCCCCCTTGATTTGCTTGATTTGCTGCCCAGATTAGCATTGTTATTTTTGGTAATTGCTGATTAATTAAATAACTAGAATCCTTTATCCATATCTTGTAAATCTCGAAATATAGGGATAAATATAGGTAATTAATTTGATTAATTTTGTGATGCCTATATTTGATTTAATTAGTTTAATTAATTGTTAATTAAAAGATCAATTAAATCAGCTTAAAGATTTAATTTAAATTTTCAAAAATTCATTAAAAATTTGCGAAAATTATATTAAAATTAAATCTAAAATATTTTAATAAGATTAAAATATATCTTATATATTTATGATTAAAAGTTAATAATTTATATATAAGAAAAATTGGTTAGTCTTACCGCAAGTAGGCCTCATTCACAAAACTATCCTATAAAGAGGGTATAAGGCGACTGCCTATAAAATGGTTGTCTAATGGGTATCCACTCTTACCCACCGCTCTCCTTGTCAGTCGAGTGTCGTTAGCCGAACGGGTTTGATAGAACCGCTAAGCCTCTTAAAAGTATAATGCTATAATTGAAAGTACTAGAACCTTAAACAAAACCCAATCTAGTTACTTTAGGTTAAAAAATGTGAATTGGTGCTAATCCATGGAATTGCACATTGCACTTTGTGGAACATTGGTGGAACGTGTGTGGTTTACCGGCATGCCAACTGGGGTCCGCAAAGACTTGCAATGGGTTTCTCGATTTTGTCATTATTAACGGAGCGTGTGTGGTTAACCGGCACGTTAATTAGAGATGGCAATTGACTTCGAGAGTACCAAGCTAATTTGCATGGTTATTCACACCCGGTTTGTGATACTCGGCATCCCAGTCACAAACAGTGGGGCACATCCGAGACTAAACATGCCATTGAACAGTTCAATGTGTCTCAACAGATCTAGGAATTTCAGAAGATGAAATTGATAAGTGTATTATCTACCTTAATGACCATTATGTTGTGATTACGGCATCCCTCTTCACACCATAGTTGGGGTATTTTGGGTCCTAGCCTTAATAAATAATATATTGGGTAATTATTTGAAAGGATTAATTAAACTAATAAAATTCTGTTTATTGTAGATGTCTGAATCAAGTTTCTATTCTCCTCCCTCTCCTCCTTCACCCATTTCTGAGAGCATCAGAAAGCACCTGCTAAATATGGAAAGGCTGACTGGCCTTAACTGTAAGGAATGGCTTCGCAACTGGAGAATGGTTCTCGTCATTGTGGGCAAGCTTCATCTCACCGAGTATCCGATCTCGGTTCCACCGGAACAAGTCATCATAAAGAGCCTTTATGATAAGCGTAACCTCTTAGTTAATGAATCCAGAAAGATTTGTGACCTCATGCTACTGACCATTGACCCCGAGTTCTGCAAGGATTTTGAATCCTTGGGGCCATATGAGTTAATGCAATCGGTTGAGGAAAGGTTCCAAAAACCGGTTGAAGAGGAACGAGCTAGGATCTTCAAAAGACTTGCAAAGTGTAAGTTAAAAGAAGGAAGTAGCATCGATTCGCATGTTCTTCATATTGAAGCGTACATAGGCGAATTGTACAAACTTGGTTATTCCATGAGTCAGGAGTCGAGTGTTAACACTCTACTCGCTTCACTGACTAGTAAGTACGATCTGTTCATTTAGACGTATAGAAAGGAAGACCAGAAAAAGACCTTAATGGAAATGCGTCCATTGTTGACTTTATACGAGTCATTCTTGGACAGGCATAGCTCCAATGGTTCAGCCACTTCTGGATTAAGTCTAGTGGAAAGACACAGCAAGAAACGATCCAGATCGTCTGGATATGTCTTAAGTTGGGAATCCACAGAATCGGATACAGTCGCGGAAAGATTGAAAGACGCTCCAAAGTCAAAACCTTTTGAAAGCTCAGGTATATCTAAAAACCTCAAAACTCCTGTTCCATAATTCCTTGATGCATAATGTGATAGTCACATTTTGGTTTGTATGCAGGGAATCAGTAGGGTATGGGACATTGGCGCATAGGAGCACATATGGATTGGATTTCCGGCTCATGCAGTTTTGAAGTTTAGTTAGATATTGAAATATTGTTATTAGCTTTTATATGCGTATGACATTGTCCATCATATAGTACATTGTGCAAGGATTTTTGTTTTAATAAAATTGTCAATTTTCTTTTAACACGTGTTGTTTGAAATATCCTTGAAATGTTGTATGATTATGTTGGATGCAAAATTAGTAATAACTTGAATGTTGAATGCATCCAAAGTGTTTGGATCTTAGGAATTGTGTCTTTTATGATTGTTAAGATAGATATTACAAGAATCAATTCAACCAAAGGTCCAGTTGGACAGGACCTTGGAATCATTTGACTTAGAGTCTCATGATGAATTGAGTTCTTAATGTGTCAAGAAATGAATCAACCAAAGATCCAGTTGGACAGGATTTTGGAATCATATGACTTAGAGTCAGATGATGATTAAGTTCTTTATAAAGCACAAATGGCAAGAAATGAATCACCCAAAGATCCAGAGGATAGGATTTTGGAATCAGTTAACTTGGAGTCAACTAAAGATTGCAAGTCTTGACCAGCATTAACAAAGTCATAAGCTTACATAGATATGTAAAGGACGTTGAGATTAGGAGCAACGAACACATCAGTGGCTGTGTGGTGCTCGAATCTTCAAATAAAACACAATAGTTTGTACTTCGTGATATTTGTCATTCAGAATGACGAATATGGCTACGCTTATCAGAATAAGCGATTGAATTGAAACCTTGAACAGCTCAAGGACTTCAAAGGAAGTACGAGATCCACAGAACCTGAGTGACAACTTAAACTGGGAAAATGTTTTACATTTATTCTCTTCCAAGAACATTAATAGTTATAATGTGTCCTAGGAAAGATAATGGAGCATTGGTCGAAACAGTTTGATCCTCGATGTATGAGATACATTGCCAATTAGTTTCCCGTAAATTAAACACTAAACCAGTCAGACCATATACACCATATTCCAACCACATCCTTCGACTAAGTAGGTTTTGCAGACACTGTCTGAAATGTAAAGCTGGGATTGTCCCACTTGTATATTAAAAGTCCAGTGTCTTGTTGTGTTCGTCCGAACCTCATGACTAGCCTGAACCTAATCAGAAATGTCGTTTCACTGGCTATCCCGCTGTACCTGAAAAGAAAGAGCTCTTTTAGTAAGAACTCATGTTCTAAGGAAACAGTGGGAGTTGGGACAGTCTTGAATGAGTTCAGGATTAGCCAAGTGAAAGAACCTTTAGTCATCACTAGGCTTAGAGCAGAAATCATATTTCTGTTTTAACACTGACATAACCTTCTCTTGACCAGTAGTACTGATCACCGTCATAAGTAGTTATGATCGGGGTGACATACCGAATAGTGGTAAAACACTATAGTTGCTATGGATTTGCAATCCGACTACTTCGAAGCATTGGTGAGCCCGGTTGCTACCAATTAAGAGAACCTTAGGACGAGATACAGTCTATGTGGCTTTTTGATTGATTTTACACCTGGTCTAAAAACCAGTGGGAGTAATCGAATCATCAAACGAAAGTAGCATGGACAGAAACGTACCTTTAGAACATCTGGTTGAGTGAGACGATACCCAGAGTCAAGTTATTGATTTCGGGAGAAGCACTCTCAATAGAAGATAAAATCCGAAAGGACACTGCATATTGTAAGTCGTTAGTGGAGCGCGTGTGGATCACCGGCACACTAATAGGGACTCACAAAGAATATGTCAGTATAAAGGTACATGGGCCCAGGATTTCCCCGCGGGCATCTCGCAAGAAAGGATATTCATATTCTCAAAATATGCCAAAGGATTGGATTTTGAGAAAGGGCTGAAAGATATCCATTAAGATGTCAGAAAGGTTTGGATTCTCAAAATGTGCCATAAGCTCTGGATTTTGTGAATAGTCCATAACCGTGTCAAAGCCAGTGGGAGTGTTGTTGTTATCTATCTCCATATGTGTGTTACATAATGTTTCTAGGAAACGTCTCTTTTCATTACAAAGTGTAATGACTTGGTGTTAAGAGACGGATCGCTATGAAAGACTTAATAAAGATACGGCATGCTCAGGTGGTTACAAACGTCTATGAGATAGATTGAAACTCTGCCAAGATTATCTTGATGAGACTCAAGATGCATAGCTTAGGAAAGGAGTTTCCTGTCATTGCAAAGTGTGATGATTTGGCATGAGAGATATAAAAGGTGTAACATATTCACATAATCCATTGACATCTATCAGATAGATGTTGTCATCAGTATAGACCTGGCCATAGTAAGCATGATCTTGATAAGATTCAAGATGCATGGAAAAGGGTCTCCGAAAGGAAATAGTTATTGAAAGTCATGACACAAGGATTGCAACTAATCCTAGGATTCCAAAAGAGTTTGGAATAGGACTAGATCGAATCCAACAAGTTTCTTGGATCGATCAGAAGTGTCATGAACATGTCTTGATGACTTAATGCTTAGCGCATAGTGAGTTAGATTCAGGATACGACCTGGCTAGGAATACTTAATGGATTTTGTACCTACATGAGAAATCATTGGAAAATGATTATGGGTGAATGTTGATAACAATTTGAAAAGAGTTTTTAAAAAATAAGGACTTAATGGTTAAAGAATTTCGTTGGCATTATGATGGAGCGCGTGTGGCTCACGGGCACATCGTAACACCTCGAAATAGTCTTAGGGTGCAGTCATGTGGACTAAAGATCCCGAGAACCATGAAAAGTCACAGTACATAGAATGGAGTTGTTAGTGAGAATGACGGTATGACCAAAATTGAAATATCATCGGAAGGATATCCGATCGGATAAAGTGTATAAATGTATAACATTTGAATACATAGAAAGAGTGAAAGGTCTAGTAGACATAGATACATAACACGAATTAAATAGTTTAAAAGGAATCTAGAAACCGATAATAGTTTTATGTAAAATCTGACTTGGTGATTACCTCGTGGAGACTTGGTAATTAGGCAAGAGTAGCCACCGGTCAGATTTTATGTTTCAATTTTGCATGTTTCACTTCCCGAATAATTTGATTATTCAAAAGGTCCACAGTCGCTCATACTTTTCGGGAGTAAGTATGAACGAAGACTGTCGTGAATTGGTTTGTAGATTGTCTAAGGAGTTAGACATTGCAGTAAGACTGCTACAACGTTCATGAGTACTTAGAAATAGAGATTTGAGTATTGGATAAACCCACGCTCAATAGATTGCTTCATGGATTACATCACGAGCAATGTTGAGACAATAATATCGTATGATCTTGAAGCGGAGACATATGAGTTGAAATTTACGAGTCGGTTGTGCATTGATAATGCGAAAACGCATCGGTAACTCGATGTTACAAAACGCATTATTGTGTACGATTTGATAAGTAAAAGACACAACCATATGAGTCAAAGCTTATTCGTTCCATGACCCTGATGGGAAACAAATATCTGTAGGCCGCTCGATGATTTTGAAGTTGACTAAAGTGCTGGCCAGCCTGGACTGAATTGATGTGTTCAATTAGAAGTCCGAAAGTCATAAGCAGAATCGGAAATCGGGAAACAGAGTATCGAACAGAGATTGATCTCAATCCATGTCTCATGTCTGAAAATGTCTTGTTGGACGAAGGATCATATGATCACTTATCTATGGACAGAACTGACTGGGTCAGAGTTCGGCAGCAGTTTCTTGGAAGCTGCAGGTTGTTCATTAATTAGAAGATAAATTAAAGTCATAGACTTATCCAAGTGGGATACTGTTGGATTAGGTGTCTAAGCCATGACTTTATATTTATATTTATCTTGTTAATTGAAGCAAAGTCCATTTGGGTTGCCCTCATAGCTGGAGGTTAGGATAGAGTTCAGTAGAGTAAAAGGTTGATTTATTAATTGTGTAATAAATCAATAGAATTAATTAAATGGTTTATTAATATATTTAAGTGTTAATATATTAATTAGAAACTATAATAATTAATTAAGATTTAATCTAGAATTAATTGGATTTAATTCAGTGATTAAATAAATTAATTA
This sequence comes from Cichorium intybus, assembly GCA_023525715.1. Classification (NCBI taxonomy): domain Eukaryota; kingdom Viridiplantae; phylum Streptophyta; class Magnoliopsida; order Asterales; family Asteraceae; genus Cichorium; species Cichorium intybus. Next base: position 78,941,413 of record CM042013.1, on the reverse strand, counting down.
AAAGTGCAGGGACTGGTTTGTATTTATTCAATAGTTGAATAATCTGGCCAACCAGTGGAAGGGCCTAAGTTGGCGAAATTATGAGAGTGTGTACACTCATACTTCGAAACCCTAATTAGGGTTAAGGAAAGCCTTGTCCAAATGGTTAACAGGCTTGCCCATTTGGAGGCTCCTTATGGTTTTGACTGTAACCCTTGGAGGCTATAAAAGGAGGCTATTGGCTGCCCTAAAACCTGCGCCACTTTCACCAAGATTACTCTGCTGGACTGTCTTCTCCATTGCTTTGGGTGTGACTTGCATTTGAGGCAGGACACTTATGCTGCTAGCTTCAAGAACAAGATTTAAAGGTTGGTAATTCTTGTTTTAAACTTTAGAAATTATTGTTGGCCTTTAGCTTTAGTTTATTATCTTCATAGAAGAAAACATAGATCTTGTTAGGGTTGCATGTGAACCATAAGTAATTATTTGTTCATTGTTTGCTATAAAACCCTTCAAACTCGTCCCATGACCACTTGTACACCATATTCTTTCCTAGAGTTTCACACAATGTGTTCCACCAAACGCCTCATCTTTTAAAAGACGAGAAGCATAGTGCACCTTATCATTTTCATGACATTTGCTAACCTCCAAGACTTGCTCGGTTTTTCGGATCCATCTCATTGTGACTTTCGGTTCGAAACTACTAGGGGTGAGAATGGTCCTGGGACCGACCCGAACAGGACCGAACCCGAGCCGGACCGAGACCGAGGGAAGACATTCAATTGAACCGAGGACCGACCAAACTATGGGACTTGGTCTTGGGTTCGGCTACGGGTTTTCTCGGGTTTGGTCGGGTTTTAACCGAGCAGGATCAAGCGTAAAAATTTTAAAGGCCTACATTATAATCTTAATGTCTTTTAAACTTTCTGTCGGTTCCGTACTCGAGAACCCGACAATACCGAAGGACCAAGACCAAATTAAGCCACATATACGGACCGAGTACCGACCAAGTAACATGGTCGGTTCCTTATCTCATGTACGGTTCCTCGGTTCTGAGGACCATTTGCACACCCCTAGAAACTACCGAGATATTCAGTGGGTTTGCATACAAGAAAAGACTTAAAAGAACACCTCTTTTTAGGTTCCGATCCTACGCTTCCATCATCCTTTGAAGAGTCTCCACTCATCGGCTTCCATAAAACATCTTGTGAGGAATGAGTGCGTTGCTCTCCAAGTAGGTTATCGATTATTTTATTAACATCCTCCTTCATTTCATTCCTCAAATTATTAATGAGGTTTTGAATCGCTTTGATTGTTATGGGTTGTTGTGGTGGTTGGGGGTTCGGCTCAATTTCTGCATTAACCGCATTATTGACGGTACACTTCCATGGGAAGAAGTGTGGCTTGCTTCTTGCCCGTCAATTGGTGGATCTTGACCACCTCCTTCCATTTACTATATAAGATAAATAGAATTTTTTTTAATACACATTATTTTCATTTAATAACAAAAGCGGTAGCATGTTATCTCCTTAAGTAATCTTCCTACTATAAGGTTCATCTAGACCTATAAATCCTAACTTACAACTATGATCATATAATCTAAGCATACCTACAAATTCCTAAGGTACACTAAATTGCTACCTTAATAGTTTAAGCCTAGGATGGATTTCCAACCTAGTTCGCTTAAACCATGGCTCTGATACCAAATTTGTAACACCCCAATACCAACATATACATTTTAACCCAAATTTAAATATACAAAATGTGGGTTTGACAAAAACTTTGAACATAATTACAAAAGATAGTTATGTTAGGGTATTACAAGTCCAATACATCACCATGGATAAGCTACTACCAAAACTATCCCAAAAGAAATGCTTCAATTCTTCTAAAGTCTTCTAGTACATAATCTCCGTCACGTGAGTACGTAGCATTTAAAAACAAATATACGTGAGACATAAAGTCTCGTGAGCAACATGGGTTTTCGACCCAAATAATTTTAATTATACCATCAAACAATTTCATCATAATCAAAGATAATGCAAAAGCTTTCTTAATAAATCATAGACCAATTGTAATTCATGATTCTTTTATTATTATTTGGTTTCATACGGGTTTCCCCGTATCTTCCCTCCCCGAATAGAACCAATCTATCCGTGAGCGCGTGCTAGTTTTCTTCCCTTCATGGAATAGAACAAATCTATCCATAAGGGCGTGCTGAGAAACCTACTTCGCGACGGGAGGTACCATCCCAGTAGTGTCTTTTGACCTCCCCTCACTAGGGTGAGATCCTTGTCCAGACGTCTTTCTCATTTCTTTCATTTAGTTCATGTTTCAAGTTATCAATATCAATTCATTACAAATTGGTCATAACAAAAATATCTTTCAACATATAGCAAACATAAAGCTTTTTGCATAAAACAATTTGAGAAAGCTTCTCTCTTAAAATATTTTGACCAAAACAATATTTATAAAAATTATTTGCTACGTACTCATAAAATCCACATGTTACTCACCTTGTACTAGAAGTGACTAGCTAAGTTCCCAAGGTCTTCTTGCCCTCACCTTGCTCACCAACGACTTGGTCACCACCTATTAAACCATATACAATTCGTATTCATTAACACTAGTACATACTAATTCACCTATGATGAACCATCATATCACTTAATCTATTAATATTATTCATAAATTTATACTTGACTAATTAGGATTTATTTCAATTTTCAACAATATGTCACTTAAATCCTCTCCCTTATCAATATTGAGGTTGTTAACACTTCATAACATCCAATTTCATCAATTAGTCCATCATCACCATATATATATATATATATATATATATATATATATATATATATATATATATATATATATATATATATATATATATAGACGGGTTCAATACAGAACCAAATTAAATCACCTAACTGCAGAACCATGTTCATCAATGAACATATATCCCAAAAACCCCAATTGTTACGTCTCCTGATGCAAATATGAGTTTGAGCTCGATAAAGGAAAATGGCGATCGAGATTGTAGACATTGAGTTTTTTTTATTTTCTCCGAAGTCTTCTCCCTGCCTCGTCGCCGACCGCCGCTTGCAGGTAGTGGGCTCCCCCCTCTCCGTCTCTATGACCCTCCGTCCTTCGAACCTTCCGCCGGAAGCTATTCCTCCCCCTGTGGAGGATGTGTCGTCTGCTGTATTGGGTCACGCAAGGCGTGAAAATTCGTCCTCGACTGTTTCCGTGAAATTGTGCCCAACATCTGTGGTCAAAAAGCATTTCAGCCATGGCAATCGAAGACCAAGCTAATCTTCACCCGTGTCTATCCTTAGCGGATTTCAGATCCAATTGAAGTCTCAAAATGATGTAAATGGAATCGATTCAGCAGGTAAACTCCATTCCAATGATACTAAAACTTCGATTGAATCTGAATTTACTGTTTGCGAATTAATTATCGATAAAGGAAGTTCTGATTGAGAAATTGAATAGCAATATGTTCATCAATGAACATATGTTCATGCTTTTACGAACCAAACCACGAATTAATTATCGATAAAGGAAGTTCTGATTGAGAAATTGAATAGCAATATGTTCATCAATGAACATATGTTCATCAATGAACATATGTTCATCAATGAACATATGTTCATCAATGAACATATGTTCATGCTTTTACGAACCAAACCAATATTCAGCAGGTAAACTCCATTCCAATGATACTAAAACTTCGATTGAATCTGAATTTACTGTTTGCGAATTAATTATCGATAAAGGAAGTTCTGATTGAGAAATTGAATAGCAATATGTTCATCAATGAACATATGTTCATCAATGAACATATGTTCATGCTTTTACGAACCAAACCAATATTAAGCATGAATAAACTACAAAAAACAGTTCACACCTCAACTAAACCCTAATAGAGAAGATGTTGGTCAAATTGGAGAATGCCGATTACAGGGTAAAATCTTTTACGGTCTTTCGTTTTTGGGTTTTTGGGATTTTATGTTCATTGATGAACATGGTTCTGCAGTTAGGTGATTTAATTTGGTTCTGCATTGAACCCACCCCTATATATATATATATATATATATATATATATATATATATATATATATATATATATATATATATATATATATATATATATATATATATATATATATATATATATATATATATATATATATATATATATATATATATATATATATATATATATATATACATTTCGACCTCAAGAGATCTCCAAGGCTTTAATTGGTTGTTCCCTTGTCAACTCCGAATTCCATTGGCACTCTTTTGTCCAACATGACATAATTATTCATATTCTAACTTCATATTTCCATAGAACTTGCATACATTCATCAAAAGGATTTTTACTCACTTAAATTCATCCAACTTAATAATTTGATGGTGTTTTGAGTGAACTTTATATGCACCAAGCATAATCTTGGCATTAGAAACACGATACAATCATCAATTTTATTAAACCCTAAATTTCTCAAAATTAGGGTTCATCCATATTATTAAATTTCTGTGGATTTAGCTTAAATAAATCATGGGGAAATGTTTCTTACCTTAAGAGGAAGAGAATGCAGCAAAAAGCCCCTTGAAATTCTGAAGATTGAAGCTTGATTGAGATTTCACCTATTAACTTCACCAAGAACACACTTAGTGTTCTTGGGAAAGAAAATGGTGATGAAAGAGAGTGAAAATGGCTGAATTAACTCAAATTTCGTCCATAATGCCCTTAGAAAGTAATGGAAGACACTTGTCAAGCTTATGGGTTGTTTGGTGTCAAAAATGAGGCTGATATGTTAGCACCACGCACCTATACATGTCTCTAAAGTGTCCAGCACATTAAAAACTTATCTGCAGCGTACACGGGTCGTGTAGACCCACACGGGTCGTGTAGGAAATGCAAAGAAACTGTCCAGAACCTTAAGGAAGTCCACACGGGTTGTGTAGACCCACACGGGTCGTGTACATCCTTAGAAAATTTTTCCAGCATTTCATATTTTGCTTACGTTTTATACTCAACTTCAATCAGCCATAACTTTCTCATTTCTTATCTAAATTTCACAAACCATATATGCTTAGAAAGCTAATAAAACGTTCTACAACTTATTCATACTGAAATTTACCCAATTCTAATTAAATTTCTCTATATTCAAGCTCAAACCTGATTACTTCTTGATTTTTGCTAGTTTTAGCCCAACTTCAATCGATCATAACTTCTTCATCCGAATTCCAAATGCTTCCATTCTTTTTCCTGAATTCTTATAATTCTAGATACTAAATTTTTCATAATGTGAGAAATTTCTCAATTCGAATTTCATTTTGAATTATTTGACTCTAAACTTCCAACAACCTTATTTTACTTATTTCCCCTTTTTATGCCAAATTTCATTCTTAACTCAAGTTCATCAATCATGATTCATACATATGCTATTAAGGACTTAATTCATAACTTAATTTAATTATTTACACATAATCACACATCAAATTCATATTTTCCTCATTTCTCCATTAAGCTCTTAACAAAAGATTTAATCATTGCATTACATTCCGTTCACCAATTTATACATACACTTTGAATATTGGTACAAAAGTCGGTTGTTACACTAACTGAGAGACTAGTGACCAATAGTAGTTGATGACTTATCTAAGTGGGAGATTGTTGGAATACTGGCAAAGGTCATAACTAATTGGTAAGGACTTTCCATAAATATGAGGGTCCTTTTTGGATTACCCTCAGTAGTCCAAATAGTATTAAAGTTAATTAAGAGACAGAAATAAATAGTTTATTAATTTATTATGTGATGATATATTAATTACAATTGGAATTAATTTAACTAGTTTGGAATTGATTAGAATTAATTAGAATTAATTGGAATTAATTTAAATTAATTTGGGATTAATTAAAAGTACAAGAAATAAATATTAATTGTTCAATAGTTGGGTAATGGATAATATTATTGGGGGAGGATAGGGAACGAAAATTTGAAGGGTTTATCTTCAAAATTCGTCTATCCTAAGGCTAAAAGTGATAGGGATTTGAATTTAAAGATAATACAAATTATTTAACCAATTATCCATTATTCAGTTTGAGTTCAAATACGGTTTATCTCTAAACACCCTTGCAAGCTATAAATACCCCCCTCTGGGTCCTTATTCTCTGTGCAAATCCTAGAGCTCCCTCACCTGAAATTTTTCTCTTGTCTCTCAAGTAGAATCTATAATCTCTCTCTAGGGTTTTATAGCGAGCTTTTCTAAAATACATTTAAACCTAATAATTTGGACTTATTGAGTGTGAACCACGAGAGGTATTCTCTTTTGAATACTACATTTCTTAGTACTAGTGGAATCGTTCTTCGTCAAACGTCTACTAACAAATTGGTTTTGCTCAAGGTTGGTTTTTCTTGATCCCACTTCTAGTTGCAAATATCATTTGGTAGGATCCTTATAGGTTTTAGTAAAAGTTACTTGCCTTAGATTAATTTTGTATGTTTCCGCTGTCATGATTAGTGAATCTAGGGTCTCTAAAACCTATCAGTTACACCTTATTTTTATTATCCCATGCAACATGTAAAAAATAACATATATAGTCTGCATATGCATTTATCACATTAATAATACTAATTCAAAAAATTAATATATATCTATAATATATTATAATGCATGGATAATTTACAAGTATATTTTAGCATAAAATATCTTAAAGTCTTAAAAAAGTACAACTCTTAATTACCCACCCTTTCACCTTTCTATACAGTATGCTATACGAAACCACTCACCCTTGATGGGTGACACAATTGAAATTTTAGGGACGACTCAAAATTGAAAATAAATGCATTTTCCAAGGCTGGATCTCATTTGAGTATCCTCAGATCTCATGTTTCATAATCGGAAACTCTCTCATGAGTAAATTATAATAAAGGTCCCTATGGTTTAGACCAACTTTCAATAATAGTCCAAGTTTTGAAAAATCACTTTATGGGTCCTTAAGGTTTAATTTTTCTTTCAATAAGAGTCCAAAAGCTAGGTAAAAAGACTAAAATATCATCTTAATATATTTTTCATTTTTCTTCTAACCTATTATTTATTTTAATAATTAAAAAAAAACCTCAACCTCCCCTTCCGGTGTCTCCCTATTTCTCAATCGATCCCTGATTCACGCAAGGAACGCATCGATCGAATTTTCCCCTTTTCCTTATGCAGTGAATTGAAGAGATTACGTTTGTTTCTAATTTGTGCAGCGAGTTGAATTGTTATACATGTAGATCGATAACTGGTAAAATTCAGCGAAATCTGGGATGAAACTGTAGATCGATAACATGTAAAATTCTACAATTTTTCTAGAATCAATTTGTTGTTCTTGATTCAATTGTGCTGTTGATTTCGTTCAATTTATTCTCGGTTGTTGGCAACCATATTCTGCTCCATTTGTTGCTTAATCTGGTTCACGCATCCATCAACAAGGTAATTTTCATTCCCTGTGTTCAATTTGTCTGATGCTTTCCGATTTCTGGTATAAGACTATTTCACGATTTCAATTTGTTTAATGATTACCGAATTGTAATTTCCTCTATTTCTAATTTCTACAAGTTGGGGCTAGCCCACTTGGCTAACAAGGTGATATACTAACAAGGAGGTCATGGGTTCAAACCCTGGCACTAACATAACAAGGAGTAGTTTAGGAGTAGGAGTAAGATAGATTTGCCGTTCAAAAATTTCTAAACCCACAATAAGAAAATTGTTGTTTATGATTTTGCCCTAGATCGCTAGAACGGTAGGAACCAAACGTCCATTCAAGCGAGGTAGTGATTCTTTGATTTATGTCTCTACAACCTCCATCTAGCGGGAATCGCAGCCGGTAGCCCTCATCGTAGAACACATAGACAGCCACCGGAATCGCAGCTCCACTACTCCGCTTTTCCTCATCCAATCAATCGGAAAACTTCTATCTAAACACCACTTCTCCAATCCTCTCGTTTGTGAGTCAATGAATAACCTGGTATGGTTTTTGAAGCATTCTGAATTTGTCTCCTTTTTATTTTTGAGGCCTGAGTTCTGATTATTCAAAGTTATTCTCAATTTCTAATTTTATGACTTTGTTGGTATATTACTTTGAACTAGTCGGCGTTTTTCGTGGCTCGTGATAGCCAAACGGTGGGGAGTGGGTAAGGGGGATGGGGTTGGGTTTGTTTATTATTATTACTTTTAATTCATTTAATAATAATGCATTAAAAGAAAAATAAAAAAATTTAAAAAGAACAAATTTGTCTTTTTATCGACCGTTAGATTCATATTGAAAAAAAATCAAACCCTGAAGAATACAATAACTTTTCAAAACTTAGGAACCTTATTAAAAGTTGGTCGAACTACTCTACAGTCTACACTCCTCTCTCATCTTTTCTTTGAAAACTCTAGACTCAAGCTACCGCCTCTATATTTTCTCTCCTTAATTTTACGCAGACAACACCGTCTCCAGTGGCGGACCTATGTAGGAGCCCGGGTGGGCACGTGCCCCCCCTGAAATTTTACCCCGTAGTGTAAAAAAAAAAAAAAAAAAATTTATATATAGGTGTCCCCCGTCTAAAAAAAATGTGCTCCTCATTGCCCCTCGTGTCCATTTTTCCTGAGTCAGTGCCCCCCGTGTTCATTTCTCCTGGGTCCGCCCCTGACCGTCTCTGGGATGAAGTGTCTTTTGACAGGTACGTGAAACAATGGAGTTACAAGAATGAAAATCGAAAGAATCTGGGGCTTCAGTTTTTAAACGCGATCTCCCCACCGTGTCATTTTCGTCAATCCGTATCTAGATCCATACATCACCATCATCACGTCTGTATTTTGTTCAAGATCTACGAGTTTAAGCATCTATCCTCTTTTTTTGATCCTGTTTTGAAACCCTAACTTTGTTGATCATGTAGGTTTTTGCTTGAAAGTAACTCTCAAGTTCCGACATTGGGAGAGGTATCGTATTTTGCTGAGTTTTTGGGTTTGGGTCCTCTATTGGCACGAAATAAATTCGTGGGTAATTTAAATGATTTGACAACTAAAACTATCCCATCATGATGTCTAATAATGCTTTTCTTTTTAATTTTTTTTAGTAATAAACTTATAACGAAGTCGTAGGATTGCCCCTGTAAACTTTTAAGTTTTATTTAAATCCTATTTACTTTATTGTTTGTTATTCAACATATATAGGTGAAAAATATGCTTATATTTAAATCATCAAACAAATATATTAAAATATATAAAAATAACCTTTTGATATATTTAATTTTTCATCAAAGTAACATTTAATAAATTGAGTCTTCTTATTAATTACTTAAGGTCGTATAACTAAAACTGTTATTTCTATGTTTTATATATAAAGAGTTTTAATTTTTTTTTTATTTTTTTGACCGTACCGCTATTAATTAAAGAAATTTATTATTTATAAAAGTTCAAATAAAAAATAAATTAATTAAGTTCGTTTTGGAGACATATCAAATTAACTATATTTTGTAATTTACAGAATGAGTTATTATAACATTTCGAAAAGTATGCAGTGATCTTTAATAATGACTTAAATAACATAAGTCGATTGTTGAATTTTTTTTTTTTGGTCGAGATTTGCCTCAACTCGATATTATGATTATGTCGGACACTAATTTTTTCATTATTAATAAGTGTGGCATAATAGAAGGACATAATTAAAAACTAATAACCAAGTTGAGGGACATAAAAGGATAACGTGACAAGCGTTAGGTTTGAATGAAAATGGTTGTTCGTAAGGAAACCGTTGTTGAGTTTTTTTTTTTATTGGAATAGGTTATAATATGGAATTGGTGGTCCTTGTAACAAATTCATAAGCGAACCCAACGGTGAATCGAGTGTCGAAAATTGTCGCCGTGTATTTTAGAGAATGGTTTGAGTGTAGGTAAAATGATTAAAGTAGTTGATATTTATATAGATGGTGGTTGTTTTTGGTAGTTTTCCGACGGTGCAGCAGCGGCAGCAGACGGTATTTCGGCAATGGTAGTGGTGGTTGTAGTCATTGTTAAGTCGTCGAAGGAAGAGAGTCACCGAAGAGGTTGTATGGTCGCGTAACAGAAAGCAAATGGGAGATCAGGGGTTAACCCGTTCACCGAGTATTAGCGGCGACAACTTTAGACCCTTTAGCAGCGACATTGGGGGGGGGGGGGGGGGGCTCCCGCTCTTTTTTTGGCCGTTGGATGACGAAATTAATGGACGATAGAGATCACTGGTGGCACCAAGTATTAGCGACGACATCAGATGCATGTTATTGATGTCGCTGCTAATGCCTGATGTCTCTGCTAAAGATGTCGCCGATGTTGCTGCTATTTCTTGTACTGCATATTTTTTATGTTGATCTTTTAATTAGTGGTGGTGGCGGTGTGGTGGCGGTGCCGGTGGGAGAGGTGGCGAAAGTGGTGCTGGAGCACTAGAATAACATCAAAAAAATGTGGCCAAGATTTACTCTAGTATAAGCGTGGTCCGAGAAATGAACTGAACCAGACTAAAACTGAATTGGACCGAAATAAAATTATATATATATATATATATATATATATATATATATATATATATATATATATATATATATATATATTACATCTATTAAATTGAAAAGCAATATATATAGTTTTTAAAAGAAAGCATTTTATGAAATGACGTCTTATCCCGTCAATTAAAGTTAATAATCAAATCAATGTCAAATATCCATCCAATCATCGTGTATTTGGAAATATTGTTCGTGCGTTTAGAATTACCCTTTGGGTTTTTGTTCGATTCTCTACCGTTTTCCTATCAAAATTTAAATCATTCCATACTTGCCATGAATGTTTATACTTTATATATAGTCCCTTAGCCATCTGGATTGTAGCTCTCCCATATTCGATTCTGCACAAATTCACCCCATCTTTGTTTCCTCTGTTATAAGGGTGGACGGAGTGGTCATCAGGCTCGCGATAGATTGGAAGCGGGATGGGGCGGTACCGCCGGTACCGTCGGTACCTCCGGTACCGCTGCCCCCTGCCTTGCGGTTTCATCAAGTTCGAGCCAAGCGGGTTGAGGATCGGGATGGTGAAGCCGTGTGAAACCGCTGCAAATATATATACATACACACACAAACATATATATACACACACACGTTATTTATATATATATATATATATATATATATATATATATATATATATATATATATATATATATATATATATATATATATATATATATATATATATATATTTATATACACACACACACACACAAACATATATATACATACACACGTATGTATTGAGTGTATATATATATATATATATATATATATATATATATATATATATATATATATATATATATATATATATATATATATAAATTATTATTTTGGGTATTATTTATTTAATTTAATATTAAGAATCTGATGTGGCATTGTGGGTTCAGTGGGTTCAGTGGGTACTGGTTCCATGGGTAAAAGATGGGGAAAGATGGAAGTGAGAGGAGAGAGAAAAGCTGACGTGGCGAGTGGGTTCAGTGGGTTCAGTGGGTATTACTCCCCCCACCCTAAGATACGTTACAAACCTCATCATGTAATACTTTTAACGTTTATTTTATTCTAATTTGTAGGAAATGTGTAAGTTCTTTCTTTGATCTCAGATGTAGAGAGGCAACGAGTGGTCTAATGTCTCGATGCAGTTCTACACTTTTGCTGTAAAGGGTAGTTTGATCACAGCTCTACACTTTTTTTCTAGGAAAAATTTGACCATTATGCCCTTGAAAACTCTCCTTATTTGGAATATTGAATTCTTCCATTTGGAGCATCATTTAAACCGTTAGTGACGAATCCAAAATCTAAAGTCAGGGACAATTTGGTCATTTTGCTGCTATCGATGTTAAAGCAATGATTTCAATTGTCTTGGTAACTGATTGCTTCCTGGAGCTGTTTTGGATCATTATCCCCTTGGAAACTGTCCTTCTCATAAGATTTTAGGTTGTATATTTTAGTCATTATTTAGAGTTTTTCAATGATTTTGGTTCTTATTCCATAAGATATGACCATACCAACGTTTACTTTTTTTTTTCTATAAAGGCTTTAGAAAAAATTTCTTACTTTTAGAAATGTAACAAAAACAAAGAAAATTTTATGTATAAATCTATCTTATTAAATCTTAACTCTAGGAGCCATCTAATGAGAAATTAATTTGAGGTTACAACTTACAAGTAGTTTTTAGAAAGTGTGAACAAAAAATAATTAAAACTAGCGGGAGCCCGTGCTCCGCACTAGTTCGGGAGTGCTGGAGCACGGGACCGGATATGTGAAAAAAAAAACAGCGTACTTGCTCATGTCCAATTATAGCAATGTCATCAAAATACGATTCTTTTTTTGTTATTTGTTTTTTTTTTCATACGACCAGGTGGAGTGGCACAAGATCTTCCTCTTGGCTTATGTCGACATTTTGATTCTTCCACACAACAAACGACCCAACTATAAAATCGTTCTTTCAATTTTTTTTCTTATTATGAAATTGTACTCTGAAAAACCGTACTAATTTATATATAGAATCATCAAGTACTCACCCTCTTTTAGGGTTTGGACTCTTGGACAATTTATTACGCTGTAAACAAAATCAGAAATAAAATTATTTATTTTAAAGAAAATAAGGTGAGAAAATAAAATAAAAAATCCCAACTTTGTAGGCTTGGGAGTCTTTTCAATGAGCTTCCACTTTTCCTTATCGAAACGTAGCACTTCAACCTCACCATCATTGTATAATACCTTCAACATAATACCAGTTGGTGAAAATTGATTTTAGATGCAAGAAATAGCAACCTACTTTCGTTTCTTCTTTATTACAACATTCTACTTTGATGAAATCAATGCCAACTAAAAGTACTCAAAGTACAATCTAGAAAGTGAAAATACATTTCTTAAAATCTAAAGAAAATAAATTTCAAAACCACCACGGATCAACGGACATCTTTCCAAGTCCAACTTTAACAAATTGACGAAACCAGAAAGTGCACTCATCCTTTTAGCAGTAATGTTGTTTCTTTTCAAACTCAATTCTGTTAAGTTAGGAAGACCTGAAACAAAAAGTTGTATATTGTCTATTACCTGTTTCCAGAAAGATTTTACCTTGCCCACATACTTTTGTCCAAATCTTTGAAGATTTATGGTCATGAATCCAGAATAATCAACCTGGCAATTTAATTCATGTGCAAAAAAGGACACATGGTTAAAATAATTTAAAAAAGCAGTAACCTTTTTATGTATAGACCAAAAAAACATGCATGATGCCCTTTATTGTTCTGTATGCCTTTTAAATTACAGGAAATGAGCAAAATGACACTTTTGGTCCCTGTAGTTTTAACTTTCCGGTATTACATTTTCGTCCCTGTAGCTTTTTAATTTGCATAAATTACATTTCTGATCCCTGTAGTTTTTTAATTTGCATAAATTACATTTCTGGTCCTGTAGTTTTTTAATTTGCATAAATTACATTTCTGGTCTGTGTATTTTTTTAATTTGCATAAATTACATTTCTGGACCCTGTAGTTTAAAATTTCCAGAATTACACTTTTGGTCCATGCACTTTTAGAAATAAATAAGCAAAACACTTTAGGTCCCTCTATTTTTAACTTTCTAGAATTACATTTTTGGTCCCTGATGTGTTTAGTTTGTATAAAATACATTTCAGGTCCCCGTAGTTTAAATTTTCTGAAATTACACTTTTGGTCCGTGACTCTGTGTAGTTTTTAATTTGCAAGAAACGAATACTGACTTACAGTTTTGGTCTCTATAGTTTGCAATTTTTTGCACTTTAGGTCCAGGTTTTAATATTTTTTACAAGACTAAACCACGTTTTGGGTCCCTGTGGTTTCTATAATTACTTATTGTCATCTCTCTTAAATCACACAAGTAATATTAATACCAATCTTTTATATTATTTTATTCATTAAAAATAAAGGATTAATAGATCTACCGCCATGTGTGGGCCATCACCGCTAGTTTCATTAGTTATTAGATAAGGGTAAAATAGTCATTTTAAGTAGGTTGTAGTACCTTAACACGGATGAGTGGAAGCATAGTCTCTGAATTTGTAGAATCCTTTCGGCCACATTTTTCTATTAGACTGTTTACCTAATGCAATTTAAAGTAAGTTACCATATTTGAAAAATAATATGCCAATTTAATCATAGTATTAAAAGAATAAAAAAATAAAAAACCTTACCACATTGTCAAGATGTTCAAGTATTGAATTTTGATCATTTGGGTCAATGTCAGATTCATCCTTTAACACAACCAGTGTCATCAACATTCAGTAATTAAAAAGAATTCATTCTGAAAATTATAAAAAAGAAAAATGTATATATTAATAAGTAACCTACCTCTTTATATTTAAAAGGTCTCACAGAGTGTAGGGGTATCTTGGTTGGGCGATATTGGTTTCCCTGAAGAAAGATTTTTCAAACATTTGGAACAAAAATAATTAAAATAATAAAAAGATAACATTTTTGAAGTTGGTTTTTGTGAAAGAACCTTAATTTCTACAAAAAGCACATGTTTTGGTTTTGATTCACCATCAATAAGTGATGTGGCAAAAGAAGAACCTGGTTGAGTGATGTGGAACCCATACCTGGAACTTCCTATTAAATATTAAAAATATAAATGAATATTTAGAAAGGCTTTATGGGATACAAAAAAATTGAAAAAAAAAAACCACCACCTGCTGCCATGCCATTCTTTGAAGAGGATCATCGATCATAGAAATGAAATCAAGAGATATTTTAATCATCTTCTGGATGATATACACCTACTACAGCTCTTTTGGCTGCATTCACAAACAAATAATTTATAAATATTACTAATAATACAGTAAATATTATATCATCGATTAATAAAGAAATAAGTCAATAACTCATACAAGGAAATCAAACTCAAGAAGCTCTTCAAAAATACAGAGTCCTACAAATTATGCATCATATAAATAAGTAATAATCCATATTCGAATTTAAAAAGAAAAAAACTAAATTTTTTTAAATGTTACCATTTTGACATTGAAGAAGGCGCAAATGTTTTGTAGAAAATACGTGATTGTTTGTATTTTGGGTTGCTAATGTTGAACTTTCTTGAGTCCAATCCAATATAGATTCAAAAGGGCCTGTGAATAAATAAATTAATAAAAATGGCAATTAGGAAGAAAGATAAATAAATTGAAAGTAAAAAAGAAAATAAAAAAATTACCATCTCCAATAGTTGTTCTTCGCATCAAACTTGGGCGTGAATCTTCTTCATTTTCAGCTGCAGTATACCTACAAATCAAGAAACATTTACATAAAATAATTAAAATAACCAAAAATTATATATTTTATTTAATAATAAAGGAAAAAAGCCTTACTGGCTTTCTTGATCTGAAGAAGGATCATTTCTTCCACTATCCATCCCAGATTTATATTTAAAAGAATGGTATTTATTCTGATTAGCAACTAATGACTGTTGATGCTTTAAAACCATTAACCAATTATTAGCTTTTTCACAAAAACATAAAACAATTACAAAAATTAAGTTTGGAAATTGCAAAAAAGATATACCTGATAAATAACAGACTCAAATTTTTCTTTCCAAATAAGTGCTTCTTGGATGTTAAAAGCTACCATCTAAAAGAAGAAAATTTGTTTCTTTCTCGATTATTTTTCTATTAATAGTTTGATTTTAGAACTCATATAAAAAAGAGGAAAAAATGTACCGTAATCAGGTTGTATTTTTCCTTCTTGTTGTAAATTGACAAAACATATACCATCTGTTTTAACAAAATGTAAAGTAACATCAACACAATTAGGGTTTAGAATCTGGAGTTTTAAAGCACACACTTTTATATGTTTATATGAAGTTATGAACTATAAAGCAAGCAACAAAATTGTATAAAAAGGCATATTTGGATAATTGCTCGTTGTCTCTGAAATTCTCTAGAGTCAAAAGCTGTGTTATTTCTTTAAAGAGTTCTTCATGAAATGCTGAAAACACTTTCAAGTCCTTCACTGTAGTTGAGCAATGGTGGAATTCAGAAAGTGCAAACATACTTATCTAGAGCTTCCAGGTACTTCTGCTTTTGTATCTCAAAGAAGATTTTCATCGAATATATGTTATCATCAACCTTTGTAAATCCAGAAAGGTATTTTTCCACATCATCCTATTCACCATTCGTCACCAATTCCTCAAAGTAGTGCATATTGAAGAAAAATCCACACTCATGTTCCAACCTCCACAAGAAAACAAATCAAATTACACGTAAAAGGAAAACCAGAACCAGAATTAAGATAATCAGTCATTTATATATAAACTCAAAAACGAACAGAAGAAAGAGACAGAAACACGATTTATTAAACCATACCTGTGAACGCTGACGATCTTTTGCATCTGAAGACACGATGATGGATTTGCATCTGAAGATACGATGATGGAGTAAAGAATATGCGTGGATGAGGTCGAATCGGTGGAATGGAAGCAGCAATCGATGGAGAAGACGCAAATTCAACTCAGTAGCAGTGTAATCGACAAATCAAATCGCAAGAAGAGAGTTAGCACCACGATTGGACTTTCAGGGAAACATATTTTCCCTAAATATGTTTCCGATGAGTTTGTATAACCATAAGAGGTGTCGCAAGAAGAGGGTTGGATCCGTTTTAACGAAACACGTAATTGAAGACGGCGAAGCGGTGCTCGCTTATCGCAAATGCAAAAAGGGCGGTGTAGAAGACGGATATTCACCACAGTAGCGCAGTAAGGAATGCAACCAGGAGGGGGGAAGACAAAATGTTGACACACGACACAGGAAGAAGCGGAAACCAACACGTGTACAATGAGTCGACATAGTGTCGGAAAACCGACCCGGAAATACCCATACCCAATGACCCGCGTGACAACCCGGAAAAAAATGTACATGTAACGTTTCAAAAAAGTACGTAATTTAAGTAATAGAATAATGGTACCATGTAAATTTTTAGAAGTATAGAAAATGTTTCGAATGGAGGTTGATTATTTCAATTCCCAATAGTTACCAATAAAATATTATAATAAATATTACAAAACAAAATAGAATATGTAAAAACCAAATCGAACTTAATTCTATTTTTACCAACCAAATATACGATACCAAAAAAATTCATTTATATTCAAATTAAATTTCAATGTGATAGATTTTAAATATTTCTAAAACACCCTATGAGCCAATATACTCTTAAGAAAGTATTTGTTCAAAAAATGTCGAAACAAAAGAAGTTTTGGCTGGAAACAGTATACATATCGAAATAAAAAACATTGACAAGAAAGCATATACCGATTACTTGCTTATAACTATCGAAAAACTAAATTTTGCCAAGAATTTGAAACTATTCATCGAATGGGATCTACTTTCCGAAAAAAATATTCACCCCTAAACAAAGACTAATAGTCTCCGGTTGAAGAACATTCGCAAATCTTGAAGAGAGCATATAACGCTTTTTTTCTTTTCTTTTTTTTCTTTTTTTTTTATTTACATTTTGTTCTTAAAGATATGCAGGTTGTCCTTAAAAAGATATGATATCACTTCATTTATAAATATTATCCAAGTTTGTGAGAGGAGGTAATATCATCGCCTACAATTGAAATTCAAGATTGCATCTTTTTTCATAAGGGCTAAATACAAGAAAAAAAATTATAGTTACAATAGTGTCTTTTCTAAAATCTATAGGTGACCAAGGAAAAAAAAAGTCATTTGATTTGTGATGCACCAGGAAGGAGGGAAAAATATAGTTCATTTTTTATGAATTCTCGGTTCACACAAGAGAGTTTGCCAAGAAAAACTATTCACCCTACCACGTATTATCCGTCCGTCGCATTTCATGTGTTCTTTAGAATATTTGACATATTTTCGTTGCTGCTTTGCATGTGTATCAAACATTTCCCTTCTTACATTGCATTAGTTACGTCTCACACAAGTTTGGAAAATGACTTTTTACAAGGAAATTGGTACTTAACATAAAATTACCATTTTTAAAGTATTGTGTATTAAAAATGATTATTTGGAAATATTTGTCATCTTTTTGGTAAAAAGACAAGAATTAGAAATATTGTCATCACTTACATAAAATGATCAAAACTAATAACTTGTCATTACTTACTTGAAAAATTGTTGGTTTATCTTGTTGATTA
Source organism: Cichorium intybus (assembly GCA_023525715.1). NCBI lineage: Eukaryota > Viridiplantae > Streptophyta > Magnoliopsida > Asterales > Asteraceae > Cichorium > Cichorium intybus. The sequence continues at coordinate 78,923,214 of CM042013.1, read as the reverse complement.
TATTTAATATCTTAGATGTAAGAAATTACTTATTATATTATAGGGTAAATTGCATAAAAGTCACTAACTTTTCCAATTTTCTTGATTTTGACACTGTATTTTTAGTTTTTGCAATTAAGTCATTATGTTTTCAGAAAATTGCAATTAAGTCATTATGTTTTCCAAAAAGTTGCGAAAATGACCATATGACAGGATGGCAACAAGTTAACAGGTCACATGGTCAAATTTGCAATTTTTCAGAAAACATAATGACTTAATAGCAAAAATAAAACATAGTGTCAAAATCAAAAAATCTGGAAAAGTTAGCGAATTTTATGCAATTTACCCTATGCAATTTATATAACTTAATTACTTTACATGCCCTATAGGTGTCCAAAAAATAAATTTGTTGTTACCTTGTTTTTCCATTCAAAGTAATCAAATTTATTGTCCTAAAAATGGAATTTCAAAAAGATTTAGGATAAATGCATACGAATAACAACTAACTTACATGCCCTCAGTGTGAATATCATATTGGGTAATTGGTTATGTAAACAATGTCTTTATATGATGGGTTATAAAAATCTATATTGATGTTCGTTCATTGATTTATATAAATGTACAAAAATAAAATAGAATTTTACAATGATACAAAAGCAAAACTTGGTTATTATTTAATAAAATTATTTTAATGTTTTAATGTGAATCTTCAGCAACAATATTGGTCGTGGAATTCCCATGTTATCGTTCCAAAACAGAATACAATTATAAATTACCTAATACAACAAATTTAATTTTTTGGACACGTATGAGGCATGTAAAGTGATTAAGTTATATAAATTGCATAGGGTAAATCGCATAAAATTCGCTAACTTTTCCAGATTTTTTGATTTTGACACTATGTTTTATTTTTGCTATTAAGTCATTATGTTTTCTGAAAAATTGCAAATTTGACCATGTGACCTGGTAACCTGTTGCAAATTTGACCATGTAACTGTTGGATTAGGTGTCTAAGCCATGACTAATAATTTGTATTTACCTAATTAATAGTAGCAAAGTCCATTTGGGTTGCCCTCATAGCTGGTGGTTTGGTAGAAAGTTCGGTAGAGAGAAAGGTTGATTTATTATGTGATAAATAAATCAACAGGAATTAAATATATAGTTTATTAATATATTAAAGTGATAATATATTAATTAGAAACTATAGTAATTAATTAGAAATTAATCTGGAATTAATTGGATTTAATTTGGTGATTAATTTAATTAATTAAAGGTGCAGGGGCTGAATTGTAATTATTCAATAGTTGAGTAAGTGACAATTTTGGCAGCTCTTATAGTCAGCGAAATTATGGTTAGGATAAACCATAATTTCGATAATTAGATATTAGGATAAAGGGTTTTGAATTATAAGATAAATGATTATCTTATTTGAATTCAAAAAGGTTTATCTCTAAAGGCTTATCTGGTTATCTGCTTGGGACTATAAATAGGGACCCTGGGGTACCTATTTTCTGCGCCAATTTCCCATACACTCTCTGGAATTTTCGTAACCTGCTTCTGCTCCCTGGGTGTGATCTCATATGAGGCAGGACACTTGTGCTGCTTAGCTTGCAAGAAACAACTAAAAGGTTAGTTTTTCTATTTTATTCTTTTAGTTAATTTTTGTTTTGCCTTTAGGATTTAATTACATGTTCAAAGTAAGAAAACATAGATCCAATCTAGGTTGCATGTGAACTTAGGGTTTTAGTTCATAGATTTGCAGAAAACCTTTCAGTGGTATCAGAGCATTTAGTTGTTTTCTTGTTGAGTTGCTGTAATAGTTTTCCTAAAATTAGGGTTTAAAGCTTATAAACCCTAATTATTGCTTGGATCGATTTCTAGGATTAGGGTTTTGGAAACCCTAATCCCCCCCTTTAGTATTTTCGAAAAAGCCTATTAGGGTTTTAGGAGGTTTTCTATTTTTGGTAACTTTAATTGTTTAATTAAATGGATAACCTTAAACCCAAATTGGTTGATTTCGAAATTTAAGGGTTTAAGATAGGTTTAAAATTAATTTGCTTAATTTGGTAATACCTATCTACATTTGAATTAATTTAATTAATTGTTAATTAAAAGATAATTCAAAGGATTTAATTAATTTTTTAAATTTGCGAAAATTAAAGATAAATTCGGAAAAATATTTTAAATGTTTAAAATATTAAGATTTAATTATTTCAATTAATTGTTAATTAAAGAATAATTAAATCGTTTTTTGAAGGTTTAATTTAATTTTAAATTTAATAGTTAAATTGGTAAAATTAAAAGATAAACCTGGAATATTTTAAAGGGTTTTAAAATATATCTTATATATGTTATTAAAAGTTAATACTATATGTATAAGATAAAAATTGGTCAGTCAATTCAATAGTAGTCCTTATTCACGAAGCTGATCTATAAAGTGGGTATAAGGAGGCTGCCTATAAAATGGCAGTCTAATGGGTGAACACTCTCGCCCACCGCTCGCCTGATCAGTGGAGGGTCGTTAGCCGAACAGTTTTGATAGGACCGCTTAATCATTAAAAGTATAATGATCAAAGTACTAGAACCATTTACAAAATCCCAATCTAGTTACTTTAGGAAAAATGTGAATTTGATGCTAATCCATGAAGTTGCACATTGCACTTTATGAAACGTTGGTGGAGCGTGTGTGGGTTACCGGCACACCAATGGGGGTTCATAAAGAGTGGCAATGGGTTTCTCGGGTGTTATCATTGTTGATGGAGCGTGTGTGGTTAACCGGCACATCAATTTGAGATGATAATGGACCCCGAGAGTACCAAGCTAATTTGCATGGTTATTCACACCCGGTTTGTGATCCTCGGCATCCCAGTCACAAACGGTGGGGCATATCCGAGATTAAACATGCCATTGAACAGTTCAATGAATCTCACAGATCTAGGAATTTCATAAGACTGAAATTGATAAAAGTTATCTACCTTAATGACCACTGTGTTGTGATTACGGCATCCCTCTTCACAGCATAGTTGGGGTATTTTGGATCCTAGCCTTGTTAAATAATATATATTGGGTAATTATTTAAAAGGATGAATTAAACGAATAAATTCAAATTTTATATATGTCTGAAGAAAGTGTCATTCTCCTCCTTCACCCATTTCTGAGAGCTTCAGAAAGCACCTGTTTAGTATGGTAAGGCTGACTGGCCTGAACTATGTGATATGGTTTTGCAATTAGAGAATAGTTCTTAGTTTTGCTGGCGAACCATATCAAACTGAGTGTCCGCTCCCAAACATGACATCACACAGCAGCTTGTGATGAGCATGACTCCTTGACTATTGAGTCCAAGGAAGTTCGTTGCATTATGCTATTGATCATTGACCCCGAGTTCCGCAGGGATTTAGAATTCCTGGGGTCAGATAAGTTAGCACAGCTAGTTGAGGAAAGGTTCCGATAACTGGTTGAAAAAGGAGAACGAACTAGGATCTTCAAAGAGCTTGAAGTTGCAAGCTAGAATGAAGCAGCACCAGTTTGCATGTTTCCAAGATTGAGGGATACATAGGCGAACAGTATAAAACTGGTTTCCCCTTGTGATCAGGAGTTAAGCATTAGCTCGACTCGCTGATCCGTTCATCCAGATGAACAGGAAGGGTAACCGAATAAGACAATCATGGAAATGCATTCAATGTCGACTCTAAATGAGTCGTTCATGGAGAAGCATAGTTCTATTGGTTCAGCTGTTTCAGGATTAAGTCCAGTATTAAGGTGCATCAAGAAATGATCCAGATCGTCTGGACCGATTGTTCGATGTCTCAAACTGGGAATCCATAAGGTGGGACACAGTCACAGAAAGATTGGAACAATGCTCCAAAGCCAAACCGTTTGGCAAACTCAGTAATATCTTAAAACTCATAATACCTGATCCTCATTTCTTGATACAGGATGTGTTTTCTCACATTTGCTCTGTATGCACGGACTCTGTAGGATGCAGGATGTTGTCGCACGAGAGCGTATTCAGATTGGATCTAGAGCTCGTGCAGTTTTTGGAGTTAGGCTAGATATTTATTCTTGTTATTAGTTTATAGACACACATGACATGGATTCACATAGTACAATGTTCTGAGGATAATTCTGGTTTAACAAAATATTTTTTAACATAATTATTTTAATTATCCTCGAAACGTTGTGTGAATATGTTAATGGCATAAATGATAATAACTTGAATGTTGATACATCCAATGGGATTGGATTTCTAAATTGCGTTCTTTATGATTGTTAAAGTGAATTTTATGAGAATCACTTTCACCAAAGGTCCAGTTGGACAGGACTTTGGAATCATTTGACTTAGAGTCACATGATGAATTGAGTGCTTAAAAAAATAAATTGTGGCAAGAAAGGAATCACCCAAAGATCCAATGGATAGGATTTTGGAATCAGTTGACTTGGAGTCAGGTGATGATTGCATGTCTTGAACAATATTAACAAAATCATAAAGTTTACATAAGATGTAAAAGACCTTAAGATCTTGAGCAACAGACACATAAGTTACTGTGTATTGCTCGAATCTTCGAATAGAACACGATTAGTTATGCTTCAAAATATTTGCCAAACAGTTTGACAAATATGGTTTCGCTTATCGGAATAAGCGATTGATTGGAACCTTGAAGTGTTCAAAGATTTCAAAGGAAGCATAAGATCAACAGAACCTGAGTAAGAACATAGACTGAGAAAATGTTTCACAGTTTATCCTCTTCCAAGAACATTAGTGGTTATAATGTATCTTAGGGAAGATGATGGAGCATTGATCGAAATAGTTTTGATCCTCGATGTATAAGATACATTTCCGATTAGTATTTCCATGAATTAAATATGCAACCAGTCAGACCGCAGAAACCATATTCCGACCACATCTTAGACTAAGTAGGTTATGTTGACACTGTCTGAAATGTAAAGCTGGGATCATCCCACCAGTACATAGAAAGTCCAGGGTCATGTAGCATTCGTCTGAATCACATGACAAGCCTGAAACTAATCAGAAATGTCGTTTCATTGGCCACTCCGGTTATCCTTTGAAAGAAGAGTACTTTTAGAAAGAACTCAAGTTCTAAGGAAACAGTGGGAGTAAGAATAATTCTGAATGAGTTCAGGGATTAGCCAAGTGAAAGAACCTTTAGTCACCACTGGGACTTGACCAGGAATTAGATTCCTGTTAAACCTGACATACCCTCTCTTCGCTTGACCAGTAGTTATTGTCACTGTCATAAGGAGTTATGATTTGGGTGATATACCGGGTAGTGGTAAAACACTAAAGATGGTACGGATAAGTAATCCGACTGCTGAAAGCATTGGTGAGCCCAGTTGCTGCCAAATAAGAGAACCTTACCGCGAGACACAGTCTATGTGGCAGTTTGATTGATCTTTTACAACTGGTCTAGGAACCAGTGGGAGTAATTGAATCATCAAATGAAGGGAACATAGAAATGTACTTACAGAACATCTGGTTGAATGAGTCATCACTTGGAGTCAAGCAATTGATTCTGAGAGAAGCACTCTCAATAGAAGATGTAATCTGAGAGGATTCTGCGTGGCATAGTGTGAGTCGTTAGTGGAGCGTGTGTGGTTTACCGGCACACTAATAGGGACTCACATAGAGCATGCCATTACAAAAGGGTACACGGCCCCGGGATTCGTCCCATGGGCATCTCGCAAGAAAGGATATTCGGATTCTCAAAATAGGCCAAAAGGTTTGGATTTTGTGAATAGCCTGAAAGATTTTCTTTAATATGTCGGAAAGGTTTGGATTTCGGTTTCGCAAAATGTGCCATAAGTTCTGGATTTTGTGAATAGTCCGAAAGAGTCATATAACGGTGTCAAAGCCAGTGGGAGTATCGTTGTTATCTGCTATCATTGTATGTGGGTTACATACTGGCTCTAGGAAACGTCTCTTATCATTACAAAGTGTAATGACTTGGTGTTAAGAAACAGTTCGCTATGAAAGACTTTAAGAGATACAACATACTCAGGTGGTTGTGAACATCTATTAGATAGATCAGAATTCTGCCAATATGATCTTGATGAGATTCAAGATGCATAACCCCAGGAATGGAGTTTCCTGTCATTGCAAAGTGTAATGAATTGGCATGAAAGAAACAAAGAAGGTGCAGCATGCTCACGTAGTTCATAGACATCTATCAGATAGATGAGACTGACAGTATTGACTTAGCGGTTGAGAATATGATCTTGATGGGATTCAAGATGCATAAGAAAGAGTCCCTGAAAGGAAATGGTTTCCGGAAATCATGACACAAGGATTATTGGTAATCTTAGGATTCCGAAAGGGCTTGGAATGAGATTACATTAGGTTCCTCGAGCCTCTTGGACAAATCAGAAGTGTTATGAACATATCCTGATGACTTAATGCTTAGAGCATTGTAAGTTGGATTCAGGATATTGCCTGGCTGAGAATACTGAATGGTTTTTTGAACAGACGTGAGAAATCATTGGGGAATGATTAGGGTGATTGATTTGAAAGGGTTTTTCAAATCAGTAATTGTTTACACCAGAACGTGGTGCTGTAGGACTTCATGGTTAAAGAATTTTGTTGGTTTTTGATGGAGCGCGTGTGGTTCACTGGCACATCATGACACCTCGAAATTGTCTTAGGATGTAGTCATGTAGACTAAAGACCCGAGAACCATAGGCAGTCACAGTACACATCACCGGAATGGAGTTGTGAGAGAGAATGACAAAATGACAAAATGACAAATTGAGATATCATCGGAAGAGTATCCGATAGGATCATCTGCAATAAAGTGTATAAGTGTTAGACACTTGGATACATAGAAAGAGTGAAAAGGTCATAGACATAGATATAAAAGGCTTGAATTGAAAGTTTAAAAGAGAATAAGAAACCGATAATAGTTATGATAAATCCGACTTGGTGATTACCTCGTGGAGACTTGGTAATTAGCAGGAGTAGCTGCCAGTCAGATTTTATGTTTCACTTTTGCATGTTTACTTCCTGAATAATTGGATTATTCAAATATCCACAGTCGCTCATACTCTTAGGGAGTAAGTATGAAGAAAGACTGTCATGAATTGGTTTGTAGATTGTCTAAGGAGTTAGACATAGCAATAAGATTGCTGCAACGTTCATGAGTACTTGGAAATGGAGATTTGAGTATTGGATAAACCCATGCTCAATAGATTGCTTCATGGATTACATCACGAGCAATGTTGAGACGATAATATCTTATGGTCTTGAAGTGGAGAGATATGAGTTATACTTTGCAAGGCGGTTGCTCATTGATAGTACGAAAACGCATCGGTAACTCGGTGTTATAAAACGTGCTGTTGTGAGTGATTTGTCGGGTAAAAGATATAACATATTAGTCAAAGCTTATTCGTCCCATGACCCTGACGGGAAACAGATATCTGTTGGCCACTCGATGATTTTGAAGTTGACTGAAGCGCTGGCCAGCCAGGACTAAATTGATTCGTTCAATTAGAAGTCTAAAAGTCATAAGCAAAATCGGAAATCGGGAAACAGTGTCAGACAGAGATTGATCTCAATCCATGTCTCATGTCTGAAAATATCTTGTTGGACGGAGGATCATTTGATCACTTATCTATGGACAGAACTGACTAGGTCAGAGTTCGGCAGCAGTTTCTAGGAAGCTACAGTTTACTGATTAATTAGAGGTTAAATTGGTAATTATAGTCATAGACTTATCCAAGTGGGAGACTATTGGATTAGGTGTCTAAGCCATGACTAATAATTTGTATTTACCTAATTAATAGTAGCAAAGTCCATTTGGGTTGCCCTCATAGCTGGAGGTTTGGTAGAAAGTTCGGTAGAGAGAAAGGTTGATTTATTATGTGATAAATAAATCAACAGGAATTAAATATATAGTTTATTAATATATTAAAGTGATAATATATTAATTAGAAACTATAGTAATTAATTAGAAATTAATCTGGAATTAATTGGATTTAATTTGGTGATTAATTTAATTAATTAAAGGTGCAGGGGCTGAATTGTAATTATTCAATAGTTGAGTAAGTGACAATTTTGGCAGCTCTTATAGTCAGCGAAATTATGGTTAGGATAAACCATAATTTCGATAATTAGATATTAGGATAAAGGGTTTTTGAATTATAAGATAAATGATTATCTTATTTGAATTCAAAAAGGTTTATCTCTAAAGGCTTATTTGGTTATCTGCTTGGGACTATAAATAGGGACCCTAGGGTACCTATTTTCTACGCCAATTTCCCATACACTCTCTGGAATTTTCGTAACCTGCTTCTGCTCCCTGGGTGTGATCTCATTTGAGGCAGGACACTTGTGCTGCTTAGCTTGCAAGAAACAACTAAAAGGTTAGTTTTTCTATTTTATTCTTTTAGTTACTTTTTGTTTTGCCTTTAGGATTTAATTACATGTTCAAAGTAAGAAAACATAGATCCAATCTAGGTTGCATGTGAACTTAGGGTTTTAGTTCATAGATTTGCAGAAAACCTTTCAGTAACCTGTTGCCATCCTGTCATATGGTCATTTTCGCAACTTTTTGAAAAACATAATGACTTAATTGCAATTTTCTGAAAACATAATGACTTAATTGCAAAAACTAAAAATACAGTGTCAAAATCAAGAAAATTAGAAAAGTTAGTGACTTTTATGCATTTTACCCTATATTATATAATATAACATTTAGGAAATGTTAATTTACTATTCATAGCGTCCTCAACAAATACTGTATCAGGTATGGGTAAATTTAAAAAGAAAATTATAACCCTACTTCCTCTGTCTCTTTAACCATAGACCCAATCACCCACAATCCGACCTCATGCCTTACGTCACCGCTTCTCTCCACCACTGCCACCGCACACGCACCACCATTCACTGTTGCTTTAACCATCTCATCTCTCTCTCACACACACACTCTCTCTCACTTGCTTCACGTTCCTAAGGCTGATGGGAGTACCCATCACTTTGCCCAAAAATGATGGGCGCCACGTCATCGCCACATAAGATTTTATCCCATCACACTCCATCACATTACCCCCTTTATACCCATCACATTTTCATCACACCACATCATCTTTTTAATTAAAAAAAATTCAAAAATAAATTAGAACATAATTTTTAAATTAAAAACCATTTCATTAAAAAAAAAAAAAAAAAAAAACAAACTTAGAAAATAAAAATTACACTAAAAATAAAAATAAACGTAAACTAGTTTTCGTCATCGGTGTCGGTGTCGTTGTCGTTGTTGTTCCTGGGGCGATATTTAGCGCGTACACTTTCCCGCATCGCCAAGAAAATTTCCAAATCCTCGCCCTCGAAGTCGGATGGTTTTTTTGTCAAGAAGTCGATATCGGCGTTTCGTTGTAACTCCCGTTGCGTTTGGACAATTTGCCGTTGCGTTTTGACAATTTCTTTTTCGACCCGACCCATAATCCCGACCTTTTCGCTTTGTAATTGGACGTATCGGTCGAATTTGTCGCCAAAGAATTCCATAACGCTCGAATCGGAACCGGAACCCGAAGCCGCTTTCTTGCCGGCTTTTTTTGCCCGGTCTCGCCCAGTCGGTCGACGGATCGTTTGGGGTTCGTCTTCATCGAGATCGACGGGCTCGTCGTTCACGTCAATATAAGTTCGCCCGTCCGATTGTTGTGACGTCCCTTGGTGGACCGACCTCGATCGTTTAGTTCCCGAAGATTGCGAATCTTCGACAAGAAGCCACTTCGGTTGTTTTTTCAACTCGTTCCAAGCTTGTATATACGGGAACGCTTTCCGAGTCGGCGTTGTTGTCTCGTATTGTTTTAACGCCGCATTGAAAACGTCGAAGTCGTTGGACCCGCTTTTCCGCATATTCGAGAGATTGTTGAACATGCCGTTAAAAGCGTTGAGCTTTAGTCGCATCTCTCGAAATTTCCGCGAAATTTTATCCATGTTCCGTTTTTTTTCGCCCATAAGCTCGTAAAAATTTGCTTGAACTTTGTTCCAAAAAGTATCAAGCGTTTGCGAGTCCCCGACGATCGGGTCAACGGATGCGGAAATGTACGCCTTCACCAAGTTTAACTCCTCCTCTTTCGTCCAATTCGTTCTTTTTTCGCCCCCCGTTTGTTTTGCCTTCTTCCTTGCGGCTCGGCGGGTTTGGTTGTCCCCTTCCTCTTGTGTCTCTTGAACCATATCGGGAGACACCGGTTGCGGTTGCGGTGGTGGTTGTGACATCGGTGGTGGTTGTGACACCGGTTGCGGTTGCGGTGGTTGCGACGACTGGCCTTGGAATCCTTGCGGTTGAAACGGAAACGGGGGTTGAAATTGTTGATATGGGTTGAATGACGGATATGGTTGTTGAAAAAATGGTGGTTGTACGATCGGAGACCCGCCTTGGAGTAAATTCATAAAACCACCGCGGGGCGATTCAAGATTCGGGTATTGACGCGGGGTCGAGTTTAATCCGAACGGATCATACTCGCGGTTTTGGTTTGAAGGTGGGGTGTTTGGGTTTTGTTCCATTGCAAAAGATTTTTAAAAATTTTATTTTTGAGAGGTTAAAAGATGAAGAATGTGTGTGTAAAATGTTAAAAAGATGTGATATATATATATATGTGTATATGGTAATTTTAAAAAAAAGTAATTTTTTTTTTTTAAATTCTAGCCGTTGCAACGGCTATCTCCTCTCCCTTTCTCTCATTGGATGTGATCACTCGTGATATGGAACACGGCCCTTCACGACCACGCCCCATCACGGTAGCACGGGGCGGTGTGCACGCCGTGATGGGTGCAAACGTGGCCATCACGGTCCCTCCGTGAAGAGTACTCCCGATCGCCTAAAAGAAGAATCCAAGAAACCTAAGTCGTTTGCGCTTCCAATCCCGACATATGATGAAGAATCCATACCACTCAAGAGTCAAGAACACTAATGTTGAAGATCCAAAGCTCGAAATCCCCAGGAAAGAAAAGGACACATGAGAGAATAACTGGTTGAACACACACACAAATTAAATGGATCCTCATGTTCTTCACCTTCAACTTCTTTCAATTACTGTGTACGCTTCTTTGATCATGATTCTCATCTTCTTTTATGTTTTCTTGAGCTTACTCATATCATCACTAATTACCCATTTCAATTTCTTTATCTTTTCTGAAAAGCCGCATTTGTCTAAAGCTGATATGCTTGGTCAAAGAACTGCATACAAGCTATGTATCCAATTTTTTGTGGATAGGATATTAGAAAAATGGTGAGTTTTCATTTCTTTCTCTTTCATTAAACTGCTCATCTGATTTAGGTATCTTCCTAATTGTGCAATACAGGGCATCTCGAGAACCGCAACCGAATTTTGTTTCCATGGGCATATTGGTCAAATTGCAAACCGCCATCTCTCCCCACCCACCAGACCCAACGCGAGCAGTGTTTAGAGTCCATGGCTGATAAGGGTATCTTAGTCATTCATATGATATCAAACTTTTTCTTACCTAATGTTACATGCTTTTGTTTTTTTGATCCTCAATATAGTATAATCTCCACTTGGACCACTCTAGGGTTGTATACAATTAAGGAAAGATTACCAACAAGTCAACAACAATGACATTGTCCCTAATTTAGCTTAAATTGGGAAGAAAGACCAAAGATGACTTGAACTTCTAAACCCTCAAATTTTGGTCTTCCTGTAGGTTTAGATTTGGCAATTACAAGTGTGTTGCTTTGGGTTGGAGCATCTATCATTCGTAGTTGTGTTTTGGGTTATTCTACTTTTAGAGTTTTTTGTCACATTTACACTTATGTTCATAACAATAACTTACATGCAGGTCTGCACCAAAAATTATTGAAGATAGTGTAATGATGGTTTTACACAATTTTTTAAAAAGTGGTCTGGAAACTCAGGTTGCTAAAACACCAATTTTTTTAAAGTACGTTCCGATAAATAACCAATATCACAAAGTAGGTTTCTAAAAAAATTGCCAGAACTGTCCTGGATACCAATTTTTTTTAAAGTGGGTTGAAGCAAGGGTCTTAAAGTGGTATGAATACCATTTTCTATAAATGCAATGCATGTGGTGGTTTCGTCTGGAAAACATTGAATTTTTTTCCTTTAAAGTGGTATGGAAAAGTGGGTTGTTAGCTATGGAAACTCTGTTTGGTCTAAAGAGTAGGTTTATGAAAAAGCAAGTTTTCTAAAGTAGGTTGCTAAAAACGATTTTTATAAAGTTGGTTGCTAAAAAACATTGATTAAATATAAAATGTTACTTTAAAATACCAATATTACAAAGTATGTTGCTAAAAACCATTATTTAAAAAACTTGGTTGCTATTAAACGAAATTGTTCAATCTGTCAAGATTTTTTAAGCACCATTTCTACTTATGGACCATACCTATCAAGTGATCCAATTTGTTAAGTTTTTTAAGGACCATTTTGTTTCCAAAGAAAACCATTATTTGAAAATTTGGGTTGCTATTGAAAAACCAATCCCACAAAGTTTGTTGCTAAAAAAATATTTATTAATCTTAAATGTTACATTTATGTATAGACTTTTCAAAGTAAAATGTTTATTTCTGTCCAGTTACCCAAAGTTTCAGTTTCTTTTTGTCTAAATTTTTGCATGTTCGCTGCTCCTGTAGGTTGGTCATTGTTTTGTTCAAGCACATGATGTTAATTTGTTATTTCTCTTGTCATTGTCAATGGTATTGTTAACTAATAGTCAACATTTTTATTAAAATGCATGCCGAAACAAATGTTGAAACTTTCATTAGAATGAAGGAAAAATAGTTGGGATCATCTACATTCATATTAAATGAAAATTAGTGAGAAATTAAAAATATTTTTGTTGAGGAAGGAAGCAGTGACCGTGCAAATAAGGAATATACAGTGTAATTATATAATCTTCTGTAATTTAAAATCATTTCTATGCATTTGTGGTATTTGAAGGCTATTTTTGTTAATTCATGTAATATACAATCTGTTTATGTAATAGTTAGTTATTAATTAGGTTGTTATAAAAAACCAATTTTCTACAAAGTAGGTTGCCATTTACAGGCATTTATAGGTAATTTTTTTTGAACATTTATAGGTAATTACCTAACCTTTTCTGGTTTTTCTGGAAAATTGGAAAAAATACCTTATGATCTGCATAAATCATTTACATACCTTCATAGCATTTACAGGCAATTAAACAACTATTTCATCAAGTTATGCTGCTAAAAATAGATTTTATAAAATTCGTTGCTAAATAAATCATGGACTCTTGCATAAAAAAAAGAGATTTTAGGAACTAGGTTTGCTAAAAACAACTTTTATAGCAAACTACTTTGCTAAAACAACTTTTATAACAAACTAGGTTGCTAAAAACAAGATCTTTTATAAATTTCGTTGCTAAAAACCCATACATTCTAGCAAAAAGGAGATTTTAGAAACTAGGTTTCTAAAAACATCTTTTAGAGAAAACTACGTTGCTAGAAAAATAGATTTTATGAACTTCGTTGCTAAAAAACCATAGCTTCCTGCAAAAAAAAAAAAAAAAAAAAGATTGTAGAAACAAGGTTGCTAAAAACAGTTTTTGTAGCAAACCACGTCACTAAAAAAAGAGATTTTATAAACTTCGTTGGTAAAAAACCATACATTCGAGCCAAAAAAGGAGATTTTAGAAACTAGGTTAATAAAAACGACTTTTATAGCAAAGTATGTTAATAAAAAACAATAGAATCCAGCAAAAATATGAGATTTTAGAAACTAGGTTGCTAAAACAATTGTTCTAGCAAATGGTGTTGCTAAAAGAAAGAGATTTTACAAACAACGTTGCTAAGAAAAATAGAATCCTGCAAAAACAACGAGATTTTACTAGGTTGCTAAAAACAACTCTTTTAGCTAATTGTTTTTATAAACATCGTTGCTAACACACATATCCACGTACTCAAACACCCCGCCGCACATACACACAATGACACAATCATGCAAAACCACACACAATGATATGGATTAGCACAAATGAAGAAAAATCAACATTTTCCTCTACTTAGCCCAAATGCAAAAAAGGGCGATTTGTTCATATTCATTGCATTTGCCCCTAATTGGGCTAAATGCTGGACATAGCAACATATTTTTTTTTCAAGTTTCCAAGTTTTTATGATTTTGTATACTAACATTTTAGGACAAATACATTTAGTTTTGTGATTCTACTCTATATATATGGTAGCAAGATCCGATGTTCTTGGCATTTTTGTGATTATAACCAAAGATCCTTTGTGATATATGATTCGTTAGTTTTTATAATTTTTATACGTTTTCTTTTGGTTAAATGCAAGAAATAGCAACTTACTTTCATTAGTTTGTTTATTATGTGATCCTACTTTCATTTCTTTCTATTACAACAATATACTCTAAAAAGTCCAATCATATAATAGAACAAAATGAATGTATGATGCTATAATACACTAATAAATGAAAGTAAGTTTCTATTTATTACATTTAATCTGGGTTAAATATAATAAATAGCAATTTACTTTAATTAATTTATTTATATCGTTACACTTTCATTTCCTCCCAATTCAACATTATACTTTCAAAAGTACAATGTCGTAATAGAGCTATGAGTTTGCAGAAGAGCCTAATATTTTAAGCATTTTGGTATGCTCCGAGTTTTCCAAGAGCCATTGGCATATAGCTTCAAATAACTTACAAATAGTTTGAAGACTATACTTTAAAATATCATCATATATCACAATAGTTTAAATGGGGATTAGTCAGAGATTAACCGGAGACCCTAAACTATAAAGAAATTCATTTTAAAATATATAAATATAACAAAATAGCAAAGTTTGATTCATTTTATTAGGAGATACACATCAAAGATTACACATTTATTTATTTTTATTATTTAATATTTATTTTTTCTGTATTTTTTTGAGTTATTAGAGAGCATTTGTATCGTTATTTAAAAAGAAAAAAAATAATAGATAAAAAAATGAAAAAGACCGTCAAGACCGATTAATTGGCCGTCAAGCCTGATAATTGACCGATTTTGCAGAAAACCGTCAAGCTGACCGATTAGGCTTAATCGTAATTGATTGAAGACCGCCAAGCGATTAATCGCCAATTAATCAGCCGCCAAAACCGATTTCTACAACACTGATAATATATATATATATATATATATATATATATATATATATATATATATATATATATATATATATATATATATATATATATATATATATATATATATATATATATATATATATATATATATATATATATATATATATATATATATATATAGGGCTAGGTTATAATAAGAATGACAATTATTGTGTTACCTTGTCACCAAATCCTGACCATCAGATTTCATTTTCGTAACAATGAAAAAAACACATTCTTAACAGAATAAGTTTTTGACATAATGAGTTCTTACCATTCTTAAAAGAATGAACTAAATTTTGTACATTCTTATAAGAATGTGTTTTAAATGAGTGGTCCAGATTGAGTTTCAAGGTTACACAATAATTGTATGGATATATTTGATCCAAGCCCTATATATATATATATATATATATATATATATATATATATATATATATATATATATATATATATATATATATATATATATATATATATATATATATATATTAAAACATGAAAAGAAAATCATACATACATATATGCATATACACATGTGTATATAATAATTTAATATCTCAATGTTTTATTATTAGGTTTTTAAAAGAAACAAATTAAATGTGCTGTATATAATAAATTATAACCGTGATTATGTATCTTTTTTTTTTTTTTGAATTACGTCATCTATATTACTTGTCATTATTGAGTTTTTAAAAGGGCCATAAGACTATATCAAATGACACATAGTGTGGTATAGACAAAACAATATATTAATAATTTAATCTCCCAAGTTGTTATTATTGGGTTTTTAAAAAGACCTATAAGAATATTATCAAGAGTAAATTACAACTTTGGTCCCTGTGATTTGGTCTATTTTTCATACTGGTCTTCTTTGCCACTATGGTTTCTATTTGCTAACAAATTTGGTTCTTATTCCATGTCAAAAGATCTTATTACTCTTTATATTTATTTTTTCTTTTTCTCTTAACAATTTATTTATTTTGATTATTAAAAAATAGAAAAAACCCACGCCCACCCCAATTAACCCATCGACACATCCCCCCTCTCTCACTCTCACTCACTCTCATACACACATATATTCAAATGGCACGAACATGTTTTGATTTCTTCATGCTGTTGGTTCTATATACGTCTTCCACAAGTGGCGGGAAAACTGTTAAACATGCGAGAAGCCTCTCTGGTAGAAATAAGTTTATATCTAACTGCTCTTCCAAAGGGCGCTGTGCCCACCGCTGCCGCCGGAAACTGTTAAACGTGCTGCTAGTTCTATCACAACGAATGTGTTGACATCGACGAGTTTGGTGCTCTGTACAAATCAATCATGGATGATCGAGAAAACGAGGAGGATGTGAAGGAAGCCTTCAACGTGTTCGACCAAAAATTGAGATGGGTTCATCACGATGGAGGATTGAGATCGGTGTTGGAGTCGCTGGGGCTGAAGCAAGACCGGAAGGCGGATGATTGCCAGTGGATGATCATGAAGGTGGATGTTGATGGCGATGGTATGGTTAGTTTTATGGAATGAGATCTGGTGGGTTTTCCGTCGTCTCTTGATGGCATAAACTTGTCGCATCCGTCGGTGATGTTTCCACCCATGTTCGTAGCATGGTTCTTGAGTCATTCTCTATACCTCGGCATATGCACCCACGACTTCAACATCTTAGATCCAACTAAAATCGGTGTGACTGAAGCTCTGGTAACGGGAAACCGATCTGGATCCATCCCATGGTCCACCATTTCGGAAGATGATTTCCTAATCAAGTGATTGTTGTTGTAGGGAGATGAAGTCTGCATTCCTATCTCTTTCTCACCGCCACTCAACGCCGTTAATGTCTCATAAAATAAAACCATAAAAACATGCTCCGTTATCAACAAGAGAGAGAGAGTGAGAGAGAGAGGGCGGTGGGGTAATTTGAAGTGGGGTGAGTTTTTTTTTTAATAATAAAAAATAAATAAAGTGTTAAAAGAAAAAAAAAAAGAAATAAAAAAAGGTAAACATAAAGACATGGACTAAGAACCGAATATGTTATCAGTTGTGAGATTTTGAATTCAAAGACCAATACAAAAAATAAGCCAAACCACATGAACCAAAACTGTAATTTACTCTATTATCAAATGATATAAAGTGTGATAGAGTCAAAAACAAAATATTTTAATACAAACTGAATAGATACATTGAATAGATACCTCGGATGCAGATGAATCTAATCTCCCAACGTGACATTATTGGGTTTTTTAAAAAGACTAAGAATAAATTTGGTACAGAATGGGTCCTGTTATTCTTATACGCCTATGAGGTTTCTCTTTCTAAACCTCTATAAGAATTAGAGTTTTCGTCCAAATAAACTAGATGTATTAAAAAGTTAATTATTTAACTTATCAACAAATATATATATATATATATATATATATATATATATATATATATATATATATATATATATATATATATATATATATATATATATATATATATATATATAGAAAAGTGAATATACTGTTGTTATGTATATAAGCTTGCGTATTAATCCTCCGATATGACGTCGTATTACATATATATCGCTTATTTTCCTATTCGTGTATTCTTTCTTCATTGATTATAAATTCGACTCAACAATTATTTAATCCCGATCATGTATTCCTCCTTCAACGATTCTTTAGTCCCGATACCACTTATTGCAGGTCGGAAGGAAGAAGAAAGAATCATTGAAGACGAAAGACACGATCAGGATTAAGAAATTGTTGAGTTGAACAAAAATTCAAATAAAGAAAGAATACGAGAATAAGAAAATAATCGATATACATATAAACTATTGAGGGTTTAGTACAAAAGTTTATATACATAACAACAGTATATTCACTTTTCACACACACACACACACACACACACACACACACACACACACACACACACACACACACACACACACACACACACACACACACATATATATATATATATATATATATATATATATATATATATATATATATATATATATATATATATATATATATATATATATATATATATATATATATATATATATATATATATATATATATATATATATATATATATATATATATATAAAGGTAGGCTCATTTTAAGAATAGAAAAAAAGTTGAGATCGCGAGATGAAACCTGGAGCACATATTTTTTTTCTTGCCGCTCTAATGTTTCGGTGCCGTCGGAGAATTGACAACGCCTAGTAATATCAAGTATTTTAGTCGTTGTTGAGCCCTATTCTTGGTGAAATTATATCATATATGCTGTAGTATTCTCACTTTTTGTGTCAGTGCTTGTTTGGAAAGAAAAGATGTAAACAGGGGCTAAAAGCGTGCAAAATGAAAGATATCTGAAGAAAAAAGACAAAACAGTCGAATTCGTACGCGCGCCGCGGTATGAATAAAGCCGCAACGCGGTGAATCAGCAATGAGGCGGTGGAGAAAATTCAAATGCCGAGAAAACAGGGATAAACCAGCACACGCGCCGCGGATTTTACTTGCGTGCGGCGCGGTCTTTTATTTTTCAAAACTATAAATAGAGGGTTTTAGGTCGAAATATGCAGCAAAGACCTGGCATAGGAACGACTCCCAAGGCTTCTTTGACTCCGAGTTTCAGTTTTCAGCAACCATATTTGGTATTTTATGTTTTCTCTTTTAATTTCCAATTAGTTTAGTTTAGTAGTTTGGAAGATTTGGCTAGTGTTTTTGGGTGTGACAACCATTGACATTAGTTCTTAGTTTTTGAATCTTATGTTTTCTATTTTGGAACATTTGGATCTGAGTTTTTAATAGTTAATCATTTGGTTAGTGTTAATTGCTATCTTTTCGGTGTTTATGCTTTTGAATGAACTTTGGATGTTTGATTTAATCTTTGTTACTTATGATTTTGAAATACATTTTTGATTTCAGAAAGTACTTAGATTAGTATTGGTTTTGAGTTTAGTTGATACTTGATTTGGAATTGTTGAATGTTTATAAGTTTTGGATTGTTTTTGGGTAAAAGTCGGAAACTAGATCCTCTGGCTGTAGAGTGACACTACAGTTGGTAATCTGTTGCCTAGCTTGACCACGTAACTCCTGTGGATCGACCCTGACTACCGCTATACTAGTGTGTGTTAGGTTATTTTTACTATTTTTGACCGCACGACGACCTAGGCATGTCAAATTTTGGCGCCGTTGCCAGGGAGTTGTGAGCTTGAGATTAGGCGATCTGTAGGACTTTTAGTTTCTGATTTTTGGTTTTAGTATTACGATTTTTGATTTGTTAGTATTTTGCTTTTGGGTTTTACAGGCGTGTTGCACTAGTGCATGCGTATCCGTCGGGGTAAGCAGTTGTCCCCTTTGCATTTTGACTCAGAGATTGAACGAACCGCGCGCAAGAATCGTGCACGTAGGCGTTTAGATACAATGAGTTTTAGTCATATTAGTAGTAGTCTAGAGGATGTTACCCAGGATCCTTTGGGGGAGGTAACAGGGGGGATACCATTTATTCCCCCAGTTTGAAAATTTCACATTGGGAGAACGACTGCTAGTGGTGGTGCGGTTTCAGCCCCCGCATCAATACCATCATGCATGCCGCCTTCAGTTCCACTATTTCAACCACAGTCTACCAACCCTTTTTCATCTGCTATGTCTTGGGGAGCGCCAACCCGTGATGGCACCCCAGTTTCTAGGCAGCAGACCACCATTTCCCAACCACAACCAACAAAATTCAAAGTCCGAAGAAACGGGGATAAAGTCGTACGCGCGCCGCGGTTTACTTAATCGCGCGGCGCGGCTGCGGGAAAATTGCAACTATAAATAGAGCCATTTACCGCCGAAAATCCTAGCAAAGACCCGGTGGAAAAACGACCTGGAAGCTCTTTGACTCCGTGATTAAGCATCAGCAACCTCTCAATTGGTATTTTATGTTTTAGAATGTAATTTCATTTTAGTTTTAGTTAGCAATAGTGGCTAGGGTCTTTGGGAGTGACAACTACTGACCTTGAGCACTTTAGTTTATTTTTCAATATTGGTGACTGTATTGAATCATTGGAATTCGTTTTTGGTTAATGAGAAGCATTTGGTTATAAGTAATCTTTGTTTTTCGGTGTTTTGATGATTGTTATTGGTTTTGCATGCTTGTGTTGTTTTTGGATGTTTGATTTGACCTTGTTGGACTGTTTTCCCTCGCTGATTGCAGTAGCCAATTAGGTTAGTCATTTAGGTTTGAACTTTAGCCATCGACTGTCCTATTGGATCTTAGTTCTTGGTTTAGTTTATGCCTTGTTTTGGTTTATATTTGGATTGTTGGATGCCTTTGTTTACTTCTGAATTAGAGATGTACTTCTGGTTTCAGAAAGTAACTAGGTTTGGTTTGAAGGTTAGCTTAGTCTATGCTTGTTTTGGGAGTGTTTAGTTTAGGATTTTCGAGTTTTAGTGGCAAGGGTTTGGAAACTAAAGTCCTCCGACTATAGTGTGACACTATAGTTAGTAATCTGTCATCTGGTCTGACCACGTAGCTCCTGCGGATCGACCCTGACTACCACTGTGCTAGTGTGTGTGTTAGGTTTCTCTTATTTTTGACCGCACGACGACCTAGGCGTGTCACCACACAACCTTCTTTATGTCAAGCTCTTGTGAAAAATAATCTGAAATCATAACAACATCAATCATATTGTACACCCACGTCCCCTCCACCACCACATAATTAGGATGTAACATGACTTAATTTGAAGAAAAACAAGCCGGATCCCAAGCCACCAAAATACCTCCTGATTGTCCATAAGCATCAGAATGAACAAAGTCAAAATGAGAATTACCCTACACCAGTCTAACCATCATGGCAGTCATGTCTTTTACTTTCTTTTCTTGGATTGACAAAAAAATTAACATGATGCTTATTGCACATATTCCTCAACCACACCCACTTCTCCACATTACCAAATCGTTGCAAATTTGAGGAGATTTAATTCCTTGAGAACCTTGATTCACTCGCATCCTTGAAACAAATTCTTGCTTGTCATTAATACAACCATTCATGTAATACCCCATCGCCTGGCCTATTTCAATTAAAATGTCCAAGCCCTCAACAACCGAAGGCTGTTTGGGAGAGTGTGTGTGTGTGTTTCTGAACTGAAAGACCCACAGGAAGCTTCTTCTCCATGGTTGAGCTGAACAAATCTCTCATCAAGAGTTAATTTTTCTGGGAAGCCCGGAGGATGTGAAGGCCACGATTGAGTATGGTCTGAAGTATCAAATCCTGGGGGTCTCTCCAGAATATTTGATTGGGAATCATCTTGTCGTACTCTCCTTTCACTCGCTGCACCATTTTGCTGCCCATTTTCTACTACATAACCATCTTCATGCTTTTCTTCCTCTCCTTATGAACTATTTTTGTATTCTTTGTAATAAGATCCCTCACACCAAAAGGATCTCAACTTTGAGCCACCTCCAATTCATGTGTTTCATCGTGTAAGGATACCTCACTATTCCAATCATCTTTATCTTTATTACGACCAACAAGACGATACAACAGTTCATCTTGATCTTCAGTTTGCTAGTTTCTTTTTCAAAAATTGGAGACCAACCTGTCGCCTCACGAACACACAATACAAAAAATTGATCATCGACACAAATCTTGTTCATAGCTAGATTTATGCCCAGATTATGATCCATAAAAACCACCTCTCCCCATTTAGCAGCAACATTTGTAAAATTCGACTTACTCCATGACCTTATTGGCATGCCTTCAATATCCAACCATACCAACCTCTCCTTACAAACAAGTCACAAGACCAGTCTAGTAATTCATTAAAACACGAATTAACCACTCCATTATTTCGAAAATTTATAGCAGTTTTTGTGATTGGAAGTCAAATAATACCCACAATCCCCCATGGTATTTAATATCCACTTCTAGAAACCCTTGCGTCTTGCACATGTTGATCATTGTAGATAGCATATAAAATTGTTTAACCTTTCCCATTAACACCTTTATAATTTCCTTTGATAAAAAATGAAATCATCCAACTTTAATTGTAGGATGTCATTAGAACTTCTAGTAACAACAGACTTTATCTTGGGATTGACCACCTGGGCATACGTCTTCTCAATAGACAGCCTTTCATGACCATTTATAGATTATTGTTTTTTAGGCCCTACGACATGTGTTTTTCTAGGTTTCACCGTACCAAGGCCATGCACACGCGAAGATGCAAACAATTTAAAGGACCCGATCCACACCGTGCATAACTTTTTATCAATGAGTGTTGCATCACTGCCCTTGAAACACCTAACAAAGCCTTAATATGTAACACCCGGCTTTTAAAACAAAACACCCCTGGAAATTTTCCATTTAAAACAAAGGTTTCAATACGTAAAACCATAACAAAAGGGGTATATTTTATTAAAAACGGGTACAAGTGTATCAAGGAGAATATAAACTACCATAATCTCCTATGAAGCCGGGCTGCTACTGACAGCATCTATAAGTCTCAGTTCTTTAGTCACGGACTCTATCTTTTCCCTTATCAGGATCATGCTAACCTGCAGGGACATTTAACAAATAACATGAGCTATAAAGCTCAGTGAGTAATCATATCCGCAAATAACATGTATAAGTAATACATTCATATATAATTCTCTATATATGATAAGTCTCTTTCTACTCATCTTTTCCATATCAAATCCTATTTTATAGCCTCTTACGGCTAACCGTAAATATGATTGGATATCGGATCCAAACTCCTAGCCTTACTGGCTGATCATATATCTCTTAGGATTTCACATCCTATTTCATAGCCTTACAGGCTGAACCATAATAACATATAAGTATCAAATCACGTCTGTTATTTGCACGTTTAATCATATCTAACCATTTCTGTCCCATATTTCGTAGTCACAATTTGACTGCACCATATTTCCTGGCCATATAAGCCGCATCAAACAGTTTCAACATTATTATCATAGCCAAATAGGCCGTACCAGTTGGATATACATCCAATATCATAGCCACAAGTGGCCGTACCATTCAATAACATTTTATTTCATAGTCGTTTATGGCTCACGAGTTTGCCCCGCTTTTGCCTAGACTCACGGCTCCGTTCTTGTCATTTCATTGACTCACGGCTTACCCGGTATTGTCTTTTTATTTTTATCGACTCACAGCTCCGTTCTTGTCTTTCACAGACTCACGGCCTATCTGGTATTGTCTTCTTATTTTTATTATTGACTCACAGCTCCGTTCTTGTCTTTCACAGACTCACGGTTTATCTGGTATTGTCTTTTCAATGCATCTGTAAACTATCAAATTTGTCCCCCAAAACAGTTTCAACCTGTAACAGTTCAATCAACACATATCATATATGATATAAGTGAGATTACTCACGTGGATACTAGCTACATTTAAATTCCGGTTGTTTCTTGCCTTTGCATGCACCACAACCATTTGTCCCATACCTATATATTGATTTATATACCAAATGATCATAGGTTAATCACCATTTCAGTTGACTCTAATACATTAGAGTCTAATATAACATAGTTGGGGACCATTTCCAATCATTTTCGAGCAATAACCATCATTATAAAAATTTAATACACTTCCCGAAATACGCGTATTCTACTACAGTACCTTCGGGAGGTCGTATTCTCTTTTTAATAATTTTCCATGAAGTTTCATACCATATTAGACCTATATTTAAAATTTCAGGTCAAACGGACAAGCCTAGCATCAAAATCAAACTTGGAAATTGCTCAAAATTTTAACAGGAAGTTTGATAGTTTCTGGCTCTACCTCACGTCACGACCCAGGCCCTGGTCGCGTCGCGAGTGCTGCGATTCCAGACCAGTGAGTCCGATTTTTGTACTATAAAATCCCATTTTCTCTTGTTAAGTCCTTAATGCCTGACTTAATCACTAGGAATTGTTCCAAGACCAAAACCATTCATTTACTTCAAGTTTTAGACAATGGAATTGGTGATTCCAACCCATTTCTATAACTTCCCGTTTTCACAATTTTGGTCCAAAAACCGAAATTATTAAGTTTTAATTGCTTTTACTGATTTATTTCAATCAATATAACATCTAGAACTCATTATAAGCCATTAAAAGCAAATTAATCCCAAGAACTCACAATCTAGGGTTCTTGATCAAAATTTCAAATCTTCAAAAATAGCAACCTACTTCCATATTCTTGAGTTAAGTTCTTAAAGCATAACTTATTGAAAGTATTAAGCCATTAAAACACATACTTCATAACTGAAATTACAGCTTTCAGTTTCCATAAAAACCCATCAAGAAAACCTTGGTTAGAACTTGAATTACTAACCTCCAATGCTTCCCAATCCTCAATTTAAAGCCAAAATCGGATTTCCTAGCTTCAATCTTCAAGAAATCTTCAAGATTCTGCAGAGGATTGCACAGGAAAACCCTCTCCCGTAGCTTCTAAACTCTTCTGCACATGTGGGAGAACTTTTCCACTATTTATACTTCTAGAATTTACAGTTTAGCCCCTGGAGTTCTATTTCATAAACTTTTGCCACACTTATCAAATTTTATGACAAAAACTTATATTTATAACATTTTAAGTCCAAAAACTCAAAATATTATTACAAACCAAATCCTTTTCTGTCCAAAAGACCAAATTACTCTTCTAAGGTAAAATGACCAATTTACCCTTTTTATTATATCTACATATAAAGAGTACCTTGGTGTTACAAATTCTCCCCTCCTTCAAAAGATTCCGTCCCCGGAATCATACAAACATGTGAGGGTACATCTACCCCATTCCAATTTCGGTCTCTCATAACATATGGAGACCTCTATGGTATTGCCAAAGCACTTTAACCATACTAATCCACTTATTCTGCAACTATCTCATTGTTCATCTAACACTTCTCCGGTTGTCCCAGGTACCTTAACTACATATCTACCTTCATTCAGCATGAGGTATTATTTAGAATTTATCAACCAATGTTCTCCAAAATGAGACTCATGTAAAACATTATCATTATCTTGAAGTTCATCAAGAAACTTCGATCAATACACCCCAATTCTAATTCTTTGGGACATATGGAAAGGTCCAATAAAACAAGGACTCCACTTTCTTTTCGTCCCAAACAAATTTTTAGTCTTTCCAGTGGATTACTTTGAGTACCACCATCTTTCCTCACTTGAAATTTCAACGGTTTTTACTCAGTGATCCACATACCACTTTTGCTAATTATTAGCCATTTTCAAATTTCTCGTATTCGCAAATTTTCTCTTCAGTTTGTACAAAAATCTAGGATCTAGCCAACTGCTTTTCCACATCTTCAATCCAATAAATCGGAGGATGACACGGTACTCCATACAATACTTCATACGAGCCATTAAAATACTAGTATATAAGCTGTTACTTCTTACAAATTCTACCAAAGATAGACGATCTTCTCATCTTCCACTAAGGTCTGTTGTGCAAATTTCAAGCATATCTTCTAGAGTCTGCATCATTATCTCGCCTCGTCCATCAATATACGGTACCTTTGAATTAATTATTCCTTGTAACTATACCAAAACCAAAGAATAAATATACTATTTCGATCTTAATTTCTTCACTAGTCGGTATAAATTTACACTGATTTCATCAATCAATCTGCAATTACCCATATGGTGTCATACCCATGCGGTACTTGCAAGGACTTTATTACAAAGTCTATAATAATATCGTCCCATTTCTTCTTTGGGACCCACAACGGCTAAATTTTCTGTATGCTTCTAATGATTTGACTTTACCTGCAACATGCCAAACAGTTTTTCATATATCTTGCTTCATTCTCAGCCACCAATACATAGGTTTTATTATCCTATACAGTTTAGTATTGCCTGGTATACTGCATATCTTCTATAACATGCATCTTTTAAAAATTATCTCACATCTCAATTTGCTTTGAGGCTCATGACAACGCCTAGTGATATCAAGCATTTTAGGCGTTGTTGAGCCCTGTTCTTGATGAAATTATATCAGATATATCTTGGTATTCTCACTTTTCGTGCCAGGACTTGTTTGGAGAAAAAGAATGGGAACAGGGACTAAAAGCATGCAAAAGAAAGAAGTTTGGAAAAGAATGAAAAATAAAGGAAACACGAACGCGCGCCGCGGATCTATGATACGCGCGACGCGGGCTTAAGGCGGTGTAACACATTCAAATGCTGAAGAAACGGGAAAAGATTAGTACGCGCGCCGCGGATTCTTCATCTGCGCGGCGCGGCTGCGGGAAATTTGCAAATATAAATAGATGCAATTTCAGCCGAAAACCCTAGCAAAGACCGGGTGTAAAATCGACCTTGAAGCTCTTTGACTCCAAGAATTTGTTCCAGCAACTTCTCAATTGGTATTTTCATGTTTTGGATTTTTATTTCATTTAGTTAGATATTTGTAAGCTTTAGTTTGTATCTTTGGGAGTGACAACCATTGATACCAAGCTTAGGTTTATGTTTTAGTAGTGTTTGGATACTGTTTTGATGTTTGGAATTTGGATTTGGTTAATGAAAGCATTTGGTTACAATTAATCATAGTATTTCGGTATTTTGGATAGTTGTTTATGTTTGGATTGTTTGAATTGTTTTTGAATGTTATTTTGACCTTGTTTGGAACTGTTTTCCTTTGCTGAAATCAGTAGCCAATTAGGTTAGATTTGGGCATTAGACTTTAGCTAGTAGCTGTTTATTCAGAACTCTAGTTATTAGTTAGGTTATGCCTTGTTTGATTTGGATGCCTTTGTTTGCTTCTGATTCAGAGATGCACTTCTGATTTCAGAAAGTGACTAGGTTAGTTTGGGTTAAGTTTAGCTTATGCTTGGCTTGACTTTGTTTGGTTATTGCTTTTGGGTAGTTGAGCATTTAGAAACTAGGTCCTCCGACTGTAGCGTGACACTACTAGTTGGTAATCTGTCATTTAGTCTAACCACGAAGCTCCTGCGGATCGACCCTGACTACCACTGTACTAGTGTGTGTTAGGTTTTCTTTATTTTTGACCACACAACGACCTAGGCGTGTCAAATTTTGGCACCGCTGCCGGGGAGCTGTGAGCTTAGATTAGGGTGATTACATGTACCCGGATCAGTATGATTATTATGAAAATCCGGCCGACACCTATTACGAGGATGATTGTTATAATGGATCATTCGATGACAATGGATGGCGGACCGAGGAGTCATCTCAGCCTGAGAATTCTGCAACTTGGGTCTAACTTTGGGTATTTATGTATAACAACTACCACGAGCAGAAGGACCAGGCTGAAGCTCTTGAAAAAGTGCAAGCTTCTTTAGATAGGTTAGTGGAAAGTTGGAAATGTTCACCACCTTCGTCAGAACCGGAGGCGAGTGATTTTTATACCAATAATAATATGTGTGAACTTGCATCACCTGAATATGTGATGGAAGGGCATACACAGTGGGAAAGTCAAGAGACCACTGAGAGGGTCAAAAATGTTGTTGAGGAAGAGGTTGTAGGTGACAATGCTACCTCTGACTCAACAGCTTTTGATGTCTTTGATATTTTTGAAAATGTTGATAATGTCGAGCTGGTGATGAGTGAATCCATACCATCACCAGACGATTTGATTGATGAGGATGCTGTGGAGGAGGCTGTAAGTGACAGTACAGACCCCAGCCCAACGACTCCCGAAATTGTTGAAGTTTTTGATATTATTGAGGAAGGGGGTGTAGATGACAATATTACCCCCGACCTTGTAATTTTTGAAAATTTTGAAAAATTTGAAAATAAGGATCTGATGATGGGAGACTTTGTACCACCATCAGATAAAATAAGTCACCCACTCTTGGTCCCGATCCACCTGTTGGACGATGATCAAGAAGATGATGCTGACAAGTTGATTTTTGAAAATAATAAACAAGATTTTATCGCCACTCATGAATGGAAAATTAGATGTGATTAATACCATCGATGAGGACATAGGGAAGCATCCTGATATGTTGCCTTCCGATTCCATTCGATTGGAAAATTTTTATTGGTACTGCAAACCAAAATTACAACCTAAAGATAGCATGCGAGACACTAGCAACCGAGATGTGAAACAACTACTGGAAGCGGCACTGGGCGCGCTTCATGTCAAGCCTTTGACTTTGAAGAGATATAGAAGAAAAGACCGAGCTTGGAGGTTCAAAGCTACTTCCAAGCACTCGCGGGAAATCATCAGAAGACGGCAGCTGGGTAGCAACAGGAGAACCAACAAGCCATTCGACCCAGGAAAGTTTGAGGAACAGTGGGTCAACAAAGGGACGATGGTGACTAAGAATCAGCAAAGGAAGAACGCGTACGATCTACCGTAGCTGTAGAAGGACTGCATGTCTGGCTGAAGACGTTAAACTTAGCGCTTGTTGGGAGGCAACCCATCGTGTCATAAGTTAGGTTTTATATTTCTTAGAATTAAGTATGAAAATACATCGATCTTTTTGCAGGTATTAGTGGTCTAAAATAAGTGTGGGGTCGTGTGAGAAGTTTTGAAATTTTTGAAGACCGCGCCGCGGGTTTTTGAATTACGCGACGCGGGGTCGTAAACCAACCCGATGCGCAGGGGTTGATTTGGTGACACGCGCGACGCGCAAAGTGAAAATGCGTGACGTGGGAAACGATCAGACAGTTTTCTCCTATATTAAGGAAAGCCGCGACTCAACCCAACCCCACACGACTCGGAGCTCTGATCAACGAATTTCTCTTGCATTTTTTCTTGCTCATTTTGTTTCTACTACCAAGGTACGCTATTCTAACTATCTATTAGTTGTTAAAACTAGCAATTAGGTGGTTAATTTTAGTGATTTGCTCAAAATAGTTCAAAACTTAGAATCGCCAATGCTAACTCATAGGGTGTTTGTTTTGCCAAATAGAGACCCTAGATGAGTTAGTCGGCACTTAGGCTACCTTGTGGTATGATTGGATCGAGTTTTGGCAGGTTAAATTGCGAGTTTGATTCGGGGTTTTGCAAACAGCCGCTCGCCGCGACGCGCTTTGCTCTTGGGCCGCGCCGCGGTGCGGCAGGGAAGAAGAGGACTGATTTTGCAAAAAATTTTTTGTGGCTATGTATCTTTTCGCAGATGATGTTCAGGTTAGATCACCCTTTCCTACAGTTTCTAGAGGGACTGGTCAGTTCAGCAGAGTATGTTTCGAGGAGAGATGCCTTGACTGGTCGCCGGGTTCTAGAGGCGACAGTCATCGACAGAGATGTTTTGAGAGACGCAGGACTATGGGGTGCGATAGAGCCGTTTCTGCACCGCACTTGGGTCAAGGGGGATGCTTCATTTACTTGCCGTGGCTGGGACAAGATCATGGCCACGGAAGAGGACGTGGTCTACACCGAGCTGCTGTTGGAGTTTCTCTCCATGATCCATTTCGCTCCTCGAGCGTCAGACCCATGATCCAGGCTTGTACGATTTCGACTGGGAGGTGCACAGAGGGAGTGCAACCTCTGGGAGTTTGGGAGGAGAGTCGGGCTATACACTCCAGCGGACCTCCAGCATCGCCATTTCACGCAGTTCTTCGGGGCGTGTATCCAGGGGCAGCCGGAGAGGTCCGGCAACATGGAGATTTGGACACCACTGTCCAACGTTATGTACGAGGCAGGTACCTCGAGGGAGAGCCACCTCCGCGACCCACTTCACCGCCTCATGCACCGTATCGTCTCCACCTCCATCATGCAGCGGGAGGGGGGCGAGAAGGTGTCCGGGGAGGACATGACATTCTTTTGGGCTCTCCTTGATCCGTCCCGATTCCTCCATCTCCCCTTCGCCCTCGCAGTTGCCCTCTCCACTCACTCGACGGGAGCCTCCACTAGCAGTCCATTGGCCCGGGGGTATTTCATTACCCGCCTGGCCCGTTCCTATGGGATCCTTACTGCCTCCGTGGCAGCTTCTTTGACCGCGCTGCCTCCATCTCGCACGACAGCACGCACTTTGGAGAGGATGCGGCTCATTGAGCAGCAGTGCCCAGGGCAGTTCATTCGAGCACCTACAGAGCCTCCCCAGGTACCCCAGCCCGCTTATGCCCAGCCAGGCAGGAGACGCTGGAGACCATAGCCAGCACCAGCAGCCCCGACAGAGCCACAGCCGCAGGAGGACCCAGCGGCCATGCACCGATTAGAGGCTAGAGTCACGAGGATCGAGGACGAGCTCGAGTGGATCGGGGAGGTACTTCTATAGATTGCATCAGCGCAGGGTCAGCACCCCCGACCATTCCCAGCTAGGGCCCACGATCACGAGGCTGGACCCTCCAGGCCACCTGGTAGTGATTGATGTACTTTTTCTTTCTTTCTTTTTATATTTTTTTTGGGATATATGTACAAAACTTATGACACCTCTATCTGTATATTTTGTTCATATTTTATTTTGTTATGCTTGTTTTTAATTTGTTTGTTGAGTTATGCATGATATATCAAATGGGAAGGAGTTGTCTCAGACAAGTGTGGGGTCACCGTGCCCCCTCCACTTGTCTCGACCACCGGCGTGTTCCCTGTTGCGCTACAACTTCGGAATACGAAATTAAGGATCCGTTTGTTCGCAATTATACCTGTGATATTGAGCACCAAGCAGTCTATCGTCCAAAAGGGGTAACTCTTTCTCCCTTGATTTGAAATAATTTTTGTACAACGGGGACGTTGTACGGTTTTAAGTGTGGGGTGTGGACGGTCGAAAGAGAAATTTTTTGAAATCTTTGCAGAAATGATCAATTTTTCAATTTTTAGCAATATTTTTCAAAATTTTTAATAAATTGCAATTTTGAATTGAATGGTTTGTGATTGTGATAGCACTAGTATTTTTCAATAAATACTGTTTATTTGTGATCATGCTATTAGTTAGTCAAATAAGTTGAGTTTTACGAGTTTAGAAGATTGAGCTGTTTTAGGATTGGAATTTGGGAAGGAAAAATCAATTTGTGGCCTTGGTTGTTCGAGCCGGTAAGTCTAAAATGGGTGGGACTTATGCACCTTACCACCTAAGATCGTCTGGTCTGGGATGGCATTTCTGAAAGCTCGCTACACGGACAACATCGAAAGTCATGGGCAATTCCTTAATGGCCTTTAGAATCTGAATGAGTATGTACACTTCATTGTGGACAGAAAATTTGTAATCAAGGGTTCTTTAGAAAGTCATGAATTCCAGAGAACAATTCAATTATGTTTTCGCGAACTATTCCACTCTAACTCAAAGAGCAATAAACTTTGAAACTGAACACAGTCAAAAATTGTTTGATTCCTTATTATAATTTGTTAAAAACTCTCTTGCTTGGGGACAAGCAAGGCACAAGTGTGGGGTGTTTGACAACGCCTAGTGATATCAAGCATTTTAGGCGTTGTTGAGCCCTGTTCTTGATGAAATTATATCAGATATATCTTGGTATTCTCACTTTTCGTGCCAGGACTTGTTTGGAGAAAAAGAATGGGAACAGGGTCTAAAAGCGTGCAAAAGAAAGAAGTTTGGAAAAGAATGAAAAATCAAGGAAACACGTACGCGCGCCGCGGATCTATGATACGCGCGACGCGGGCTTAAGGCGGTGTAACACATTCAAATGCCGAAGAAACGGGAAAAGATTAGTACGCATGCCGCGGATTCTTCATCTGCGCAGCGCGGCTGCGGGAAATTTGCAAATATAAATAGTTGCAATTTCAGCCGAAAACCCTAGCAAAGACCGGGTGTAAAATCGACCTTGAAGCTCTTTGACTCCAAGAATTTGTTCTAGCAACTTCTCAATTGGTATTTTCATGTTTTGGATTTTTTTTTCATTTAGTTAGATATTTGTAAGCTTTAGTTTGTATCTTTGGGAGTGACAACCATTGATACCAAGCTTAGGTTTATGTTTTAGTAGTGTTTGGATACTGTTTTGATGTTTGGAATTTGGATTTGGTTAATGAAAGCATTTGGTTACAATTAATCTTAGTATTTCAGTATTTTGGATGGTTGTTTATGTTTGGATTGTTTGAATTGTGTTTGAATGTTATTTTGACCTTGTTTGGAACTGTTTTCGTTTGCTGAAATCAGTAGCCAATTAGGTTAGATTTGGGCATTGGACTTTAGCTAGTAGCTGTTCATTCAGAACCCTAGTTATTAGTTAGGTTATGCCTTGTTTGATTTGGATGCCTTTGTTTGCTTCTGATTCAGAGATGCACTTCTGATTTCAGAAAGTGACTAGGTTAGTTTGGGTTAAGTTTAGCTTATGCTTGGCTTGACTTTGTTTGGTTATTGCTTTTGGGTAGTTGAGCATTTAGAAACTAGGTCCTCCGACTGTAGCATGACACTACTAGTTGGTAATCTGTCATTTAGTCTAACCACGAAGCTCCTGCGGATCGACCCTGACTACCACTGTACTAGTGTGTGTTAGGTTTTCTTTATTTTTGACCACACGATGACCTAGGCGTGTCAAATTTTGGCGCCGCTGCCGGGGAGCTGTGAGCTTATATTAGGTGATTTGTAGGATTAGTTTCTGATTTTTGATGTTTAATTTTAGTTTGCTGATTTTAGGTATGCGTACATCCTTATGATGGGTGATTACATGTACCTGGATCAGTATGATTATTATGAAAATCCGGCCGACACCTATTACGAGGATGATTGTTACAATGGATCATTCGATGACAATATGGCGGACCGAGGAGTCATCTCAGCCTGAGAATTCTGCGACTTGGGCCCAACCTTGGGTATTCATGTATAACAACTACCACGAGCAGAAGGACCAGGCTGAAGCTCTTGAAAAAGTGCAAGCTTCTTTAGATAGGTGACACGCCTAGGTCGTCGTGCGGTCAAAAATAAAGAAAAACCTAACACACACTAGTACAGTGGTAGTCAGGGTCGATCCGCAGGAGCTTCGTGGTTAGACTAAATGACAGATTACCAACTAGTAGTGTCACGCTACAGTCGGAGGAATCAGTTTCTATCTTCTCAATTACTAACACCCTAAACAATGATCAAACAAACTCAAGCCAAGCTAAGCTAAGCTCAAATGAAACTAGTCACTTTCTGAAATCAGAAGTGCATCTCTGAATCAGAAGCAATCAAAGGCATCCAAACTAAGCAAAACCAAGCAAAGCATAAACTAGCCACTAACTAAAGTTCTACTGAACAATTACTAGCCAATGTTTAATGCCTAAAAATTAACCTAGTTAGCTACTGATTTCAGCAAGGGAAAACAGACCCAACAAGGTCAAAACAAGATCCAAACACAAATCAAACATCCAAAACCAAACACAAGCATAAAAACACCGAAAAACTAAGATTACTTGTAACCAAATGCTTCTCATTCATCAAATCTGAATCCAAACATCAAAACAGTAACAAAATGAGACTAGAACAGAAGCCTAAAGCTTGGTATCAATGGTTGTCACTCCCAAAGATA
This sequence comes from Cichorium intybus, assembly GCA_023525715.1. Classification (NCBI taxonomy): domain Eukaryota; kingdom Viridiplantae; phylum Streptophyta; class Magnoliopsida; order Asterales; family Asteraceae; genus Cichorium; species Cichorium intybus. The sequence goes on along the minus strand of CM042013.1, from coordinate 78,889,722 downwards.
CAAAACAAAGCTTACAAGAATCTAACTAAATGAAAATAAAATCCAAAACATGAAAATACCACTTGAGAAGTTGCTGGAACGAAATCTTGGAATCAAAGAGCTTCAAGGTCGATTTTACACCCGGTCTTTGCTAGGGTTTTCGGCTGAAATTACATCTATTTATACTTGCAAATTTCCCGCAGCCGCGCCGCGCAGATGAAGAATCCGCGGTGCGCGTACTAATCTTTTCCCGTTTCTTCGGCATTTGAATGTGTTACACCGCCTTAAGCCCGCGTCGCACGTATCATAGATCCGCGGCGCGCGTACGAGTTTCCTTGATTTTTCATTCTTTTCCAAACTTCTTCCTTTTGCACGCTTTTAGTCCCTGTTTTCATTCTTTTTCTCCAGACAAGTCCTGGCACGAAAAGTGAGAATACCCAGACATATTTGATATAATTTTATCAAGAACAGGGCTCAACAATGCCTAAAATACTTGATATCACTAGGCGTTGTCAAACACCCCACACTTGTGCCTTGCTTGTCCCCAAGCAAGAGAGTGTTTAACAAATTATAATAAGGAATCAAATAATTTTTTACTGTGTTCAGCTTCAAAGTTTATTGCTCTTTGAGTTAGAATGGAATAGTTTGCGAAAACATAATCGAATTGTTCTTTGGAATTCATGGCTTTCTAGAGAACCCTTGATTACAAATTTTCTGTCCACAATGAAGTGTACGTACTCATTCATATTCTAAAGGCCATTAAGGAATTGTCCATGACTTTCGATGTTGTCCGTGTAGCGAGCTTTCAGAAATACCATCCCAGACTAGACGATCTTAGGTGGTAAGGTGCATAAGGCCCACCCATTTTAGACTTACTGGCTCAAACAACAAAGGCCACAGATTGACTTTTCCTTCCTAAACTCCAATCCTAAAACTGCTCAATCTTCTAAACTCGTAAAACTCAACTTATTTGACTAACTAATAGCATGATCACAAATAAACAGTATTTATTGAAAAATACTAGTGCTATCACAATCACAAACCATTCAATTCAAAATTGCAATTTATTAAAAATTTTGAAAAGTATTGCTAAAAATTGAAAAATTGATCATTTCTGCAAAAAATTCTCTTTCGACCGTCCACACCCCACACTTAAAACCGTACAACGTCCCCGTTGTACAAAAATTATTTCAAAACAAGGGATAAAGAGTTACCCCTTTTTGGACGATAGACTGCTTGGTGCTCAATATCACAGGTATAATTGCGAACAAACGGATCATTGATTTCGTATTCCGGAGTTGTAGCACTACAGTGAACACGCCGGTGGTCGAGACAAGTGGAGGGGGCATGGTGACCTCACACATGTCTGGGACAACTCCTTCTCATTTGATATATCATGCATAACTTAACAAACGAATTAAAACAAACATGACAAAATAAAATATGAACAAAATATACAGATAGATGTGTCATAAGTTTGTACATATATCCCAAAAAATATAAAAAGAAAGAAAGAAAAAGTACATCAATCACTACCAGGTGGCCTGGAGGGTCCAGCCTCATGATCGTGGGCCCTAGCTGGGAATGGTCGGGGGCGCCGACCCTGCTGAGTGGCCAAATCCAGGAGTACCTCCCCGATCCACTCCAACTGGTCCTCGATCCTGGCAACCCTGGCTGCCAGGTCCTCCTGCTGTGGCTGCGGCTATGGTGCTGGCTCGGCAGGTGGCTCCCGCCTCTGTCGTCTCCGGCCCGGCTGAGCGTACGCGGGCTGGGGTGCTTGAGGAGGCTCGGTTGATGCCCGGATGAACTGCCCCGGACGCTGCTGCTCGATGAGCCTCATCCTCTCCAAAGTGCGCGCTGTAGTGCGGGATGGAGGCAGAGCGGTCAAGGAGGCAGCCACGGGGGCAGTGAGGATCCCATATGAGCGGGCCAGGCGGGTGATGAAATACCCCCTGGCTAGTGGGCTGCTGGCGGAGGCGCCAGTCGAGTGGGTGGAGAGGGCAACCGCGAGGGCGAATGGGAGATGGAGGAATCGGGACGGGTCGAGGAGAGCCCAGAGGAATGTCATGTCCTCCCCAGACACCTTCTCGCCCCCCTCCCGCTGCATGATGGAGGTGGAGACGATGCGGTGCATGAGGCGGTGAAGTGGGTCACGGAGGTGGCTCTCCCTCGAGGTCCCTGCCTCGTACATAACATTGGACAGTGGTGTCCAAATCTCCATGTTGGCAGCTCAGTCCGGCTGGCCCTGGATGCACGCCCCAAAAAACTGAGTGAAGTGGCGGTGCTGAAGATCCGCCGGAGGGTATAGCCCAACTCTCCTCCCAAACTCCCGGAGGTTGCACTCCCTCTGTGCACCTCCCAGTCGGAACCGTATAATCCTGGATCGTGGGTCCGATGCCCGCGGAGCGAATTGGATCGTGGAGAGAAACTCCAACAGTAGCTCAGTGTAGACCACGTCCTCGTCCGTGGCCGTGATCCTATCCCATCCTCGGCAGGTGAATGAAGCATCCTCGTGGGTCTAGGTGCGATGTAAGAATGGCTCAATCGCACCCCAGAGCCCAGCATCCCGCAGAATGTCTCTGTCAATGACCGTCGCCTCGAGAACCCGGCGACTAATCAACGCGTCCCTCCGTGAGATGTACTCTGCCGAACTGGCAAGTCCCTCAGGGAACTGTAGGAAAGGGTGGTCCAATCTGAACATCATCTGCAAAACAAGCATATGGCCACAAAACAAAATTTTTTTTTTTTTTTTGCAAAATTAGTCCCTTTCTTCCCCACCGCACCGCGGCGCGGCCCAAGAGCAGGGCGCGTCGCGGCGAGCGTCTGTTTCAAAACCCCAATCCAAACTCTTGATTTAACTTGCTAAAACTCAATCTAATCATACCACAAGGTAGCCTAAGTGCCGACTAACTCATCTAGGGTCTCCATTTGGCAAAACAAACACCCTATGAGTTAGCATTAGCGATTCTAAGTTTTGAACTATTTTGGGAAAATCATTAAAATTAACTACCTAATCACTAGTTTTAACGAGTAATAAGTAGTTAGAATAGCGTACCTTGGCAGTGGAAACAAAATGAGCAAGAAAAATTGCAAGAGAAATTCGTTGATCAGGGCTCCGAGTCGTGTGGAGTCTAGTTGAGCCGCGGCTTACCTTATATAGGAGAAAACCGACTGATCGTTCCCCGCGTCGCGGATTTACGCTTTACGCGTCGCGCGTGTCACCAAATCAACCCCTGCGGATCGGGTTGGTTTACGATCCCGCGTCGCGTAATTCAAAAACCCGCGGCGCGGTCTTCAAAATTTCAAAACTTCTCACACGACCCCACACTTATTTTAGACCACTAATACCTGCAAAAAGATTGATGTATTTTCATACTTAATTCAAAGAAATATAGATCCTAACTTATGACACGATGGGTTGACTCCCAACAAGCGCTAAGTTTAACGTCTTCAGCCAGACGTGCTATTCCTACTACAGCTACGGTGGATCGTACGCCACTTGTTTCTGCTGCATTTCTACTTCCACCATCCTTTCGCTGACCCACTACCCTTCAAACTTTCCTGGGTCGAATGGCTTGTTGGTTCTCCTGTTGCTGCCCAGTTGTTGCTTTCTGATTAACTCCCGTGAATGCTTGGAGGTAGCTTTGAACCTCCAAGCTCGATCCTTCCTTCTATATCTCTTCAGAATCACTGGCTTGACGTGAAGCGCGCCCAGGGCCGCTTCTAGTAGTTGTTTCACACCTCGGTTGCTAGTGTCTCACATGTTATCTTCAGGTTGCAATTTTGGTTTGCAGTACCAATAAAATTTTTCCAATCGAATGGAATCGGAAGGCAACATATCAGGATGCTTCCATATGTCCTCATCGATGGTATTGATCACATCTAATTTTCCATTCATGAATGGATCATGAGTGGCGATAAAATTTTGTTTATTATTTTCAAAAATCAACTCGTCAGCATCATCTTCTTGATCATCGTCCAACAGGTGGATCGGGACCAAGAGTGAGCGACTGTTTTGATTTGACGGTGGTACAAAGTCACCCACCACCAGATCCTTACTTTTAAAAGACTCAAAGTTTTTGAAAATTCTAGGGTCGGGGGTAGTATTGTCATCTACACCCTCTTCCCCAATAGTATCAAAAATTTCAACAATTTCAGGACTTGTTGGGCTTGGATCTGTACTGTCACTTACAGTCCCCTCCATAACATCCTCATCAATCAAATTGTCTGGTGATGGTACAGATTCACACATCACCAGATCAACATTATCAATACTTTCAAAAACATCAAAAACTTCAAAGGTTGCTGAGTCCGAAGTAGCATTGTCACTTACAACCTCTTCCTCAACAACCGTTTCCACCATCTCAATGGTCTCTTGATTTTCCCACAGTGCATGCCCTTCGATCACATATTCAGGTGATGCAAGTTCATACACATTATCATTGGTATAAAAATCACTCACCTCCGGTTCTGGCGAAGGTGGTGAACATTTCCAATTTTCCTCCATCTTATCTAAAGAAGCTTGCAATTTTTCAAGAGCTTCAGCCTGATCCTTCTGCTCTTGGTGATTGTTATACAAGAGTACCCAAAGTTGGGCCCAAGTTGCAGAATTTTCAGGTTGAGATGACTCCTCGGTCCGCCATCCATTCTCATCGGATGATCCATTGTAGCAATCATCCTTGTAATAGGTGTCATCCGGATTTTCATAATACTCATACTGATCCGGGTACATGTAATCGCCCATTATGAAGACGTACACATACCAAAATTCAAAGAACTAAATCAAACATTCAAGATCAGAAACTAAGCCCTACAAATCACCTAATCTAAGCGCACAGCTCCCCGGCAATGGCGCCAAAATTTGACACGCCTAGGTCGTCGTGCGGTCAAAAATAAAGAAAAACCTAACACACACTAGTACAGTGGTAGTCAGGGTCGATCCGCAGGAGCTTCGTAGTTAGACTAAATGACAGATTACCAACTAGTAGTGTCACGCTACAGTCGGAGGAATCAGTTTCTATCTTCTCAATTACTAACACCCTAAACAATGATCAAACAAACTCAAGCCAAGCTAAGCTAAGCTCAAATGAACCTAGTCACTTTCTGAAATTAGAAGTGCATCTCTGAATCATAAGCAATCAAAGGCATCCAAACTAAGCAAAACTAAGCAAAGCATAAACTAGCCACTAACTAAAGTTCTACTGAACAGTTACTAGCCAATGTTTAATGCCTAAAAATTAACCTAGTTAGCTACTGATTTCAGCAAGGGAAAACAGTCCCAACAAGGTCAAAACAAGATCCAAACACAAATCAAACATCCAAAACCAAACACAAGCATAAAAACACCGAAAAACTAAGATTACTTGTAACCAAATGCTTCTCATTCATCAAATCCGAATCCAAACATCAAAACAGTAACAAAATGAGACTAGAACAGAAGCCTAAAGCTTGGTATCAATGGTTGTCACTCCCAAAGATACAAAACAAAGCTTACAAGAATCTAACTAAATGAAAATAAAATCCAAAACATGAAAATACCACTTGAGAAGTTGCTGGAACGAAATCTTGGAGTCAAAGAGCTTCAAGGTCGATTTTACACCCGGTCTTTGCTAGGGTTTTCGGCTGAAATTGCATCTATTTGTACTTGCAAATTTCCCGCAGCCGCGCCGCGCAGATGAAGAATCCGCGGCGCGCGTACTAATCTTTTCCCGTTTCTTTGGCATGTGAATGTGTTACACCGCCTTAAGCCCACGTCGCGCGTATCATAGATCCGCGGCACGTGTACGAGTTTCCTTGATTTTTCATTCTTTTCCAAACTTCTTCCTTTTGCACGCTTTTAGTCCCTGTTTTCATTCTTTTTCTCCAGACAAGTCCTGGCACGAAAAGTGAGAATACCCAGACATATTTGATATAATTTTATCAAGAATAGGGCTCAACAACGCCTAAAATACTTGATATCACTAGGTTAGAGGAAACTTGGAAATGTTCACCACCTTCGTCAGAACCGGAGGCGAGTGATTTTTATACCAATAATAATGTGTGTGAACTTGCATCACCTGAATATGTGATGGAAGGGCATACACCGTGGGAGAGTCAAGAGACCACTGAGAGGGTCGAAAATGTTGTTGAGGAAGAGGTTGTAGGTGACAATGCTACCTCTGACTCAACAGCTTTTGATGTCTTTGATATTTTTGAAAATGTTGATAATGTCGAGCTGGTGATGAGTGAATCCATACCATCACCAACGACTCTCGAAATTGTTGAAGTTTTTGATATTATTGAGGAACGAGATGTAGATGACAATATTACCCCCGACCCTGCAATTTTTGAAAATTTTGAAAAATTTGAAAATAAGGATCTGATGATGGGAGACATTGTACCACCATCTGATCAAATAAGTCACCCACTCTTGGTCCCGATCCACCTGTTGGACGATGATCAAGAAGATGATGCTGACGAGTTGATTTTTGAAAATAATAAACAAGATTTTATCGCCACTCATGATCCATTCATGAATGGAAAATTAGATGTGATTAATACCATCGATGAGGACATAGGGAAGCATCCTGATATGTTGCCTTCCGATTCCATTTGATTGGAAAATTTTTATTGGTACTGCAAACCAAAATTGCAACCTGAAGATAGCATGCAAGACACTAGCAACCGAGATGTGAAACAACTATTGGAAGCGGCACTGGGCGCGCTTCATGTCAAGCCTTTGACTTTGAAGAGATATAGAAGAAAAGACCGAGCTTGGACGTTCAAAGCTACTTCCAAGCACTCGCGGGAAATCATCAGAAAACGGCAGCTGGGTAGCAACAGGAGAACCAACAAGCCATTCGACCCAGGAAAGTTTGAGGAACAGTGGGTCAACAAAGGGACGGTGGTGACTAAGAATCAGCAAAGGAAGAACGCGTACGATCCACCGTAGCTGTAGAAGGACTGCATGTCTGGCTGAAGACGTTAAACTTAGCGCTTGTTGGGAGGCAACCCATCGTGTCATAAGTTAGGTTTTATATTTCTTAGAATTAAGTATGAAAATACATCGATCTTTTTGCAGGTATTAGTGGTCTAAAATAAGTGTGGGGTCGTGTGAGAAGTTTTGAAATTTTTGAAGAACGCGCCGCGAGTTTTTGAATTACGCGACGCGGGGTCGTAAACCAACCCGATGCGCAGGGGTTGATTTGGTGACACGCGCGACGCGCAAAGTGAAAATGCGCGACATCGAAAACGATCAGACAGTTTTCTCCTATATTAAGGTAAGCCGCGACTCAACCCAACCCCACACGACCCGGAGCTCTGATCAACGAATTTCTCTTGCATTTTTTCTTGCTCATTTTGTTTCTACTACCAAGGTACGCTATTTTAACTATCTATTAGTTGTTAAAACTAGCAATTAGGTGGTTAATTTTAGTGATTTGCTCAAAATAGTTCAAAACTTAGAATCGCAAATGCTAACTCATAGGGTGTTTGTTTTGCCAAATAGAGACCCTAGATGAGTTAGTCGGCACTTAGGCTACCTTGTGGTATGATTGGATCGAGTTTTGGCAGGTTAAATTGCGAGTTTGATTCGGGGTTTTGCAAACAGCCGCTCGCCGCGACGCGCCTTGCTCTTGGGCCGCGCCGCGGTGCGGCAGGGAAGAAGAGGACTGATTTTGCAAAAAAATTTTTGTGGATATGTATCTTTTTGCAGATGATGTTCAGGTTAGATCACCCTTTCCTCTAGTTTCCAGAGGGACATGTCAGTTCAGCAAAGTATGTTTCGAGGAGAGATGCCTTGACTGGTTGCCGGGTTCTAGAGGCGACAGTCATCGACAGAGATGTTTTGAGAGACGCAGAACTATAGGGTGCGATAGAGCCGTTTCTGCACCGCACTTGAGTCGAGGGGGATGTTTCATTTACTTGCCGTGGCTGGGACAGTATCATGGCCACGGACGAGGACGTGGTCTACACCGAGCTGCTGTTGGAGTTTCTCTCCACGATCCATTTCGCTCCTCGGGCGTCAGACCCACGATCCAGGCTTGTACAATTTGGACTGGGAGGTGCACAGAGGGAGTGCAACCTCCGGGAGTTTGGGAGGAGAGTCGGGCTAGACACTCCAGCGGACCTTCAGCATCGCCATTTCATGCAGTTCTTCGGGGCGTGTATCCAGGGGCAGCCGGAGAGGTCTGGTAACATGGAGATTTGGACACCACTGTCCAACGTTATGTACGAGGCAGGGACCTCGAGGGAGAGCCACCTCCGCGACCCACTTCACCGCCTCATGCACCGTATCGTCTCCACCTCCATCATGCAGCGGGAGGGGGCGAGAAGGTGTCCGGGGAGGACATGACATTCTTTTGGGCTCTCCTCGATCCGTCCCGATTCCTCCACTAGCAGTCCATTGGCCCGGGGGTATTTCATTACCCGCCTGGCCCGTTCCTATGGGATCCTTACTACCTCCGTGACAGCTTCTTTGACCGCGCTGCCTCCATGTCGCACGACAGCACGCACTTTGGAGAGGATGCGGCTCATTGAGCAGCAGCGCCCGGGGCAGTTCATTCGAGAACCTACAGAGCCTCCCCAGGCACCCCAGCCCGCATATGCCCAGCCAGGCAGGAGACGCCGGAGACCATAGCCAGCACCAACAGCCCCGACAGAGCCACAGTCGCAGGAGGACCCAGCGGCCACGCACCGATTAGAGGCTAGAGTCACGAGGATCGAGGACCAGCTCGAGTGAATCGGGGAGGTACTTCTACAGATTGCATCAGCGCATGGTCAGCGCCCCCGACCATTCCCAGCTAGGGCCCACGATCACGAGGCTGGACCCTCCAGGCCACCTGGTAGTGATTGATGTACTTTTTCTTTCTTTCTTTTTATATTTTTTTGAGATATATGTACAAAACTTATGACACCTCTATCTGTATATTTTGTTCATATTTTATTTTGTTATGCTTGTTTTTAATTTGTTTGTTGAGTTATGCATGATATATCAAATGGGAAGGAGTTGTCTCAGACAAGTGTGGGGTCACCGTGCCCCCTCCACTTGTCTCGACCACCGGCGTGTTCCCTGTTGCGCTTAAACTCTGGAATACGAAATGAAGGATCCGTTTGTTCGCAATTATACCTGTGATATTGAGCACCAAGCAGTCTATCGTCCAAAAGGGGTAACTCTTTCTCCCTTGATTTGAAATAATTTTTGTACAACGGGGACGTTGTACGGTTTTAAGTGTGGGGTGTGGACGGTCGAAAGAGAAATTTTTTGAAATCTTTGCAGAAATGATCAATTTTTCAATTTTTAGCAATATTTTTCAAAATTTTTAATAAATTGCAATTTTGAATTGAATGGTTTGTGATTGTGATAGAACTAGTATTTTTCAATAAATACTGTTTATTTGTGATCATGCTATTAGTTAGTCAAATAAGTTGAGTTTTACGAGTTTAGAAGATTGAGCTGTTTTAGGATTGGAATTTAGGAAGGAAAAGTCAATCTGTGGCCTTGGTTGTTCGAGCCGGTAAGTCTAAAATGGGTGGGACTTATGCACCTTACCACCTAAGATCGTCTAGTCTAGGATGGCATTTCTGAAAGCTCGCTACACGGACAACATCGAAAGTCATGGGCAATTCCTTAATGGCCTTTAGAATCTGAATGAGTACGTACACTTCATTGTGGACAGAAAATTTGTAATCAAGGGTTCTTTAGAAAGTCATGAATTCCAGAGAACAATTCAATTATGTTTTCGCGAACTATTCCACTCTAACTCAAAGAGCAATAAACTTTGAACCTGAACACAGTAAAAAATTATTTGATTCCTTATTATAATTTGTTAAAAACTCTCTTGCTTGGGGACAAGCAAGGCACAAGTGTGGGGTGTTTGACAACGCCTAGTGATATCAAGCATTTTAGGTGTTGTTGAGCCCTGTTCTTGATGAAATTATATCAGATATATCTTGGTATTCTCACTTTTCGTGCCAGGACTTGTTTGGAGAAAAAGAATGGGAACAGGGACTAAAAGCGTGCAAAAGAAAGAAGTTTGGAAGAGAATGAAAAATCAAGGAAACACGTACGCGCGCCGCGGATCTATGATACGCGCGACGTGGGCTTAAGGCGCTGCCGAAGAAACGGGAAAAGATTAGTACGCGTGCCGCGGATTCCTCATATGCGCGGCGCGGCGCGGCTGCGGGAAATTTGCAAATATAAATAGATGCAATTTCAGCCGAAAACCCTAGCAAAGACCGGGTGTAAAATCGACCTTGAAGCTCTTTGACTCCAAGAATTTGTTCCAGCAACTTCTCAATTGGTATTTTCATGTTTTGGATTTTTATTTCATTTAGTTAGATATTTGTAAGCTTTAGTTTGTATCTTTGGGAGTGACAACCATTGATACCAAGCTTAGGTTTATGTTTTAGTAGTGTTTGGATACTGTTTTGATGTTTGGAATTTGGATTTGGTTAATGAAAGCATTTGGTTACAATTAATCATAGTATTTCGGTATTTTGGATGGTTGTTTATGTTTGGATTGTTTGAATTGTGTTTGGATGTTATTTTGACCTTGTTTGGAACTGTTTTCCTTTGCTGAAATCAGTAGCCAATTAGGTTAGATTTGGGCATTGGACTTTAGCTAGTAGCTGTTCATTCAGAACCCTAGTTATTAGTTAGGTTATGCCTTGTTTGATTTGGATGCCTTTGTTTGCTTCTGATTCAGAGATGCACTTCTGATTTCAGAAAGTGACTAGGTTAGTTTGGGTTAAGTTTTGCTTATGCTTGGCTTGACTTTGTTTGGTTATTGCTTTTGGGTAGTTGAGCATTTAGAAACTAGGTCCTCCGACTGTAGCGTGACACTACTAGATGGTAATCTGTCATTTAGTCTAACCACGAAGCTCCTGCGGATCGACCATGACTACCACTGTACTAGTGTGTGTTAGGTTTTCTTTATTTTTGACCGCACGACGACCTAGGCATGTCAGGTCACATAAACAACCACCAAGGGTTTTAAATCGCTGTGATTTTCCAACTAGCTTCTTCCAATACCTAATCATTCATTCACTTTTTACATTTTCAAACTTGCACGCTTCTTTTGTGCTACCCAAATCAAATCGGGTAATCAATTCGCCACATTCATACATGTGGATGTATCTTTCAAAAGATACTCTTTTCAACTCAAGACATCTATAACCACATCCGCCTTTCCGAGATGGTACAAGATTTCATAACCGAAATCTTTAAGTAATCCATCTATCTTTGCCATCTCATATTTAGCTTCTTTTTGATCAATCAAGTACTTCAAACTTTTATGATCCGTATAAACAGTAAGCTTTACACCATACAAGTAGTGTTTCCAAAGCTTAAATGCCAAAATCATAATTGCTACTGCAATGTCATGCACCCGCAGTCAAATCTGGATGCATTCCTATAATATAAATTATCTTCTCCTCTTAGAGATAATGCTAACACCGGAGCTTCACACAAGGTTTATTTCAACCTTTGAAAAGATACTTGTGGTCTTTTTACCCACTCAAACTTTTCACTTTTTCTTGGTCAACTTTAGTCAACTAAACAGCAATCAAGGAGCGGTTTTCTACAACTCTCCTATAATAACCCGCCAATCCAAGGAAACTACAAATTTCAGTCAGATTCCAAGGCGGTTCCCGTTTTACAGCTTCATTTCCTTTGGTTCTACCTTAACATCCTTAACACTGTTAACATGCCCAAAGAATTTAAACTTCTTTTAGCCAATTTTCATACTAGGAAAACTTCGCATATCACTTTTCTCCACGAAGTAACTCCAATATCTGGTACAAATGTACATCATATTCAGTCTGGTTTCGAGAATATCAAATTCTCGGTAGTCAATGCACATACACATCAACTTGTCTTTCTTCTTTTCAAACAATATAGGGTTCCACACGATGACACATTCGGCCATAAGAGACCCCGATTCAAAAATTTCTTTTAATTGTTTTCCCACTCTGCCATCTCTGCAGGTGCCGGTATGGAGCCTAAATAACAGTAACGGCTCCCAAAATCAGTTTAATCATAAACTCTTTTCGCCAATCTGGCGGTAATTCCTGGAAGTTCTTTGAAAGAAACATCTGTGAATTCATTTAAAGTTTTACACTCTATCGCCACTTTATTTAGCTTGGAAGAAACATCTGTGAATTCATCAACTTGTCTTTCTTCTTGTGGATTTTTATACTACTTGCCTCTTTGCCCCTCGTTCAATGGAGCCTTGAGAAAGGGCTGGTCCACCTCTTAAAGCTCCACGCCCTAAATTCCTTCCAATAATATTCACTGCTCATACTTCAAATTTCAATAAACAGTTAGGTTATGTATCATATCATACGTATATACACCTAACTGTACAACATGTCTACTATCCCTCACGGTTTAAGTCCATGAATCTACTCTATAGACACCTAGTTCACTTAAACCACGGCTCTGATAACAACTTGTAACACCCGGCTTTTAAAACAAAACACCCCTGAAAATTTTCCATTTAAAACAAAGGTTTCAATACGTAAAACCATAACAAAAGGTGTATATTTTATTAAAAACGGGTACAAGTGTGTCAAGGAGAATATAAACTACCATAATCTCCTATGAAGCCGGGCTGCTACTGACAGCATCTATAAGTCTCAGTTCTTTAGTCACGGACTCTATCTTTTCCCTTATCAGGATCATGCTAACCTGCAGGGACATTTAACAAATAACATGAGCTATAAAGCTCAGTGAGTAATCATATCCGCAAATAACATGTATAAGTAATACATTCATATATAATTCCATTTTAAATCCCATTTTATAGCCTCTTATGGCTAACCGTAAATATGTTTGGATATCGGATCCAAACTCCTAGCCTTACTGGCTGATCATATATCTCTTAGGATTTCACATCCTATTTCATAGCCTTACAGGCTGAACCATAATAACATATAAGTATCAAATCACGTCTGTTATTTGCATGTTTAATCATATCTAACCATTTCTTTCCCATATTTCGTAGTCACAATTTGACTGCACCATATTTCCTGGCCATATAAGCCGCATCAAACAGTTTCAACATTATTATCATAGCCAAATAGGCCGTACCAGTTGGATATACATCCAATATCATAGCCACAAGTGGCCGTACCATTCAATAACATTTTATTTCATAGTCGTTTATGGCTCACGAGTTTGCCCCGCTTTTGCCTAGACTCACGGCTCCGTTCTTGTCATTTCATTGACTCACGGCTTACCCGGTATTGTCTTTTTATTTTTATCGACTCACAGCTCCGTTCTTGTCTTTCACAGACTCACGGCTTATCTGGTATTGTCTTTTCAATGCATCTGTAACTGTCAAATTTGTCCCCCAAAACAGTTTCAACCTGTAACAGTTCAATCAACACATATCATATATGATATAAGTGAGATTACTCACCTGGATACTAGCTGCATTTAAATTCCGGTTGTTTCTTGCCTTTGCATGCACCACAACCATTTGTCCCATACATATATATTCATTTATATACCAAATGATCATAGGTTAATCACCATTTCAGTTGACTGTAATACATAAGAGTCTAATATAACATAGTTGGGGACCATTTCCAATCATTTTCGAGCAATAACCATCATTATAAAAATTTAATACACTTCCCGAAATACACGTATTCTACTATAGTACCTTCGGGAGGTCGTATTCTCTTTTTAATAATTTTCCATGAAGTTTCATACCATATTAGACCTATATTTAAAATTTCAGGTCAAACGGACAAGCCTAGCATCAAAATCAAACTTGGAAATTGCTCAAAATTTTAACAGGAAGTTTGATAGTTTCTGGCTCTATCTCGCATCGCGACCCAGGCCCTGGTCGCGTCGCGAGTGCTGTGATTCCAGACCAGTGAGTCCGATTTTTGTACTAAAAAATCTCATTTTCTCTTGTTAAGTCCTTAATGCCTGACTTAATCACTAGGAATTGTTCCAAGACCAAAACCATTCATTTACTTCAAGTTTTAGACAATGGAATTGGTGATTCCAACCCATTTCTATAACTTCCCGTTTTCACAATTTTGGTCCAAAAACCGAAATTATTAAGTTTTAATTGCTTCTACTGATTTATTTCAATCAATATAACATCTAGAACTCATTACAAGCCATTAAAAGCAAATTAATCCCAAGAACTCACAATCTAGGGTTCTTGATCAAAATTTCAAATCTTCAAAAATAGCAACCTACTTCCATATTATTGAGTTAAGTTCTTAAAGCATAACTTATTGAAAGTATTAAGCCATTAAAACACATACTTCATAACTGAAATTACAGTTTTTAGTTTCCATAAAAACCCATCAAGAAAACCTTGGTTAGAACTTGAATTACTAACCTCCAATGCTTCCCAATCCTCAATTTAAAGCCAAAATCGGATTTCCTAGCTTCAATCTTCAAGAAATCTTCAAGATTCTGCAGAGGATTGCACAGGAAAACCCTCTCCCGTAGCTTCTAAACTCTTATGCACATGTGGGAGAACTTTTCCACTATTTATACTTCTAGAATTTACAGTTTAGCCCCTGGAGTTCTATTTCATAAACTTTTGCCACACTTATCAAATTTTATGACAAAAACTTATATTTATAACATTTTAAGTCCAAAAACTCAAAATATTATTACAAACCAAATCCTTTTCTGTCCAAAAGACCAAATTACTCTTCTAAGGTAAAATGACCAATTTACCCTTTTTATTATATCTACATATAAAGAGTACCTTGGCGTTACATAATACTTGCTGAACTTTGAAAGGTTTTTGGAGACGAAAACATGAACAATTAGTTCCAAATTTCTCATATAATCTCCATAAAGCCAAATGATCAACAAACGCTGTAAAATTCGTAACATATATGGGTACTAATATGTCATTTACCACTTTGAAATTTTGTGAATTACGATCCCCTGGAATTGATTTAGGCCCTGTTTCTTTTTTTTAATCATTAAGTCCTGAACATATAAAGTGATCTGAATTGATAATGATATCTGAGTGGATTAAGCTTGGTGAAAATACTGTCTGAATCCAAATAAATGACTTTTTTACCCTTCTTTTTAAGAAAGACAAATAACAAAATGAACATATATTTGGTAACTATTATAAGTTTAAAGTTCACATTATCACATCAAATACTTTTAAAATAAAAAAATATATAAAATAAACATGACAAATGACTTAAAGTAAACCACATGAATAATTTATATTGCTCATAATTTACAAAACGGATGATTGGAGCTTATCAATCAATAAAAAAAATTCTCAATAAAATTTTTACTTTTGCCGGAAACAATACGAAGCATATACCAAAAATTAAAACGAAGGGTACCTTGAGAGAGAGAGAGAGAGAGAGAGAGAGAGAGAGAGAGAGAGAGAGAGAGAGAGAGAGAGAGAGAGAGAGAGTATTCCTTATTTTAGGGGAACATGGGGGTATTTTAGGAAAAAGAGTAGCAAAATCATCACTGAACATAAAACACCTCCAATTTCTAACTTAACCAGTTAAGTTAATTTTTTAACATTAATAAAAAAGAAACAACTATGTATATCTTAATCTATTAATTCTTTATGTATTAAGTGTATTAAGTGGAAAAGAAACACTACCTTAGGCTGTCCAGATCGATCAAACACTTGTCCCCTCCTTCTCATTCCTGCCGTTTGCCACTCACCGTCATCACCATGTTTGAAAACGTGACAGCATTTGATCACGCCGTTAGGTGTCGGAGCCCTTTGTGCGTTTTAGGGTTAAAAGTTGGATGATTTAATCTACTTCATTGAAGACGCGATACGATTAGAAATGTGAAGACGCATAAATCAGGTCGAATTTGATTAAACAAATCAAGTAACACATAGGCTTATCACTTGTACATGTCAACTCCACCTCATGTTGCAGACGGTGGCTGGATGAAGATGGCACAAAATGGCTGGTTGGAGAAGATGACGGGGTTTGAAGGCAGGGCCGGCCCATGGGCCTGGGCAAGCTGGGCAACCGCCCCGGGCCTCCAAATGTTAAAGGGCCCCTAACTTCTAATATGTGTTTATAGTAGTAGTCCAGTTTTTAGCCCAATTCTCTTAAGCTTAGCCCAATTCTTTGTCCGGTCCATAATAAGAAGGCGGAAGTCAAGCAGCAGATGCAGATCACGTTCCACAATGCGCATGCGGCTCCCGTTTCTAAGGCTCAAAATTGCTCACGCAGCACGCTCACTTCTCAGATACGAAGATCGAAGGGACGGTCGCAAAAAGAAGACTCAAAGAAAGTAAGAAACATCGATCTCCTCAATGGCTCAATACCGCTCCCGTTTCATTTGTTCATATCATATACGGACTACGGTACTTTCAATTCTTAATTTCTTCATACAATCAAACTTTCACGAGTATAGTTCATCTTTGGGTTAACGATTTCTGATTTCAATTGTTTGGGTTAACGATTCTCGATTAGATTATTTGGGTTAACGATTTCTGATTATTTCAATTGTTTGGCTTCACGATTTCTGATTTCTGGTTTCAATTAATTGGGTTCACCGGTTCACGAACCACGATTTCTGAAGTGGGTTCAACCAAACTTGTCGATCTCCTCAATGAATCTCGATTTCTGAAGTGGTTCTTTCACAATTTCTGAATCTCGATTTCTAGAGTTGGTTCTTTCACAATCCAGGTTTGTGTTTTTTATTTCATGTTTCTTTCTATTTTGTGATTCTGTTTTCTGAAATCGCATACTAAAGTCTAAAGTCCTAATTTCACAGGTTTGTGAGTTTTTAATATCTGATTTCATGGTTCTAATTTCAGATTAACTGTCAACACGTTTGGATTCTTGGATTATTTGATAGTTGGGTACTGTTATCTTTCTGATTTCTGAAATTCTAAAGGGTATGTATGTTATTTGTTTTTATTTTTCCAAATTAATCTGTTATTCAGATTAACTATCAACATGTTTGGATTCTTGGATTAATATGTTTTTATTTTTCCAGATTAAACTTTATTTTTCCAGATTTGCTGAATTGCTGAGATTTTTTTATCTGAAACTTTTGGGATTTTGTTATCAACTAGAAGGTATTCTCGAAATCCCTGTTTTTTCTTTCTTTATTTCGTTATTCTGTGGTTGTTTGTTTGTTATTTACTTATTTGTTACAAATGTTGCCTCGAAAACATTTGTCCGGGAGTGAAAAAAGAAAAAAAAACAAAGAATTGAACAATTAATAGAATCTCAAAAAGGATCGATGAATAAGTTTTTGAAAAAAACTGATCTTTCTAATGAACAAGAAAATATCATACATGAAAATGTTTCAAATGAACAAAATAATGTTACACATGAAAATGTTTTAAATGAGCAAGAGAATATCACCAATGAAAATGTTTTAAATGAACAAGATAATGCTACACATGAAAAATTTTCAAATGAGCAAGAAAATGTCCCAAATGAATATTGTAATGAAGAAAATGACAATAATGAAGAAAATGAGAATAACAATGAACAATTAAAATCAAAATGTTGTCATTGCATATCGAATTCTATATGATTCAAAAAAATTAAAATCATTAGATGACAATGAACTTAAAAAATGTTGTACTAATTTTGCAAATACTTTTTCTCATAATAACTTGTGTGATGTAGACTTAAATGATTTTATTTCGGAACTTAAAGTATTGCAAACGATTTTGCCAAATGTGTTTATGTCCGCGGTTGAAATATTAGAGTTTGTTAAATATAAAAATTGTTATCCAAATGTTGTCATTGCATATCGAATTCTATTAACTATACCGGTTACCGTAGCATCCGCCGAAAGAAGTTTTTCAAAATTAAAATTATTAAAAAACTATTTGAGAACATCAATGTCACAAGAAAGATTGAATGGTTTGGCTATATTATGTATAGAGAAAGATATGTTAGATAATATTAAATGTGATACCATCATTATTGATGACTTTGCCTCTCAAAAGGCTCGAAAATGTAAGTTTATTTAGAGTTTTGTTTTGTAATATGTAGTTGTTAGGTTGTTTGGCACATGAGGGATTGTCCCATGGCCATTTTTTTTCCATAGGTGGGGAGTCCCCAGCCTGCTATTGTATTTATTTTTTAAAATTAATAAAAAAATCCGGAGGTACCGCCCTCTTTTATTATAAAAAAAGTTTATCGCTAGAGGCCCTATTTTATATTTCGCCCCGGGCCCCAAATCGGCTTGAGACGGCCCTGTTTGAAGGTTGGGGTGATGTTGAATCAAACTATCTTTTGAGGGTGAAACAATGAGAATACATGACATACTGGTGCAGTGGTTCTTCTTCAATCGTGTACATCAAGTGATGGAGGTGATGTCGTGGTGCTTTGGTTGTGTATTGGTGGAGTGGTCTGGGTGTAGCAGTCGTGGCATATTGTTGATACGGTGGCGGCACAATGGTTGTGGCTGATAATCAAATTAGATTGGAGCTTCAAGGATAAATAGAGAGGATTATGGTTTTCAAACTTGGGGACAGTAATATAAAAAGGTTTTTAGAAGATGAAGGAACGTTGTCTAGGTGGGAACTGGATTAGGGCTTCCATTTTAAACGGAAGGATAATGAAAGGTTAGTAAGTGTTCGCTCAAATCGCAAAGGTTAGTAAGTGTTCGCTCAAATCGCAGGTTATGAGCATTGACGTTCCAGATTCATTAAAAGGAAATGGGAGATATACGTGCACAAAGAGATACGATACGAAGTGAGGTGAAATATAGTAACGATCGATGAACCGTGGCATGGTGGTTGAATCGGATGATAGATGATTATGTATCCCCATATTTTCTTAGGCTCCTTCTAAGTTAAATATCCGGGAAGTTCAGTAATCAACATACTCGATAACAAACGGTAAGGAAGTATATGCATTGATTTATTGTATATTCAGCTTAAAGGTTTGGACGTCTTAAAATCTATTATTATTATATTTGGGTTCTTTTATTGGAAATATCAAGTTTTATAGATAATAAAATACTTTTTAACAAGATACACAATAAACTTTCAGGGTGTGACAAAAAAACCCCTCAATGATGTCACATATGTTTGTCGAGGTCAACCTACACACACATACACATCCATACACATACGAGGGTTTATTTAAGATTACTCTAAACTTTTATTTATACATATTTTATGGGGTGTGCTAAAAAAAACCCCTAATGATGGGGCATATGTGTGTGGGAGTCAACCTACACAAACCATACACCCACAAACATAAGGGGGTTTATTTAAGATTACTCATAGTATATGTAACATCCTTAACCCTTTAAAACGTGTAGACGACTAACTTTGAAGTATGGTTTTTATTGTGTTTTGTATCATACAAACACTGAGAGCTACTCTAATTTCTTAATAAACCAAGAGAACATGATGGTAGAATTTTCTTTCGCATTTTTAAATGTCCAGTTGTTGGGGAATTATTTTAAATAATTTTCTCGGCGACGACATTGACTTCATGCCTCGGAATTGGACATATCAAATAAAACTGTTCTAGCTTCCTTCTCCATATAAATGAATTTAGTACCGTGGTATTTAGAACAATACAGCCACTTTTCATTGTCCACTCGTAGGATAATGTCGAAAATGACTAGTTCCCAAGGAATAGCCTGCTCAGTCATCATGCTTTTGATCATTTGCAGGGTAAATGGCAGGTGGCTAGAAGCTGACACGCATTCCACATCGATGATCTCAGATGGGGTTCCTGGTTCGGCTTATCAGAAGCCTCCTGATCTTCGTATGGTAGTCTCCAATTCCTTAGAGTCCACAACAACTCTGTATGACGAAAAGAGACCTAGGTGCCATAGCATCTACGGGTTCTTGCCATGTGCAGACACAATGCAAGAAGGGGTGTTCCTGATGCTTATGTATACGTACTTGATGATGTTGGGGGAGGAATGAATACATAAAGGAAGCGAGGCTTTGTTTGTGTTACTCGGCGATCAGGATCAGGCCTTCGGTGCTAGTGTTTTCCGGGTGCTTATGGCTTTGCCAAGAATCGTCATAGTCATTGGTAAGGTACTCCAGATTTGCATCTCGCATTTCACTTTTGCGTTTGTCACTACAACAAATATAAGTATTTGATGCATTTATTTATTCGTACTTAAGGTAAACAAGTAACGACAATATATTTTATTTATCATATTTGTAAGCCGATAAATAAAGTAATACTTACAAGTTTACAAAACATAGGAATTTTTTATACCATGTTGATACTTGCACAAAATTTGACGCATAATGGGTAAAAAGAAAAATCAACACTGCTTACATTAAATAAGTAACGTACATACATACATACATACACGAAAATTAATGTCCATACATACCTTCGAACTAATACTATCTACTTGGAGATTATGTTTTCAAATTCCAAATTAACATCCAGATATATTATGCAGTATCTGGTGTCCTTGCAACAGCATCTGATGCCCAAAACCAAGTGGCTTTCGGGGTGGGCATGTATGCAGGATCCACAATCATTTCTCTCACACTCATATGGGGATTTCGCATAATATTAAGTCGAGATAAGCTTCGTGGAAAGGAATTAACTCCAGAATCCGAACATCAACCGGATTCGTCAGCAAAGTGCTTCCCGCTTAAACAAAAACTTTCAGTTTTGAATGGTTAGATCTTGGCTCTATAATCTACGACTTATGCTGCTAAATGGTCATTAAGATACTGAAATAACTAGTCTAGTTCCATTTGCCACTGTGGAACTAGTAGCTTTTATTAAGAATGCCTTTATGAGCATCGTACAACAAAGAGGTTATACATAGACATATATAAAATCTGATCGATGTACGTTTTTGACACCCGCCATACAGATACTGGTGTTAATATTGACGACCAGACTGGAAGCTTAGCTGTAATCATGCTTCTGTCGTTGATTCCATTTGCGATTATGGAACTAGTAGATTTTATTAAGATTCCATACGGGATTCTTTTCACACTTGTACTATCAAGCGTGTCACTAATTTTATGCTTTGCTCATCAGGTATCACATATATATATATATACCATGTTTTTCCCAGCTATAGCTCAAATTTGTGTGGATTCTTAAATTCAACTTTCGACTGTATAAACCATATAACTTGAAATTTCTGGATGTGCACTTGTTTTGCATGTAGGTATGGAATCCATGGATTCAGGCCAGGGGTTTGGAGTACTTGAAGCAAGAGCACTTGCGAACACGCTTTTCCTATCATGTCAGGAGGCTTGCAAAAGACGATCTTATTGATGAGCATGGAAACCCCAACCATAAGGCCTTCGAAAGGTGTGACAATTTCCTTTTGGTAGTGTTGAGGAATAATGACATAGTTAAACTTCTATTTGTCTTACTGTTTGTGGATCTCAAACCAATTGAATAACTTGCCGACTGGATTCGATTTTTCAGTATGTTCATAGCAGCAGATTCTGATAAAAACAACCGCATATCAGCAGAAGAATTGGAACATTTGATTGAAAAAGTGTTCGAATTGGAAACAGATCAAATATCCATGGAGTATGCCAAAGCAGAGATTTTGACACACTTTGACAGTGACAAAAGTGGTGAAATCAACATGTCAGAGTTCATAGATGGATGCACCAAGTGGCTGGAAAAACGGAAGAATGTGGCAAATAATTCTGCTCTAGTTTTTAAAAATCTCTGGGAGCAGGCAAGTGAAGTTTATTCGGTTTTAGTTCAGTCGTCAACATTGAGCTCGTAAACTTCTTCTGTTTGATTCCTTGATTATTGTACAGGTTAAGAAATTTGCAATAAAAAGCAAGCATCAAAAGCTCACCAAAATTGAGAAAATCATGCCAAGAATCATGAAGCAGGTCCTCGAAAGACAAGAACTAGTGACAGAAGACGGAAAAGCTGACAGAGAAAGGATAGCAGGGTAAGTTTCTTGATTTCCAGTCTTTTGAGATGTGTTATAATGGTTTTGTTGCGGGTTAAATATAGGTTGTTTACCCACCAAGATGGTAACCAAGTAATACCTAAAAATGATTTAAAAGAATTCATCAAGACTCTCGAGTTTGGCGTATCATTGGATCATGATACAGTCATGGACGAACTAGTACGTCACTTTGACAGTGATGGCAGTAGTTCGATGGAGAAAAATGAATTTGTAGATGGATTCGCTAGATGGATAGAGAAAGCAATTGATCATGATTCAAGTATCAAAGATCCAAAACATGCAATAGCTAAGTTTGACGAGGTAATTTATAAGAAATAGTTGATTGTTTAATCTTTAGAATTTTTTTTCTGTTAACTCCTTGTATAATGATTGACCTTTTTGCAACTTTTCAGGATTCTTGGGGAGAAATTGACGGACCTATGAAAATGGAGAAACCTAAAATAACTATCTTGTATGTTGTTTTTGGTGTTGGTATCATTTACTTGATTTCCGGAGCATTCATACAAAGTGTCATACAGTTCTCAAATGCGGCTCACATACCTTTTCTCTTCACGTCATTTGTTATGGCCCCACTTGCCATGAACACTAAAATGATAATAATGGCACTCCTCAATACTGGACCACGTGTTTCACAGAATGCATCTTTGACATTTTCAGAGGTTTGTACACTTTTGGCTTGTTATGTACTTTGTTTTAATGAATAAAAAAAATCGCAACTGTAAGGCAAAAAAACAATCGACTAGGAAGGTGTTCCTTTCAAATCCGTCAAGATTATTATTCTATCCAGAAATACTTGCACCATTCGGTATGAGTTATAGTCCAAAGTAATAATATGAATATTTGTTTACTATCTGCAGATTTATAGTGGACTAGTAATGAATAACCTTCTTGGGTTAACAACCTTGCTTACTACGGTATATATCAAAGGATTATCGTGGAGCTATTCGGCTGAGGTGCTAACCATCATGATACCTTGCATAATTGTTGGCTTATTCGCCTACAACCGTGAGACCTACCCTCTTTGGGCATCAATCTCTGCGATGCTTCTTTACCCGGTCTCCATTTACATATACTATGTTTTTGAATCCTGAAATGCTTGTTGATGGATGAAAAAGCTTAATGTCCTATTTGATTCGAAATAAAATAAGTTAATGTTCTCTTATTTATTCAATAAATTCCAATACATTCCCTTAAATTTCCTTTACAAAAATCCCTAGGTACATTCTCCAAGGTAAGATACTATATCTTTTTTCATTCACATACTCTCAATTTAAATTCTTCAAAATTCGTTAATACTCACAACATAAGTGTATGTCAGCTACCTTAGGTTTAAGGAATCTTTAAAGATTCGAATAATTCTCCGTGTTGTTTGGATTGTATTTATTGAAAATATATTGAGATGCTATATGTGATGTCCCAATCCCCATTTATCAATCCATATACATTTGCCTCTCAGACATTGCTCAATTTAGGGAAAAGTAAACAAGTTCTTAACTTGTGTGATTATCGCTAAACCTTGTTGAAGTTGGTACAAGTTTTGCTAACAGTAACTGATTTAATGCTTATTAGTGAAACGAAAATGCTCTTAAATGGAAGCTAGAATAAAGACTTGATCAAAAACAATACGTTGACCCGTAGAAGGCATACTGAAACCTCTTTGTTGCATGAAAATGTGTTGCTACCAGAATGCAGCTTTTTCTGAACTTGTTGCATTTGATTGTGCTGCATTAACACTAATACGTTTCTTCTTGCAACATTTTTCCATTGCTGCTACATGTTTATTTATGCAAAGGTTCCAAAAATAATGCATATTAAAGAGTTATTATTTGTTTAAAATACCTCATATTTATTTAGAAAATTTTCATATTTATAAGGGTTATTTAAGTATCATCAGGAGACTTTGTAAGACTATTATATAAGGTCATTTAGAGGTCAACTTTTATTACTCCTTTCATATTCTTTTCTCCTCTATCGTTGGAGATTTATCAGCCACACAACATTCCCAATATGCAGTGGTAGTTCATGTTGAACACGACTCTCTTTGTGGGAAACACAAACACTTTTATTAAGACCATTTAAGAGGATATTACACTTTTTGAGACACTACTACACTTTACTTTGTTGAAGTGCTTCTTGCATTCTTGGACTTTTTTTGGATTGGTTTGCTGCAAATGAGATCCACCCTTATTTATAGGTGTTTTCACCTCCTCTTAGGAAGGTTCTATATATTACTACACACTTAGTACATACATGATATATCTAGAACTATTTACCAAGTTCTATATCTATTTACAAGCTACTATATGTTTCTAGAATGTTCCACCATATCCTAGAGAAGTCTGGGATGTTCCACGGTCCTATAGAAGGTTCCATAACCTTCTAGGGTCTTCCATTTCATTCTAGAATATTTTAGATTCTTTTGGAGTGTTCTCTAAACTTCCATTGTCTTCCACGATGTTCTAGAATCTTCTAGAACATTCTAACTTCTCTTACATATTGGGTTAAACTTGTTGGGCTAATCTTTATTGGGCTAGTAATGATACTTCAACACTCCCCTTCAGCACTAGCCCACATTCGTCGTACCATGTAGTGCTGACAGTGAAATCCCTCACGTTTTCTAGTACTTAGCCCTTTAGTAAATAAGTCGGCTATTTGGTCATCAGTCTTGATCTATGGCATCTTGATTTCTTCCTTGAAAACTTTTTCTCTGACAAAATGATATTGTACTTCCACATGCTTTGTACTTCCACATGCATTGTTCCTGACCCGAGCTTGAAAACATTCGTAGTGGTTGACGTTCGGGTATTATGTCCTGCATAGTCAGCATCACAATATCCAACTAGCTTGTAGTCATCTCCTTTTTTATACAAAAGACCATACACAATTGTTCCTTTAAGATATCTCAAGATCCATCGAGCAGCATCCAAATGAGGCTTTTTC
Organism: Cichorium intybus; assembly: GCA_023525715.1. Classification (NCBI taxonomy): domain Eukaryota; kingdom Viridiplantae; phylum Streptophyta; class Magnoliopsida; order Asterales; family Asteraceae; genus Cichorium; species Cichorium intybus. Next base: position 78,864,929 of record CM042013.1, on the reverse strand, counting down.
AGACTTTACATGTACCGACTCATAACTCCAATTGCATAAGAAATGTTGGGCCAAGTCAAAGTTAGTTAAATAAGACTACCCACCAGTTTTCGATATATTCTTCCATCTTCTAACTCTTTTCCTTCGTGTGAACATATCTTAGCATTTGGCTCTATTTGTGTTGAGACTAGCTTGCATTCTAACATGCCAAGCTTCTAGAGTATATCTCTTGTATATTTTTGTTGTCAGAGAAACAACCCTTCTTTTGTGCGACCAACTTCTAGCCCCAAGAAGTGTTTAAGCTCTCCTAACTCCTTCATCTGGAAGAGAACCGATAGATTTTCTCTTGTTAGATGAATTTCTCTTGGCACCTGCTTCAATCCACAAAGAGCTTTCTGTAGCTTCCATACTCGATTGCAATTTGTTGCTTCCTCAAATCCCTTTGGTTGGTTCATGTAGATCTCTCGGTCCAACTCCCCATGTAAGAAATGTAACGCCCCGTTTCTCGATGCGTCGGTTTTTGGCAAAATAATTATTTTAAGCGATAAATAATAATATTTAATAAATAAAATAATCATACTAAAAACGTAAACGTTAAATTATTTGGATGAGGGGGGGGGGGTATAGTGTCATTATGGAAAACTTAAATTAAAGGTAAAGGGTTGATTGGGTAAAATAAAAATAAAGCATCAAACTAAAGGGGCTAACCTTGCCATATTGCAAAAGTTAATTGAATTATTCATTGCAAAAGTTACGTGAATGGGCTGTATTTCTGAGATCCGATTTTTGGATCTGAATTCTTGGTCTTAATCGCGAGACTTGGGTTTAAGATGGGAGAACTCGCATACCAACCCTAGTGTGCCGTGATCTTCTTTTCTCTTTCTCTCTCTCTCTCTCTCTCTCTCTCTCTCTCGGTTCTATTGCTGCTGCGGTGAACTTTCTTTCCATCCATCTCTCGTTTTCTTTAGCTATTGCCGCAAGCTTTTAGTGGGAAAAAGAAGTGTGTGTTTGATCGTGAGGAAGCAAAGGGCAAGCAGTAGGGCTGTAGGTGGCTTGTAGAGGTAAAGTCTTTTCTTATTTCCATCCCTTGTTCTTAACTGTGATCATCGTCTGCATCACCACACCTCCACCCCGTGAGGTGTGTGGGAGTGTGTGTGCAGGTGTGTGCATGGCTTTATCCCTAGTTCCATTCTGATTTTGGTGTTCTAAGTTCATGTTTCAAGCTTCACCATGAGATCCTTGGTTTCTTGTTGCCGATTGCCACACACTCACACACATCATTGTGTGTGTATGTGTGTTTATATGTGGAGCATGGCAATACTAGTGAACTCTATTTTTATTAATATGATTTTATAATGTCCATGAACTTATTTCAGCCCCTTCAGGTCTTAGTTTATGTCTTAATGGGTTATGAGGTTGAAAACCTTAACCCTAGTTATCATTTTATGTGAGTTTAAAGTTCCTGAATATTGGGTCCGTTTGTAAAATGCATATAAAATCGGGTGAGTGTCCATTCTGGATGATCTCTATATCCCTGAATTTCTATTTGAGTCTAGTTGGTTCCCTTAAAAGGGTCTGATTTGATTCCGACCCTGAGTCATGTGGAATTGCCCATTTCCACTTATTGGTCCAAGTGCTATCAGTTTTGGTCTTCTGTTTTGTTAAATTCATAATTAATTGAAGAATAATCTTTTGAAGGCTAGGCCACTTGGAAAGGTTTAAGTTAGGTGTCTAGTATTCTCAAACCAAAAATCAGAACCTAACTATTTGTCTATTTTGGTTTATGGTTCTATCTTTGAAGGGTGGTTCCGTGGGTGGACTGATTGTATCAGTCTACTTTGGGGATTTTTATTTTCTTATTGGAGAACTATTTTGACCTGAGGTCAGGCCCTGTGATCTTGTTCTTGGGCCTAGTTTACCCCTGATTTTTATTGGATTTTATTTTTAAACTCTCCTGGCTTTTATATTGCAAATCTTGCAACTGGCTCGAAAATCAGTCTTGCTGTTGGATTCCCTTTTTGTAGTAATTGTTTTGGTTAGGGGTCTTGGGTTTTATAGTGAGTGTCTGGGCTTACCAAAACTTAAAGAAAACATATAATAAGTATCTATTTATATTATGATTAGTTAATGTATTTTGTAGTAACTTAAAATGCTTTATAGGAGTATAAGGTAATCGAGTGGAGCTTGAGGTGAGTTTCTCACTACATTGTGTGAATGTTATATGTGCTCTACTATAGCTCGTGTGTGCTTATAGGGTGTGTGTGGGTAGTATCAAGCCTTTTGTATGTCTAGCGTGTGTTGATATGTTGGTGTGTAGTTAGTACTAGACGGGTCTAGGTCTAGTATATAGAGGTTATGGGCTCGACGTGCTGAGCAATATATGGTGGCTAGACGTACTGAGCAATATAGGGTGGCTCGACGCACTGAGCAATATAGGGTGGCTCGACGTACTGAGCAATATAGGATGGCTCAACGCACTGAGCAATATAGGGTGGCTCGACGTACTGAGCAATATAGGGTGGCTCGACACACTGAGCAATATAGGGTGGCTCGACGTACTGAGCAATAAAGGGTGGCTCGACGCACTGAGCAATATAGGATGACTCGACGCACTGAGAAATATAGGGATGCCCGACAAGATGCACTAAGTGGATAAGCATGGCTCGACGAACAGAGTATGCGCGGCTTAGAGTGCTGAGCGAAGGAGCACGACTCAATGTACTGGGTAGAGTAGACTATGTGTTTATTTTACTATGTTGTGGTGCTGTGTCTTTTCTGATAGGGATAGGGTATGTGTGACTGATATGCCATGTATGTGCTGAAACTCACTAAGTTGTGTGCTTACCCTTTCCCTATTAAATCATTGTTTCAGGTTCCACAGGTGTAGGTGATGGCAAAGCGTGATGCGTACACACTGATGCTGCTTCATTTGGATATTTATGTTTTGTTGATTTGATGTCCGTTGGTTTCCGCTGTTAATGTTTTTTATTTGACAATGAAATGTTTTTAAAAGAATTGAAGGATGTTTATAAGTGATATATTTATGGTTAATGACGGGTTTGATTAAAATGATGTTTATAATTAAAGTAATTATATAATATGATTGTTTGCTTTACGGAAAATGTTTCTTAAGAATTTTAAATTTACCATAAAAACTGGGATGTTACAACAAAGCATTCTTCACATCCATCTGCCACAATTTCAAGTCTTTACTAGCTGCAAGTGCAAGCAGAACTCGTACAATAGTGATCTTTGCCTTTGGACTAAACGTTTTATCATAGTCTAGTCCATACTGTTGAGAGAACCCCCAAGCTACCAGCCGAGCCTTGTGTCTCTCGATTGATCCATCTGGGTGACGCTTTATTTTGTAAACCCACTTACAAGATATAGGTTTGACGTCTCTTGGTTTAGGTATAATCTCCCATGTTTGATTCTGCTCCAAGGCTGTAATTTCATCTTCCATAGCCTTTTGCCAAGCTTTGTTTTGTGATGCTTCTTCATATTTCTCTGGCTCTTTAACACCGTCATCTAAAATGGCCGCATTAGCATACTTGGGATTTGGCTTTCGGATTCTTTCTGTCCTTCTCAGTTGTGTAAGTAGTGTTTCCTTCTCAGCAACTTTGTATGGTTGAGTTACTTATTGCTTGCTATCATCAGTGTCACTTTGATCTTCAAGCGCATCAACACTTGACCAAATGTGTCTAGTTTCCTCCCCCACCTTTCGTCGCAGAATTTCTTCAATGTCTTTTGAGTCAAGCAAGACTTTCTTCTCCAACGACCACCATGAAAATGTTTCATCAAACACTACATCTCTTGAGGTATAGCATCTTCCATTTGTTTGATCACAACACTTCCACCCCTTTTCTTTGATTGTCTTATCCAACAAATATAAACCTGACTGCTTTCTTGTCGAACTTCTTACGTAAATGACTAGGAACAAATATGTAGCAAACGCAGCCAAATACTTGGAAGTAGCTAACTGTAGGTTTCATGTTCCATAGTGTCTCAAAAGGTGAGATGAAACCTAACCTTGGTTGTGGAAGTTTGTTTATCACATGGGCAGCAGTTCGCATTGCTTCAGCCCAAAATCTTCTTAAGACATTTTCGCGTGTAGCATGCTTCGACAAATTTATGCCAGATGTCGATTATTTCTCTCCGGTAAACCATTTTGTTGGGGTGTGTTGGCACATGTGTACTGATGACATATTCCACATTCTTTCAGATACTATTTAAATTCTTGTGAGGTGTTATTTCCCCTTTTATCCGAGCGTAAACAATGGATCTTCATTCTCACTTCTCCTTCAACTATTGTCTTGAATTCTTTAAACTTTGAGAATGTGTCAGACTTTTCTTTCATGAAGAAAACCCAAACATATATTGAGTAGTCATGAATAAATGTTAACATGTACCGTATCCCACGGACTGATGTTTGCTTGACTGCAACGGACATCCGAGTGAATTAACTATAGTGGTTTCTTTGCTCTGAACTTTGACTTTGTGTATGGTAATTGATGAGCTTTACTATACTGGCATCCAACACAGACAACATCTGTTTTGACTTCAAGTCGATGTAGGACTTTGAGCATGTATTTCTCCATTATTACCTTCAATTTATGACACCCAACGTGTCTCAACCTCGCATGCCACAAATCAGCTGTCTCATTCTTTCGAGTCTTGTATACATAGGCAGACTCTGTCAAGAGCAAATAAACGAACTCCACTCTCCGTCCTTCTATTGTTGGCTTTTCGAAGATCTTAAGATCTTTATAGACCTTCACATATTTTGTCCCAAATAAGACGTAGGTTCCTGATAATGTTAGTTGTGACACTGGCAATAAGTTCTTATTCATACCCGGTGTGACAACCAAAATTTTTTTATAAGATAGAAAGTTTGATGCTTAAATACTTATGTGTTATAACCAAGGGAAAAATGGTCAAAAGTGGTAAAAATATAGAAATTTATTTTCAAGACCTTTAATTAGGTTAGAATGAAGTGTTACTTCATTTAGAAATTTTCATTAAAAAGGTGAGGACAAAAATGGAATTTTGTGGACAAAAGTGAATAAAACTTTTGCCAATTCTTTACAAACTATCATCTAAACATGTATAAGTATTTGGGATAAAGTCATCATCAAGGAGACTTTTGTAGATTTTGATGTAATAAGAATATAAGAAAAAGATTCGGGTCCTTTGGATTTATAATGAAGAAGTTATGACATGTTAAAGATGGCCAAAAAGAGACAAAAATGGCCAAAGGGTCATGTTTGAGGGTCTACAAAGTAAAATCTATTCCGATTCAACTTTAAGTCAGTTGGGGAATGTTGTTAAGCCCATTCTCACCTTACTAAAGGTATAAAATTTATAAAGATTGGATATCTTATGTTGGAGTTATGATGCCGTAAAGTTTGGGAAAAACCAGATAAAATGTTGGAATTTTATTTAAGGCATGAGCTGGCAGGGGTATTTTCGGAAATTTGAAAATGAGTTAATAAATTTAACTCAGGTTTATCCCTTGTCACATATTTTCTCCTATGGGTAATTTCTAAAACACGTATTCAGTAGAAAAGGGAAAAGAGAGATCGAGAGGCAAAATCGGGATAGGCAAGAAGCACACACACAACGTGTGTGTGTGTGTGTGCGTGTTTGCGGTTTATCTACATCAAGAGAAAAGTTTGAGTGAGGCAGAGAAAAAAGAGACAGTGAGATCAGAAACAGAGAAGCAGACGGCAATGAGTCCCCGGTTGACGGTGGCAGATGGCCTTGACGACGTCGAGGGTCGAGGAATACACCCCTTTGGTCCGATTTATGCTGCAGTAACCTCATAACTTCAGAAAGTTTCTTCTATGGACAAAAATTGAAGGTAATTCCTATGAACCCTAATTTGATTCTGAAATTGGAATTGGAATCCTTTAATGCATGTTAGAAATAAGTTATGTTATGAGATTAAGAGTACAAACAAGCTGTGAAATTGAGGTTTTGACTTTGGATTTTTGAAATTGTCTTGCCAAGGTTTGTAGACTCTAAAAGTCAAAGATATGATAAGGAGGAATAGGATGTCAAAGCTGAAATTAGTTTGAAATACATGGATTATGTTGGTAATTCTTTAGTTGTTTGAAGTTCACTTGATGTTATAGATTGAAATTAAGAAATCTTGAAGTGGCACTAATTTCTTCATAGTATCATGCAAAGGGTTCGAGAACATTGATTTACAAATGTTTGTGCTTATTGGGTTAAGAACTTATTATTTTGGGTTAATGGTAAATGGAAGCTTGATACTTTATGATTATATGTATTTTAAACAGAAAATTTGAGTCATTGATGGAGAAATGGATTAACAAAATCCATGGAACTAGTTAACTTCATCTTGGGATCGTATTGAAAGGTAAAGTTCAACTCGGAATCTATTTTTATGTTGGTAGAAAGAGGATTACACTTGAAATAAAGTTAATTGCCATTTTTATGCATTGTTAGCACTCATGACGAGTAATCTTGGTAAATCATGGATTTTTATAAAAAGAATTATGTTAAATCTATTGATGGAATGTAATATGGCAATAAAGTGTCGTAATAGAATGGAATTTGACGATTTTTATAATGGACTTGGTTGGGATGGAATTGGTGTTTCCACCATTTAAAAAGGAAAAGAATGGAACTATGTACTTACATAAATATGGGACAAAACTAGATAATTGGAATGGAATTGAGAATTCCACCTTTTATGGGACAATTTTAGTTTAGGCAAGAATACTGTGAAAACAAGCGTATGAATTGGTTAAATGAAGGTTATGAAATGTTGCAAACATATTGGTTTTATTGAAACGGAAAAATGTCATAGTTTACATCGGTTTCTATTTTTAGCAACTTTATTGGATTAGTTTTGCCAAAATGGTATAAAAGAGTAAAATGACGGATGTTTTTGACATCTAAGCAACTAGTAATGTTTTATAAGGATGTTAAACTTATAAATTTATTTAAATTCCATGTTAAACCCAAGACATTTATGATTTGTCAAATTTGGGAAAAAAAGGGTAAAGTTGGCAAAATGGGTATTAAGTTTTGTTAATCATGTTTAATCATTGAAATAAGACCCGATAATGATTATAAGAAATTCAAGAATGATTAGACCATATTATATGACTGGTTGTGAATCATAGCTCTAATCTTTTATTAATTTTATAGACATAGAATGATGCTTGGAAGCAAGAAAGTCTAGAGATATGTGGATTAGTGTAGCTAGACATACCTAGCTACCGAGGTGAGTACATGAGCATTTTTACTAGGCACATAGCAACAAGTTTTAAATATTGAATGTTTTATATTAAATGTTATGCCATATGTTTTATGAGTAATGATCTTTCCAAATGGTTTTTAAAACTTAAATTAGCAAGTATTTGCAAAGTTTTATGTGGCTTTTTAATGTGACTCTATATACAAAATTTACCATCCATGACATGCTTATGAAAGTTTACTGTTATGTTTCGAAAGTATGATTTGATATTAAGCTGAAAATGATTTGAAAATAATGTTTTGACATTAGCCTTAATGTGATTTCGAACTAGTAATTTGATGTCAAGTAATATTATGTTTTATATGGCTAGTATTTAAGATATAAACGGATGCAAAAATGTAAGTCAGTATTGTTGTCGTCAAAACAACTCACTTGTAGTTGTTATGTCATTTAAGTCTTAATCCATTTATTTACCTTATTATTTGACTATTAGATTTACGAGCAAGCATTACTCGATCATTTAATAGTATAGTTTTGGTAAGTAAATGTATCGAATTTCTACAGGGAGTTGTTAACTATCTTAGAGTTTGCAATTCTTAATCAAACAATTTTAGGGCGAGTTTTAGTGAAAACTCGTAAAACCAAGTTTTGGAATATTTATAAAAGAGATAAACTAAAGATATGCTATGGTTGTAATAACACAACAATAGAGATATGGTATGATCAAATAATAACAAAGCAAACTTTCACCTAGGATTTGTTGATTCATATAAACTTAGGTTGACTAGTTTTTGATTATGTGCAATGAGTTTAAATAGGTTGCATTAAGTATAGGATCCTATGGTCAATTCACCAATTCTAGTGACTTTTAAGTTATTATAGTACAATGATCATGTAACTAAACAACTTATAGTCATGAAATATTTATATAAGCTAGCATGCAAACATAGTCCATATCCTAATGGTCATAGCAATATGTTTATACAATCAATGGTCATGAGTTGTAATTAAATGTGATATAAGTTTTATTTCACTAATCAAGTTCATAATTTAGATAACTTTCCTAGTTAAATGGCCAATAGCTAGTCCAACGATATATAATTGTCAATTACACATCATACGGTTCATATAATCAATAGGTTTAAATGGTCAATAAACCTTAATCACATGAAGATGGTTATCAAGAATATAAACCCTAATCTCATTTAATATGTATAGCATGCAAGTTATATATCCTAACCAATGTTAAACTCGAATCAAGAACTAAATCAACACATGTTTATATTAATGAATCAACATCTCCTAGGCAAAAGTTACAGGGATTTAGCCTAGCATGGTATCAAATGTACAACAACAATATGAAGAAGACATGATAAAAGATACCAACCGGTTTACAATCGATGAATCCTTGCTTATATTGAAGACCTTAACTCCTTCTTGTTATGAAAATCACTCTCAATGACATGTAAAAATGATAAATACACGAATATATATCTGAACTATAGTTTCCTTGCTTTCTATGGTCTGTCTTAAAAGAAGAGGAGAAGGCCTCTATTTATAGTTCCAGTTCCAGACATCATCGCGTCGCGATCCAACATAGGTCGCGTCGCGATCTTTGTAACGTGCTCTTTTGTACTGGCCACTATCCCGATGAGTGGACTGTGGTTGGTGTAATGAGTATGCCTCCTGATCAGTGGAACGTGGTTGGTGGATCGCATCGCGACCCCATAGAAGATCGGGTCGCGATCTCATAGGGTCGAGATCTCTTCATCGTGTCGCAATCTTTTTGTCAGCAATCTGTCACCACATTGTCAGCAGATCGGGTCGCGATCCTGAGTGAGATAAGGTCGCGATCTGGCTCCTGTTGGGCTTTTTCCTTTATTTTTCGCGTGTAAGTCTCTATATTCAGCTCTTTTCTTCCCACAAGGCAATTACACTTCTTTTGTTCACTTTTAAGCTTGTATTCAGCTCCTTCTTTATCCGCAAAGCCATTTTCCTGTGTTTTGGTAATTTTAGCGTATAAGTATCTTTTATCTTTAGATAATACCAAAAACACGTGTTTAAGCACTCGATATTGCCCGAAATATATGTATAAATTAGGCAATATCAAAATACCCCACACTTGAACTTTGCTTGTCCTCAAGCAAACTACAATTTAGAATCAAGCCAGCAATTTAGATGTTCAAACAACTTTCCATTTGCTACCAATGATCTTAGCATTTATTACCGATGTTAAGAATAATGATTTAAGAATAAACATAGTGGATTATATCTAGTCTTATGTTCATATTTATAACTTTTCCAAAAATTTACACAAACTCTCTTTCTAAAAATGACAAGTCCTTAGTTTGAAAAATACTCATCTTTACATAACATTGAATACACCCTCTAAAAATTCTTTTACCTCAAAACTTTTTGTCGAGTTTCCCATATTTAGAATTCGATGCTGAACTTGATTTATCGATTAAGTTGATTTAATAATATTCTCTCGCACCTTTGAAACTCGTGACTTTCTATGGAACTCTTGATTACAAATTTTCAACTCATGATTGTACAGAGTTTACTAATTCAAATTCCAAAGGCCACTAAGAAAATTCCATGACTTTCGATGACACCCGTGTAGCGAGCTTTCGACAATATTATCCCAAACCAGTTGGTTTTAGGTAATAAGGAGTAGAAATGCCAGTAGGCCCCATTTTATGTCTACCTGCTCGAATGTCAAAGGCTACTGATTGAATTTTCTTTCCTGAGTTTCTCTTTTATGGATTTACTTGAATTTTGCTTTAGATCTCATTAGATTTCTTGAGAATTTTTCTCATTTTAAGCTCATTTATCGAGGCTTAGCTTCCTCAATTCAGTAAATTTGTACATCTATAAATAGAGAAACTGACTCAATCTTTTTTGGTAAAAACTCAATTTTTAACAATTGATAAATTTTCAAAGGGTCTATTTCTTAATTTATGCAAAACATTTTGTAACTACCACCCTAGAAACTTGTCATCTAAAGAATTTGATTTTGTATAAAAATTTGAAAAACAAAAATATATGCATCAGATTAAATTTAATCTACGAATTTATTTTCAAAATATTTTTCTTAACAATTATCTATTAGCATTCAATCTTTGGAAAAGTTGTTTGAAGATAAAACAAATTTAAATTGGTTTGGTTGATTTTTGCAGTTTGACGCTCTTACCCCACACTTATCTTATATAATAGTCTTTATTGTATATAACATTTAAATCAAAAGGGAGTTTTAATTGGAATGGACTCCCCTTGGGTAATGAGCTGTGTTGGTTAAAGGAATTTTTCCACAGAAATAACTTGTTGAACTGACTGCCAGCGTCTGATCAATACCACATTCTGCATCAATACTCGGAAACATATTAAACACACATGCAATTATAAATAAAGCACACCACACTTAAATAAAAATCAAAATAATCCCAAAATATTTAAATACACAAAATAAAATAAAATCAATCATCAACGTCATCAAATGCAGAACCTGAAGTACCCGTGTCATTGCCATAATCCTGTAGATAGTCTGGTGGTACAAACCAAGTGGGGACAGGGGGAACATAAGTCGGGTACGGAATGGATGGCTGGAAACCCTGACTCTCGAAGTACTCCTGCATGGTATGCGAAACCCACTGGTCGTGTACCTGTCTCCTCAAAATATCGCGCTGTATCCTCTGCATGTCGCGCTCCCTGCTCAAATCCATCCTGCTCATCTGCTGGGATAAGTAGCGTAAATCAATCTCTGGCTCTAGGTCAGCATGCTGTACTGGAGATCTCTGCCGGCGTCGATGCTAAGCTCTGGGAGCTGGCTTTGGCTGTGGCTGTGGCTGTGGGTCTGGCTGTGGCTGTGGGTCAGGCTGAGCATCCATGTCATGACCCTCTTCAGCAGGGTCATCTGCCAGAATGAATGAAGCACCGTGATCGTCTCGACCGATCACTCTCATCAACTCCAAATAGCCCTTCTGCATAAATCGCGGGTCTGACCTCGTGAGTCCCCGCGCGTGAGGAGAAGAGAAAACATCAAAAGATTTGCGAGCCTGGATATAAAATGCCCACCACTGATGGGGCTCTTCGCCTTCGCTCCCTTTGCTTTCCTGGCAAGGAAAACTGCAAGTGTGTATGGGACATTGAGGCACACACCCTCAGATAGTAGGCACCACAGGTAGAAGACATCGTCAACTGATACCTTCTCGCCTCCCTTACGGTGATTAACCATAGTGGCTACGAGTCTATGAAGCAAGCGGTGGACAGGGGAGCGGGTACGGCTCTCCACCGCGGTGTGTGAATTAAAAACCTCATCGGCTAGCAGACGCCAAACATATACTAAATGGAACTCCTCGGGCTGGTGCTTGAGGCAAGCCTCAAAAAATGTGGAGAATCTAGGGGAGACAGTCTCCTCCCTCATGTATAGACCTAGGCGTATCCCTAGGTCCAGTACACTGCACTCGCGGCTAACTCCTCCTAGCCTGAAGGAGAAAGCAGTCCTATCCGTCAGTTCCTTGTGCTGCTCGAAATGTACAGTCGATATGAACTCTAGCGTGATCTCTCGGAAGATGGGCTCCTGGAAATGGAAAAGTCTGTCCCAGGCATGACAAGTGAAACCAGAAGCAGCGTGGATTTTGGTTGTGAACGCTGCTAGACGGTGGTCTAGCCCGACCGTGGCTGCGAAATCCCAGTCTAGAGATGGAGGTACATGAATGTCTTTTTTATGAATTTTTGCCAACTCGCCAAAGTACCGCTGTCGCCTCGCATCGTTAATTGTGGCGGGAAATTGGAGCCACGGATGCGTAGGTAAATCCTCAGGTGGTTGATTTTGTCCTCTTCTTCCTGCCATTAATCTGTGAAAGAAAAATTGAAATAAAAAATAGAAAATATTAGCTTGAAAATAATAAAGAAAAAATAAGATTTTTGCTCCTGGTTGACGATCGGGTCGCGATCCATAGGTATCGGGTCGCGATCTTCTGGTCGGGTTGGGCTTGGATGGTCCTGATCGCTGTCGGGTCGCGATCCTCGAATGGATCGGGTCGCGCTCATCAGATGGGTCCGAAGAACATCTCTGATCGGGTCGCGATCCAAGAAATTGTTCAAAGATCGGGTCGCGATCGATGAATGTCCGACCTAGGGTTTGCGATTTTTCACTTATTTCAAGCCAAATCTTATCTATTTTAGTAGGTTTTATTCAGGAATCGAATCCTCGGGATGATCTAGCAATCTAATATGCAAACTATTTCAAATCCGGGAATCAAATAAAACCTAATTTCATTTCAATTTCACACACATCTACCTTATTTGCAATGTAACACGAAGAGGGATCGGGGATTTACATACCTTGGTTGATGATTTCGACTCTAAAAAAAAACTGGAAAAACTTGATCGCGATTTACCGTAGAGATTGGGGTGCGAAGTTTGTATGTGGGTAAAAGTGGAAAGGAATGTACCGATCCTCTATTTACCTATGCCGCTACGTCGGGTCGTGATCCGTTATGGGATCGGGTCGCGATCTTCAAAAACACGGGCCTTGGCTTTTCCTGGAGGCAGAGATCGCGCCCCTATAGTCTTCATGATCGGGTCGCGATCGTGATCAGTGGTATTTTCTTTTCTCCCTTTTTTTTGATGATCTTATTTATTTTATTTTTATTTTTATTATTTTTATTTTTATTATTTTTATTATTTTATTTATTTATTTATTTATTTAATTTTTTTTTTTAAGACAAATGGAAAAACAAAAATAATACATACCAATCAACAAACTCGGGTTGCCTCCCGGAAGCGCTTCTTTTTCATAGATTTGGAGTCTTTTTAGCTAGACTCCATTCCCCTCTAAGGTTCTACTGTTTGGAGTGGGATGTCTTCGCGTTCGTTCTCGTCTTGAACGCCTTCTTCATACCTCTTTAACCTGTGACCGTTCACTTTAAAACTTCCTCCACCTTCCTTGAAAAGATCCACAACCCCGTGTGGATATACTTCTTTGATTGTGAACGGACCATACCATCGTGTCTTCAGCTTTCCAGGGAAAAGTCTTAATCGTGAATTGTAAAGTAGGACTTTCTCCCCTGGTTGGAAATCTTTGTTTCCTTTTAACCTTGAATCGTGCCACCTTTTGGTTTTATCTTTGTAAATTAATGAGTTTTCGTATGCGTCATTTCTTAGTTCATTTAGCTCGTTTAATTGACACAAACGATTAGTACTGACAAGATTAAAGTCCAAGTTACACGTTTTTAAGGCCCAGAATGCCTTGTGTTTAACCTCTACTGGGAGGTGACAAGCTTTTCCGTACACCAATCTGTATGGGGTAGTGCCAATTGGTGTTTTGAAAGCGGTTCGAAAAGCCCAGAGTGCATCGTCAAGCTTTTCTGACCAGTCCTTTCGGCTACTTCCCACGGATCTTTCTAAAATGCGTTTTAAGGCTCGATTTTTGATCTCTGTTTGACCACTTGATTGCGGGTGATATGGTGTGGATATTCGATGGGTTACCCCATACTTATTTAAAGCATTCTCCATTTGTTTGTTGCAAAAATGAGTACCCCTATCGCTTATAAGAGCTTTAGGGACACCGAAACGTGCAAAAATGGTTTTCAGAAATTTAACCACACCTCGAGCATCATTTGTTGGTAAAGCTTTTGCTTCAGCCCACTTTGATACGTAATCCATCGCAACCAATATATATTTATTTCTGTGGGAATTAGGAAAAGGTCCCATAAAGTCAATACCCCATACATCGAAAATTTCACATACCTGGATAGAATGCAATGGGATTTCATTTTTGGACGAGATATTACCCGCTCACTGACACGGATAGCATGTCTTGACGAAATTTGTTGCGTCTTTGAAGATAGTGGGCCAATAAAAGCCCGCTTCAAACACCTTTCGTGCGGTGTAATTTGCTCCGTGATGTCCACCTGTAGGTCCTTGATGACATTGCTTGAGTATATCTTCTATCTCTTTCCCGTGTACGCACCTCCGTATGATGTTATCCGGACATGAGCGAAAAAGGTATGGTTCATCCCATAGGTAGTACTTGATATCGGCAAAGAACTTATTCTTTTGTTAGTGAGTAAGCCCTTTGACAAGCACTTTGGCTGCAAGATAGTTTACAATATCCGCATACCAGGGGGTCTCCATATCAACATGAATTGACATTACATGTTCTTCAAGGAAGTAGTCGTTCACTTCCTTTTCTTCCCTTGCCTTTTGCTCCGGATTTTCCAGTCTTGACAAATGATCAGCTGCCAAATTCTCAGATCCTTTCTTGTCTTGAATTTCTATATCAAATTCTTGTAACAGCAAGACCCAACGAATCAAACAGGGTTTGGCATCTTGCTTATTGAACAGGTACTTGATTGCAGAGTGATCTGTGTAGACAACGGTTTTTGATAAAATTAGATAAGGTCTGAATTTATCAAAAGCATACACTACTGCCAGGAGTTCTTTTTCAGTCGTTGTGTAGTTTTCTTGGGCAGGATTCAGAGTTTTGCTGATGTAGTAGATTGGCTTGAAATTCTTGTCGATTCTTTGGCCTAGGACAGCTCCCAACACGATATCACTTGCGTCTGTCATCAGTTCGAAAGGTAGGTTCCAGTCTGGGCCGACCATGATCGGGGCAGTAGTCAATTTAAGCTTCAAAAATTCAAACGCATTAACACATTCATTATTAAAATCAAATTTTACATCGTTTTGTAACAGTTGTGTTAAAGGTTTGGTTATTTTTGAGAAATCTTTTATAAATCTCCGGTAAAAACCGGCATGTCCCAAGAAGCTTCTGACTCCTTTTACATTGGTCGGTGGTGGTAGTTTAGCAATGACTTCAACTTTTGCCTTGTCGACTTCAATCCCATGTCTTGACACTTTGTGTCCCAAAACTATTCCTTCTTTCACCATGAAGTGGCATTTCTCCCAGTTGAGCACTATATTGGTTTCTTCACATCTTTTAAGCATTTTGTCTAGATTAGACAAACATTCTGTAAATGAGTTACCAAATAGTGAGAAGTCATCCATGAAGACCTCTATTGAGTTTTCCATCATGTCATGGAAGATTGCCGAGACACATCTTTGAAAAGTGGCTGGAGCATTGCATAGACCAAAAGGCATTCTTCGGTACGCAAAGATTCCTAAAGGGCATGTAAACGTCGTTTTGTCTTGATCTTCTGGGTCAATCGGAATTTGAAAGTAACCTGAAAAACCATCCAAAAAACAGTAATAGGCTTTTCCTGATAATCGTTCCAGCATTTGATCGATGAAGGGAAGAGGAAAATGGTCTTTTCGTGTTGCATCGTTTAATTTACGATAATCGATGCACACCCGCCATCCTGTCACTGTTCTCGTAGGTATAACTTCATTCTTCTCGTTGGTGATGACTGTTATTCCTCCTTCTTTGGAACGACGTGGATTGGGCTTACCCATTTGCTGTCAGAAATCGGGTAGATGATACCAGCATCGAGTAGCTTCATGATCTCTTTATCAACCACGTCTTGCATTTTTGGGTTGAGCCTTCTTTGGTGCTGGGCTGATGGTTTTGAATCTTCTTCCATCAGTATCTTATGAGAACATATGGTTGGGCTTATTCCCTTTATGTCAGAGATGCTCCATGCGATGGCATCTTTTCTCCTTTTTAGAACTTTCATAAGTTCTCCTTTCTCTTCTTGGCTTAAATCAGCTGAAATGACAACCGGGTATTCTTTGGTGTCAGTCAAAAATGCATACTCCAAATGGTTTGGGAGTATTTTCAAGTCCGGGATGCTTTGGTTCCTAGGAGATTTTTGCTTTGGCAGTACCGTTTCTTCTTGGTTAGCGAAATGTGGTTCATTTTTCAAGAGTTCCTCCAGCTCCTTCAGATCCTTTTCTGGATCGAATGATTTCTCAGCAAGTTGCATTTCATGACTATAACCTTCTTCCTGTATGGCTCTGGCTTCCTCTTCCAATATTAAATCGAAGGTGTCGATATGGAAGACTGTGTCATCACTCATCGTAGAGTGTTTGATCGTGTGATCCATGCCAAAGGTGATGGCTTTAGTGCCCACCCGAATGGTTAATTTAGTGTCATGAACATCTATCAAAGCTCTTCCTGTGGCTAAGAAAGGTCTTCAAAGAAGAATAGGGACTTCGTCATCTTCCTCCATATCCAGTATGACAAAATCTACAGGAAAAACAAACTTGTCAACTTTTACCAGAAGGTCTTCTACTATCCCTCTTGGATATGTAACCGCCTTGTTAGCAAGATTAATTGCCATTTGAACTGGTTTTGGTTCTGGTAAATTTAGTTTCTTGTAGAAAGAATATGGCATTAAATTTATGCTGGCACCTAAGTCTGCCAAACCATAGCTGCTGGCATGGTTTCCGAAGGTGCAGGGAAGATGTAAACCGCCTGGATCTCCCACTTTTTCTGGTAAGTTCTTCATCATCGATGCGTAACATTTTTCACTTAATGTTACCAGTGATACCTCTTCCATTTTCTTTCGGTTAGTTAGGAGATCTTTGAGGAATTTGGCATATTTTGGCATTTGTGTTATTGCATCAACGAATGGAATGTTGATGTTTAGCTGCTTCAAGTGCTCAAGAAATTTCTTGAATTCTTTATCCTCCTTCTCCTTCTTCAACCGTTGAGGGAATGGAATGGTCGGTTGGTGTGGTTGAGGTGAAGCTGTTTCTTTTGTTCCTCCATCCTTAGTGCTCTCCGAATCTTTTCCAGCTTTATCTTTTTGTGTTTCAAGAGTTGAGTTGATGGCGTCTTCAATGACTGCTGGTGGGATGATTTTTCCGCTTCCGGTTGTGATGGCTTTAGCTTGTGCTCGTGGGTTCGGTTCGGTGTTGGTAGGAAGTGTTCCTGGTAGTCTTTCTTGTAACACTTTTGAAATTTGGCCAATTTGGTTCTCTATGTTTTGGATAGAGGCGGCTTGATTTCTTAGTTGAACCTCAGTTGTTGTGTGTCTCTTTTCTAACCCTTCCATGAATTTACCCAATATGTCTTCCAAGTTTAGTTTCTTCTCTTGGGTATGTTGTGGGTTAAATCCTGGTGGTGGCTGTTTTTGTTGATTATAGGTATTTTGCTGGCGTTCAAATGGTGGTTGTTGCCTTTGTTGCTGGTTATAGAAATCATTTCCTCCTCGCCAGTTGTTTCTACGTATCGGGTAGTCGAATCTGTCTCCAGATGAGTAACAAGCTTCTGCTTTCTTATTACCATCTTCATCGTATGGACAGTCTTTCTGTAAGTGAGGACCGCTGCAATTGTCACAGCCCACCGTGATGGCGTGGATATTTTGAGTCATCTTTTTTAGATCTCTCCCAAATTGATCCAATCGGTTATGAATGGCGGACATTCCTTCTACTGCCTCTTCCTTTAACTTTCTTCGGCATGATGGATCTCTTGAGGAATGGTAATGGTGAGAGTGTTTTGCCAGTTCCTCAATTCTTTCATAAGCCTCGGTAGCGGTTAGGTTTATGAGGGGTCCTCTCCCGTCTAGTAGTTGTCTTGTTTGTGTGTTGATGCAGTCGTAGAACTTCTGATCTTTTTGGTGTTTTTCCATATCGTGTTGTGGACAATCCTGAATCAATTCTTTGAATCGACTCCATGCTTGGTACAAAGTTTCATCTTCGTCTTGGAGGAAGTTTTGAATATTTGCTTTCAGTTTATTTATTTTGGACGGTGGAGTGTATTCTTCTATGAAGTCCTGTTTCAGTCCGTTCCATGTAGTGATGGAACCTGGAGGCAGTCTTTTCAACCATTTCTTTGCTCCTTCGCGTAATGTCATCGGGAAGATTCGTAGCATGATTGCGTCTGAGGAAATTCCTGGAATGTTGAAGCAGTCAGTTATTTCTGTGACTTGCTTGATGTGTTCGACTGGATCTTCTTCTTCTGTTCCTTTGAAAGTAATGCCCTTAAGAGCTGAAAGGTAATGGCCTTTAAGCTCAAAATTTGCATTTTCCGGTATCTTGGGCCGTACAAGACTTGGTCCTGTTCCGTCTCGTGCTCTGTTGTAATATGCTTTCAAAGTTGGTTCTGGCTCGTTTACTGGGATGTCCATTTCTTGTCTAGGTTTTTCTTTCGAAAAAATGCTTCTTCTTATTCTTCTCCTTGCGTTAAACTCACGTTCTGGTTCGTTCAGTGCAGGTATGATATTCGGTTGTGAACTTCGGGTCATACACCGTACACAAGAATTAGAAGAAACTGCACTCAAGTTGGTTGCACCCCTTTTTTTTATATAAAAATAAAAAAAATAAAAAATTTGAAACCTTTCTAAACCTTTATGTAATCAATTAGTTATAAAAAACTGAATATCTTATCAAATCTACTATAATGCGTTGACTATCAAATAAAGAACGGCCAGGCAGGACAGTAGGGAGGCAGGACTCTTTCGGTCAATGACATTTCGAAAATCCAACAACCAGACCGAATCTGTCTATTCTGACACCGTTCTTGTAAGTAGAATTACTAGCATTATAGTTGGACCGATAATCAATTTAGTTTGACATAACTGAATAAATTGCAAGCAGGTCTTGAAATTATTTAGCAAGGAAACAAGAGAAACATATGAAAGATTTGAATCAACTTGAAATTTCAACTTCCTATGGTAAAAACCGTAAAAAGGATCGATTGATTAACAATTGTAAACAATAAAATTAATTGAATAACTCTCCGGCAACGGCGCCAAAAACTTGTTGTCGTCAAAACAACTCACTTGTAGTTGTTATGTTATTTAAGTCTTAATCCATTTATTTACCTTATTATTTGACTATTAGACTTACGAGCAAGCATTACTCGATCATTTAATAGTATAGTTTTGGTAAGTAAAGGTATCGAATTTTCACAGGGAGTTGTTAACTAACTTAGAGTTTGCAATTCTTAATCAAACAGTTTTAGGGCAAGTTTTAGTGAAAACTCGTAAAACCAAGTTTTGGAATATTTATAAAAGAGATAAACTAAAGATATGCTATGGTTGTAATAACACAACAATAGAGATATGGTATGATCAAATAATAACAAAGCAAACTTTCACCTAGGATTTGTTGATTCATATAAACTTAGGTTGACTAGTTTTTGATTATGTGCAATGAGTTTAAATGGGTTGCATTAAGTATAAGATCCTATGGTCAATTCACCAATTCTAGTGACTTTTAAGTTATTATAGTACAATGATCATGTAACTAAACAACTTATAGTCATGAAATATTTATATAAGCTAGCATGCAAGCATAGTCTATATCCTAATGGTCATAGCAATATGTTCATACAATCAATGGTCATGAGTTGTAATTAAATGTGATATAAGTTTTATTTCACTAATCATGTTCATAATTTAGACAACTTTCCTAGTTAAATGGCCAATAACTAGTCCAACGATATATAATTGTCAATTACACATCATACGGTTCATATAATCAATATGTTTAAATGGTCAATAAACCTTAATCACATGAAGATGGTTATCAAGAATATAAACCCTAATCTCATTTAATATGTATAGCATGCAAGTTATATATCCTAACCAATGTTAAACTCGAATCAAGAACTAAATCAACACATGTTTATATTAATGAATCAACATCTCCTAGGCAAAAGTTACAGGGATTTAGCCTAGCATGGTATCAAATGTACAACAACAATATGAAGAAGACATGATAAAAGATACCAACCGGTTTACAATCGATGAATCCTTGCTTATAATGAAGACCTTAACTCCTTCTTGTTATGAAAATCACTCTCAATAACATGTAAAAATGATAAATACACGAATATATATCTGAACTATAGTTTCCTTGCTCTCTATGGTCTGTCTTAAAAGAAGAGGAGAAGGCCTCTATTTATAGTTCCAGTTCCAGACATCATCACGTCGCGATCCAACATAGGTCGCGTCGCGATCTTTGTTACGTGCTCTTTTATGCTGGCCACTATCCCGATGAGTGGACTGTGGTTGGTGTAATGAGTATGCCTCCTGATCAGTGGAACGTGGTTGGTGGATTGCATCGCGACCCCATAGAAGATCGGGTCGCGATCTCATAGGGTCGAGATCTCTTCATCATGTCGCAATCTTTTTGTCAGCAATCTGTCACCACCTTGTCAGCAGATCGGGTCGCGATCCTGAGTGAGATAGGGTCGCGATCTGGCTCCTGTTGGGCTTTTTCCTTTATTTTTCGCGCGTAAGTCTCTATATTCAGCTCTTTTCTTCCCACAAGGCAATTACACTTCTTTTGTTCACTTTTAAGCTTGTATTCAGCTCCTTCTTTATCCGTAAAGCCATTTTCCTGTTTTTTGGTAATTTTAGCGTATAAGTATCTTTTATCTTTAGATAATACCAAAAACACGTGTTTAAGCACTCGATATTGTCCGAAATATATGTATAAATTAGGCAATATCAGTATGAACAAAGAACGTTGTTCCTTGTGCCCAGGCGATGAGGCTCAGTATGGGAGTCCAGAGGAGTCTACTGGAGTGGTACCGACCCCTTCGCAAAGTAGATATCCTGAGGCCTTACAAGACTGGGGTGGAGTGATTTTGTTCTTTCTACCCTAGTACAAACTTAGGGTATCACCTATGATGGTTAAGGTCCTAAGTATAAAAATCTAGTTATGATTGAATACTAGTTAAGTTTAAGTAATGAAAGCTTTATGTTGGTAAGATTTCTATTTAATTTGTTACTGAAAGGCTTTACAAGCAAAATGACAAAAAAAAAGTTTCAATTTTAAAGGTTTTGATAACAAGTATTATGACATAATTTTTTTGTAGTGACACCATGTCAGATTCATTATCATGCACGATCGTTGTGTTTCCAATATAAGCAATCGGCAACCGGGAGTTATTAGCTGTAAGTACCACACGACTTCCTTTGTACTCCTTCAAGTATCGTAGTTTCTTTTGATCGCCAGTCATGTGGCTTGAGCATCCTAAATCAATGATCCAGTCTTTCTCATAATCAATATGCTTTCTTATTAGTGCTTGCTTATTTTCTTCCAGGACGTATAGGGCCTCAGCATCCCATTCATCTTCATCTTCCTTTTTCGAAGTTGTTGTATTACTTTCGGTGGACTTTTTCTTGGACCAACAATCCTTGAATACGTGGCCCCACTTTCCATAATTATTGCAATTTCCTTCGAACCACTTCCCTCGAGAGCTCTTATGGTCGATATTTTGTGTTCTCCATGGTTGTGTGGTTCCTTGATGGCATTTTCCTTTGTCGGTATTTTTGTACCCACCTTTAGTAATCAACTTGAAATTTCTACGACTTTTACTTGTGTAGAACACTTCATATTCATTCTTCAACGTGATGTTTCCCATTTTCTTAGCCATGGCTTCTTACAAGAGAATGTTGAACGGTCCATCCGTGTACAACAATAACGAAGCTTCTATATTTCGGCCTTAGTCAATGGATGATGATCCTCTTCATTTGAGATTCTTTGATGATAGAATTTGGATCTAGTTCAGTAATCTCCCGACATATAGATTTGACCTTGTGGAAATACTGAGCAATCGTCATGTCATTTTTTGAGATTGATAACAGCTCATTCTCCAAAACTTATAGTCTAGTATCAACTGTGGCCTTCAAGGCAAACATTGCTTTGCCTGCTTTGACTCTCCATTTGTGCAATGCGCCATTAGCATCTTCTTTTGGTGGTGTAGTTTCACTTCCGCCAGTGTCCTCCCAAAGGTCTTGTCCTTGTAAGTAGGACATCATGCATGTTGCCCACGTGTTTCAGTCGGTGCTGTTGAGTTTCTTGATTCCTCCCACAACTTCGAGATCACCCATCGTGTTGGTAGTACCTCAGTAATACCAAACAAGCTTGTTTTGACACCAAACTTGCAAAGTCACAAACTACTCACAGAAAGAAGAAACACCTACTAACAATATCAAGAAACCTCGCTTTGATACCAGATTGTGGAACATGATTCTCCTTGTAGGAAACACAATATATTTTATTTATAATAGGTTTTTCCTTTCTAGGTTTCCAATTTATTTTGTGGTGTTCGATTGTGTTTGTTCCATGTTGATTTTATTTTATACCATGTGGTATCAGAGCATTTCAAGGATAAAAAAACATAGCATTTGTAGTTTCTTCTTGAACGCTAAAGGGTTCATTTGTGGCCGACATTTACCACTCCCATTATCAATTTTTTCCCTTGATTCTCTCATTCTTTCTTACATTTTGCATAATCTATTTTTCCTCTACCTATATACCAGCCTCAAATCGATTTTTTAGAAATACCTTGCATATTATTATTCCTCACAAGCACTGATACCTGATAACACCTAGTAATATCACATATTTTAGTCGTTGTTGAGCCATAATCTTAATGAAATTATATCATATATATTGTGGTATACTCACTTTTCGTGCCAGTACTTTTTTGGAAAGACATAATGAAAACAGGGACTAAAAGCATGTAATTTGGAAGAAGTTTGAAGATCAAGGCAGCACGCACGACGCGGGATTAATTTATGCGCGGCGCGGCTGCGAGAATTTTGCAACTATAAATAGAGACTTTTTCAACCGAAAACCCTAGCAAAGACCTGGTGAAAAATCGACTTCAAGGCTCTTTGACTCCGAGATTAAGCTTCAGCAACTTCATATTTGGTATTTCTATGCTTTAGAATTTATTTTCATTTAGCTAGATAGTTGGTAATCATTGGCTAGTATCTTTGGGAGTGACAACCACTGATATTTGGCTTTAGTTTATGCTTTTGAATTGTTTGGTTACTGTTTGTATTGTTGGATCTGAGTTTGGTTTATAATAATCATTTGGTTACAAGTAATTGTTGGTTTTCGGTGTTTCATGTTTGATATTAGATTGTGGATGTTTGTTTTGTGTTTGGATGTTGTTTGACCTTGATTGGACTGACTTCCCTTGCTGATTTCAGTTACCAACTAGGGTTAGATTTTGGGTTTGAACTTTAGCCAGTGACTGTTCAGTTGGACCTTAGTTATTGGTTTAGTTTATGCCTTGTTTATGTTTGTTTGGATACCTTTGCTTACTTCTGAATTAGAGATGTACTTCTGATTTCAGTAAGTAACTAGGTTTGTTTGGAAGTTTTAGTTTAGTTTATGCTTGTTTAGAATTGTGTTAATATATTTTTTCTAGGATTAGTAGTTAAAAGCTTAGAAACTAGGTCCTCTGACTATAGCATGACACTATAGTTGGTAATCTGTCACCTGTCTTGACCACGTAACTCCTGTGGATCGACCCTGACTTCCACTGTGCTAAGTGAGAGTGAGGTATTTTACTATTTTTGACCGCATGACGACCGCTGCGATGTCAAATTTTGGCGTCGTTGCCGGGGAGTTGTGAGGTTAAGATTAGGTGATTTGTAGGAACTCTAGTTTCTGAATTTTTGTGAGTTTCATTTGGTTACTATTTTGCTGTTTGATTTTCGGGCGTGTTGCATTAGTGCATGCGTACCCGTAGGGGTGAGCAATTATCCCCTTTGCGTTTTGACCCTGAGATTGAGCGAACTGCGCGCAAAATCCGTGCACGTAGGCGTTCCAATATCATGAGTTTTAGTAACATCAATAGTAGTCCAGAGCATGTTGCCCAGGAACCCTCGGGTGAGGCAACGGGGATGTCATTTATTCCCCCGGTTTCGGAGTTTCATTTCGGGAGCACGAGTGCGTCTGGTGGTGCAGTTTCAGCCCCTGCACCTATACCATCATGCACTCCGCCATCGATTCCACCAATTCAACCTGTATCCCAACCACAATCCACAAAACCATTTACATCTGCCATGTCCTAGGGAGCGCCGACCCGTGATGGCACCCCAGTATCTAGACAGCAGACACTCGTTTCACAACCATTTTCACAACCACAACCAGTACTTTTTAAACCTCAAACCACATTCCAACCTACACAACCACAACAATACCATCAACCTCCTTAGCAACAGTACCAGTATCAAGAGGCAGAGGAGAGATACGATGAGGAAGATGAAGGATGGGTTCCACCAGCTCCACAGCAGCCATGGAACCAAGGTCGAGTACCTCCAAGAAAAGCACAACAACATCAACCACCACAAGGTCAGCAAGGATATAACGATCAGCATTTTTACGGTAATCCTGCTCAACCTTTATATTTTGCACAACCGAGGGGGCAATCGGTTGCATCACACTTCTAGCCACGGGAATATGATGACTCATCGCCTATTTTCATTCCTGATGATGTAGAATCCCATGTAGAAATTAAGCCCCAGTTGATAGGAATATTAACTCAATTTAGAGGTTATAAGACTGATGATCCATATAATCACTTGTATGAGTTCATAGCTATTGCGAAAGCTAATACTCCTAGAAACACCAATAGAGATACCTTTAGATTAAGATTATTTCCTTTCACATTAAAGGATAATGCCAAGTACTGGTTCACATCTCTTCCAACTAATAGTATCACTAGTTGGGACCAACTTAAGGAAAAGTTTCTACAAGAATTCTACCCAGTTAGTAAAACCACAGAAGTTAGACGCGCAATTCAAAACCTTCAGCAGAAGCCCGGAGAGGCTTTTCACGAAGCGTTCGATCGATTAAAGGAGTTATTGCCTTCATGTCCGTATCACGAGGTCCCTAAATGGTAGTTAGTGAAACTGTTCTTTGAAGGAGTGAGTGAGACGCATCAATCAATGATAAATGCCTCATCAAGTGGGACATTTATGTGGCAAGAGCCAGAAGACGCTTGGAGATTCCTGGAGCAGTTGAGTTTAGGATCGAAGGTTAGTGGAACCATGAAAGATAATACAGTTTATGTAGCTAACATAGAAGCGGAAGACAAATGGAAGACAGAAATTCAGAAGCAGCTCAGTGCTGTGAGTAAGAAGTTTAATCAAATGCTCGCAAGGTTTCAACAAGAGAACGGGGCATATGTGTTGCATGGGAAAGTTATATGCAATACATGCGGTGATATATGACATAATCACAATGAGTGCTTGATGACTCATGAGGAGATTAATCAAGTACATGGGTATGGTCGATTTCATAACGCACCACGACCATTCTGAAACAATCAACAACGAGAAACCAGGAAACAACCAATAAGGCAGCAACAGATGCAACATATGCAGTTATCGCGGTCGAAAATCAAATAGCGGTCACCGAGCGCTATTTGAAATCGCGGTTCTCGCGTTGGTATAGCGGTGGTATAGCGTATGTTTATATTATGTACAATTTATATATATTAGATAATATGCAGAGTATTTGATGTATATATGTATTTACACAACTAGTGAGTATGACTCATGGGAGAAAAGAAATCTTTCACTAACGAGATTTTTTATTCATTAAAAATCAACATATGAACATGTATACAAAATTTTCTTTCAAGCATATAATCAAACAGCTTAAATGCATCTAGCTTCATCCATTTTTCTTATATGGGTTCTTGGTATAGCTTCATCCATTAACATCACAAGAATAAAAATTGCATTGTACATAGCTTCATCCCTTAATATCACAAGAATAAAAATTACATTGCTGCAATTCTTGCTTTCTCCACTATAAGTCGATAAGAACTAACCATTCGGTAAGAAATATTCAATGAATCTCGATGCCTGGGATTGTTAAGCCGATAAGAACTAACCAAACTGGTAAGAAACCATCACATACCTGTTAGTTTAAACACAAACCTATTAATTGAGATTCAATGGCAGTCGATAATTACAAACACATATCACAATGTTAGTTTAAACACATACCTGTTAATTGAGACTGATGAGGTCGAGACACAAATTAGCAACATTAAACCAGTAATCAATCGCACAACATTGAATGAAGTCGGGATGTATGAACTGATATCGGAAATCGGAAGCTCATTCCTGAAACTCATTCTTGAATGATTATCGGTATTCAGACCTACAATGGAATTGGACCTTTAAATGATCATCGGTCTGAAACTCATTCCTGAAACTCATTCTTGAATCCCGATTGGAATGAGAAATTGGTTCCTAAATAAAGAAGTAACGAGAAACTCGTTCTTGAAATCGTGAGTATTCTTGAATCCTGATTGGAATGAGAAACTCGTTCTTGAATCCCGATTGAAATCGTGAGTATTGGAATGAAAAATTGGTTCCGATCAATCAATAATGGATACCTGCAATCAGACCTTTAAAAAGCAGAAGATGTCTACAATCGAAGAAAAAAGAAGTAAAATTAATTCGACGGACCAAAGAAAGAAGCATTGAGTTTGTGGTGTCCTTTCCCCATCCCACATCGCCTCAAATAAAGAAGTAACGAGTATCCTTCTTATTATAAATAGTTAGCTTTGGTAGAGGCTTTTACTCATTGAGTTGATTGTATTCCGGTTTCCTTCCGGATGTATTGACTTAGTCAAAAAATTAATTTGTTTATTGGTTGTGCCCTATAAGGTGAAACCAAGTTAAAATGTTATCGCGTGCTAAAATCGCTATTGCGGTAGGCAAAATAGCGGTAAATAGCGTTAAATAGCACCGCTAATAGCGGAACCGCTATTTTAAAACGCTAAGTATTTTTTTTCGCGGTCGATGGGCGCTATATGCTATAGCGTCGCTATAGCGACGCTATAGCGCGCGATTGACTGCATAGGATGCAACCTCCACCTCTAGTGGAAGGTATGAACATTGGTATACAAGAAATCTTTGGGATGTTGGTCAAGCTTCAGGAAGTGGAGAATTCCAATTTAGAAGCAATTATGAAGTTAGGAGAATTGATTATTAAGATGGAAGAAAATAGAGCTCAGGAAAAGGCACAGTCGTCGGAAGTGCAAGTGAATGAAGTGATCACACTTAGGAGCGGAAAGAAGGTGGATAACAAGGTCACAGCTCCACCAGTGGATGAGGATAGCGATGTAGAAATAATTTTTGATGAAAAAGAAGAACTGGAGAAGGAAGAGAAGAAGGGTAAGGAAGAACAGGCGAAGAAGAAGAAGCAAACAAGTACATGGGAGAAAGGAGAACCAAGTGGGACAGTTCCTTTTCCTACAGCTTTGGAAAAGCCGGAGAAAAGACCATATGGGAAGAAAGGACCGCATGCAGAAGACATGTGGGAATTGTTCAGTCAGATTAAGGTTAACATTCCGCTAGTTAAATTTATCAAGGAAGTTCCCGCATATGCTAAGTTTTTCAAGGATATGTGTATACTCAAGAAACATATCTTGTCCCATTTGCCTAAAATGATTAGTTTACCTGAAAATGTAAGTTCTATTTTAATGGACGCGTTGTTCCCAAGATGAAGGATCCTTGAGTTCCTCTCATCTCCGTCGATTTAGGCGATGTACATATTAAGAGGGCCTTGTTAGATTTAGGTGCGAGTGTGAACATATTACCTGGGCAGTTGTTTGATAAGCACGAGTTTGGCACCATGAGATCTACCGATGTAATTCTGCAGCTAGCTGATAAGTCTACAAAGATTCCCAGGGGAATGCTAGTTGATGTCATCATCAAGGTGGGAGAATTTTATTACCCAGCAGACTTTCTAGTTCTGGACACTCGTCAAGCAACCAATAGAGAACAACCCACGATCATTTTAGGGCGACCATTCTTGGCTACGGCCAATGCAAATATCGATTGTCGCACAGGAGAAATGGGAATATCCTTTGGACACCAACAGACCAAGATTAACATTTTCAATGCCAGTGCCAAGGGAAGTGTCATGGAAAAAGAGGAGTGCTATCAGGTGGATATCATAGACGAGCTAGTGCAGCAATACACCCCTGAGGTGCTACAATCAGATGCAATAGAGATACAAGAAGGAAGAAGCAAAAAGAAGTAGAAGGAGAAATGAGTTTGAAGTCTGAAGAATGTGCTCACATAGAGAAGCTACCGACAGAGATTCCAAGGACGTTGAAACCTTCCTTACAAGTACCACCGAAACTCGAATTAAAGCCACTACCAGAACACCTAAAGTATGCCTTTCTAGGGGACAACGATACTTTGCCAGTAATTTTAGCAGCAGACTTGACAGGGGAACAAGAAAAGGAATTGCTCAAGGTATTGTCCAAGCATAAGGAGGCCATTGGTTGGACAATCACGGACTTAAAAGGAATTAGTCCAACCATGTGCATGCATCGAATCATCACAGAAGAAGGAGATAAACCTGCCAGGGATACGCAGAGGAGATTGAATCCCAATCTGAAGGAAGTTGTAAAGAAGGAAGTTCTAAAGTGGCTGGACGCTGGATCATATATCCGATCTCTGACAGCGAAAGGGTCAATCCGACACAGACAGTGCCAAAGAAATCTGGAATAACTGTTGTGGATACGAAGGATGGTGATAAGGTATCCACACGACCCGTAACTGGATGGAGAGTATGTATCGATTACCGAAAGCTCAATACGGCCACTTCCAAAGACCACTTTTCGTTGCCATTCATCGACCAGATTGTGGAAAAGCTAGCGGGACAGAAATATTACTGCTTCTTGGATGGGTATTCTGGGTACAATCAGATTGCAATTCACCCAGAAGATCAGGCAAAGACAACATTCACGTGTCCTTATGGTACTTTTTGCATTTCGCAAAATGCCATTCGGGTTGTGTAATGCGCCTGCTACATTTCAACGGTGCATGATGGTAATTTTTTCTGATATGATTGGTGATGCATTAGAAATTTTCATGGACGACTTTTCAATCATTGGACCGACATTTGAAACTTGCCTGGGTCAATTGGAGAAAGTATTGGAAAGGTGTGTAGAGTCGAATTTGGCGCTCTCCTGGGAGAAGAGCCACTTCATGGTCAAAGAGGGAATATTGTTAGGCCACGTAGTCTCTGAGAGAGGGTTCGAAGTCGATCGTGCTAAAGTCAAGGTTATATCCACGTTGCCACCCCCAACATCAGTGAAAGGGGTCAGATCCTTCTTAGGTCATGCTGGTTTCTATCGCAGGTTTATCAAAGACTTTAGTACCATTTCTAAACCTCTTTGCGGTCTTCTCTTGAAAGATGCGCCATTTATTTTTTATGAAGAATGTGTAAAAGCATTCAATATCCTCAAGAATAAATTGGTGGAGGCTCCTATTCTGAAACCGCCTGATTGGACTCAACCATTCGAAATAATGTGTGACGCCAGTGACTATGCTGCTGGTGCAGTATTAGGCCAAAAGGTTGATCGAAAACCTGTAGTTATTTGTTATGCTAGTAAAACTTTTTCTGAAGCTCAACTAAATTATACAATTACTGAAAAAGAATTACTTGTCGTAGTATTTGCATTAGACAAGTTTAGATCATATATTTGGGGATCCAAGGTGGTAGTTTACACCGATCATTGCGCTGTTCGACACTTGCTCGCAAAGAAGGAGTCTAAACCTAGATTGATTAGACGGATACTACTGCTGCAAGAGTTCGACGTGGAAATCAAAGGCAAGAAGGGAGCAGAGAATGTATTGGCAGATCATCTTTCTCGACTGCCAGCTGAAGGATTGGAAGCAGTAATTACAGATTCATTCCCAGATGAGCAGTTGTTGGAGCTTACTGGAGCTCCATGGTACGCAAAGTATGTGAATTTTCTGGCCACGGGAGCAATCCCACAACATTGGACTAAACAAAAGCAAAAGCAGTTCCGCACATATGCAAAGAGATTTATCTGGGACGACCCTGACCTTTTTAAGGTAGGGGAGGATCAAATAATTCGTCGATGCATGCCTGACAGTGAAATTAGGGAAGTATTGGAACATTGCCATGCATCAGCATGTGGAGGGCATTTCAGCGGTAAGAAGACAGGACATAAGGTTCTAGAATCTGGATTGTACTGGCCAACCATCTTCAGAGACGCACATAAAACTGCTAAGGAATGCCTCAACTGCCAACAACTAGGAAACATATCGAAAAGGGATCAAATGCCTTTGAATCCAATTTTGGTAGTAGACATTTTCGATGTCTGGGGGATCGATTTCATGGGTCCATTTCCTACGTCACATGGTTATGTTTACATTTTGGTAGCGGTAGATTATGTGTCTAAATGGATTGAGGCAGAGGCAACCCGTACGAATGACCACCACGTGGTGTGTAAATTCATCAAGAAGAACATTTTCACAAGGCATGGAGTTCCACACGTGATCATAAGCGACGGAGGATCTCATTTCTAGAATTTCAAATTTGGACGGCTGTTAAAGCACTACGGGGTAAATCATCGGATTGCAACACCTTATCATCCTCAGATGAGCGGCCAAGTGGAAGTGTCCAATAGGCAGATAAAAGAAATCCTTCAAAAGACTGTCAAAACCGATAGGAAGGATTGGTCACTAAGGTTAGATGACGCGTTATGGGCATACCGAACTGCTTATAAGACACCGATTGGAACCACCCCGTATCGGTTGATTTATGGAAAAGGCTGTCACTTACCGGTGGAACTCGCCAACCGAGGCTTCTGGGCAGTCAAGCAAGTAAATCTAGATTACACTGAAGCTGGAAAGGAACAGAAGTTACAGCTGTCCGAGTTGGAGGAGCTACGCGACGAAGCATATGAAAACGCAGCCACATATAAATCGAAAATGAAGCGCTATCACGATGCTAAGCTCAAGTTGAAAACTTTTGATGTAGGACAAAAAGTGTGGCTGTACAACTCGCGATTGAAGATGTTTCCCGGAAAACTACGAAGTAAGTGGAATGGCCCTTACGAAGTGATTAGTGTCACAGATTATGGTGCGATAGAGATTCGGGATTTCAAAGGCGGGCAACCGTTCAAGGTCAATGGACACAGGCTCAAACCCTATATCATCTCAGGCACATTTCAGAAATTGGAAGTAGAGACGGTGGAATTCGTGACAGACAACCCAGTGTATACTTCATAAATCAGGTAAGTGCACGTCCGGCTGAAGACGTTAAACTTAGCGCTTGTCGGGAGGCAACCCGACCGTCATTTGTATATTTGAATTTTTCTTAATATAATCACATCCATTTGATAACGATAAGAAAAGAGCAAGTGTGGGGTCATTTTGGTAATTTTACAACACCGCGCCGTGGGATTTTAGGATCCGCGCCGCGCATGTTCAGTTTTCGCGATTATAATTAAAATCAGATTTTTATACGCGACGCGGATAGAAGCTTCCCACGCCGCGGTCTTATCTTAATTTGAATTTAGAGATAATCACTAAAAACAGAGTTTGAAACTCAATCCAAATCCCCAACTTGTATAAAATCAAAAGTGCGCAAATCTTGTAAATTCTTACTGTCGATCAATCGTCTGCAACTCACAATCATTCCATCTTCGTTCTCTCATCACATCAATTCAAGTAAGTCCCCTAAATTCACTCTTTTACCTTCAAGTTCTTGAAACTAGTGCAAACCTCTATAATATGCAATGTAGTTCATATGTGTTGAAATTGATGTTGCCATTAGGGTTAGAATGATGCATGCTACAAAACCCGATACTTAAAATAGCAACTTTGGCCTGAAATCAAGTTTAATCGTCGGTTCTATTGAAATTTCATACGCCGCGCTGCGGTTTGTTACAGAGCGCGCCGAGGACTATGAAATTTCACAGACCGCGACGCGGTGTTTGTATTCCGCGCCGCGACGAATGCTGAACAGTGCACTCATTATCAATTTTTTACGCATTCTGCCGGCATTATGTCGTCATCTGGTAGTTCTGAAACGCTAGACTGGAATTCCTTGACTACTCAAACTGATAGGGTACGCGCGGCGAGCCTTTTCAATCGCCGGGGTCTGTGTAAACACAAACGCATATTGCCATGTCGTACGGTCAACTAGGAGTTGACCAGAGACTCAGGGATTCTGGCTCACCTAAAGGACTGGCTGGTCCAAGAAGGCTACGAAGCAGGGGAGCTAACTTATACCTGCAGAGCACTTGAAAATGCAACACAACTGAACTATAACATCCGCGTTTTCGACAATTATATACCCCGTATATTTTAGGAAATTATAAGCTACTCGTATTTTCGACTAAGATTGGCCAAATAAATGTTTACGATCTTAGTTATATAAGTTATCGTTTATTTTATGTAGACGAGTTTTAAAATAATATCTATTCTATAATTTGATAAGATTTTGTGATCATATATAACTCTAATTCTAAATTTGTTGACATATCTTACGAAAGCAGTCTGTGTCTATTTTCAACGGTATAGAAAAAAATAAGACTTTAATAAAATAGGTTGATATAATTCAGATTATGACGAAGTTATATCAAAATATATATAAAAATAAACTATCTCAAAAATATATTTATGTTACCATCAAACATTATATACAAAATGTCGTAATATAAAAAGAAAAGCTAATTTAATTAGCTTATTAACTATATTATAAATATATTGTGAAAGAATCAAATTATTTATCATAAAGAAAAACATATATATATATATATATATATATATATATATATATATATATATATATATATATATATATATATATATATATATATATATATATATATATATATATATATATATATATATATATATATATATATATATATCATGAAAACGTCTTCTTTTAAAGAATTATATTAATGTATATTAAATTTTGTTGTGTAATAAAATGTAAGTTTTTTTTTTTTAGAACGGCGACTATTATTGCAAAAAAAAGAACTAGCGAGACGCTAGAGACAAAAACAACATACAATTACAGCATACAATTGACAGGGCTAACTAACCAATCTTTCCAAATAACAGGTTTATGACATCTAAATCTATACCAATTAAAGACATCAATTTTAATACTATCAATAATACTAGACGCCCTTGGCTTAATCTTGTTAAAAACCGCCATGTTTCTCGCCTTCCATATAGACCAAACTGTAGCATAAAGGATCCCGATCCGCAACTTTATGATATTTTTGTCACCAATCTTACACACAATAATCTTTTTGAAACTATCCAAGTTCTCCGGAATTTTGCTGAAAATCGAACACCAGTTGGCGATTTCTCCCCACGTGTCTTTGGCAAAACTGCACTCAAAGAAAACATGTTGCAAATTTTCATCTACCGTCCCGCAACAGCTGCATCTAAAGGAATCAAGCCTCACACCACGAACTGCAAGATTGTCAAGGACAGCAATTCTGTTTTTCACAAACCTCTAGACAAAACAACCAACATTCAAAGGAACCATCTTTAGCCAACTAAAATTATCCACACCATTTCCCCATTTCACCTTAGCAATCTCATTCATCAGCGATTGAACCGTAAAACATCCATTGGAGCCTAAAGACCACCTCCAACAGTCCGGAACAGAAGAAAGATTGATATCCTTCAGAAGATTTTCCAGATCTGCTAACTCATTACTTTCTCTACCCCTCCTTAACAATCTCTTCCATTCCCAATTTTCCACATTAGAACCATCCGAGACAATCCTATCCATTACTAAACAGTCCTTCTTAGTTTCCAACAAATACAGTCGATTAAATATATCTAGACTGTCACCACATAACCATCTATCCTTCCAGAAAAAAGAACTGTCTCCTTTACCCAATTTTTTCACCAAACAATTCTCTAAATTAACATTCCATTCATTCAGATCAGAGACAACTTCAGAGATCGAATACCAAACTCCATTGAGACTCTTTTTAGCCAGTTTTTCCTTATCATATCCTCGCAACCCATGAATAGACTTCACACAACGCGCACAAAGACAATTCGGCTGATCTTTAAGTCTCCAAATCCACTTTGTGAGAAGAGAAATATTCATTTCTCTTAAACAAATGATACCTAAGCCACCAAATTTTTTAGGTTTCGTGATATCACACCAGGCGATCCAATGAATTTTCCTATTGCTCCCAAGGCTACCCCATAAGAAGTTTCTTCTTATGGACTCGAGCGACCCGATAACCTTCTTAGGCGCCTTAAACAACGAAAAATAATATAATGGGAGACTACTTAGAACAGAATTGATAAGAGTTAGCTTTCCTCCGAAAGACATCAATTTCGCTTTCCAATTTGACAGTCTCGACTTGAATTTTTCAACAATCGGATTCCAATTTTTAGATAATTTCATATTTTCCCCTATCGGGAGTCCAAGAAAAATGCAAGGAAAAACAGAAGGCTCACAGGATAATACGCTGGCACATCGCACAAGATCTTCCTTTTCAACACCCACACCAAAAATTTTGCTCTTTAGAAGATTCACTTTCAGCCCAAATGCCATATAAAAACATCTCAAAATGCTGTTTAAATTCAGCAAATTAGATTCAGACCACTCCCCGATGAACGTAACGTCATCCGCATACATTAAGTGAGTAATGCACGAACCACCATTAGGTAACGAAATGCCATTGTAGATAAATTGACTACAAGCTTCTTTGATAGAAACGGACAGCCCTTCCATAGCCAGCACAAAGAGAAAAGGCGCCATAGGATCTCCCTGTCTGACACCCTTTTTAATGTGAAATTCAACCATAGGAGAATTATTTACCAACACCGAAGCTTTTCCAGAACTAAGGCAGCCTTGAACCCATTTCCTCCATCTCGTACTGAAGTTCATTTGCTCAATGACAGAATCCAAAAAGCCCCAATTCAACGAATCGAAAGCTTTGTCGAAATCAACTTTGAAGACCATCATTTTGTTCTGTTTCCTTTTTGCCCACGTGATTAATTCATTTAAAATCAATGGTCCATATGTGATACTCTTCCCTTCGATGTAGGCACTTTGTTCTTGACTAACAACCTTTCCAATCACGGATTTTAACCTGCAAGAAATGATTTTGGAAACGATCTTGTATAGACAACCCACCAAGTTTATAGGCCTGAAGTCTTTCCATTCGAGAGGATCCTTGCACTTAGGAATAAGAGCAATGAATGATGAATTATAGCCGTAACTAAAAGCACCTTGAACCTCAAAATACTTAACACAAGCAAGAATGTCGCCTTTAATAATCTCCCAGAACTTCTTTGTAACATCCCAAAATTTTTGAGTAAATTTAAAAAATTTTAAACGAAAACGTCAATATAAGAAAAGTCACTTAATTAATTTTCATAAAATTCCATAACTTATAAGTTTAATGAAAACATCCCAGGATTAACAAAAGTTAATGAAATCACAACATAGCGGAACTTCCATTCAAAAACAGTCCTCCAATGAAGCAGCACAGTGTATACACGTCACGCCTTGCCATCCATGGTACCTGATGTACCTAAAACAGTAGTTTATATAGGGAAAGGGTAAGCACGGAGCTTAGTGAGTTCCTCAAAATAACATACGATCCATCACATATAACATACAACACATCATAACCATTCATATGTCTGTGAGACTCGCGGGCTATCCCTGTTCCGTTGAAGACTCACGGGCAGTTCCCGTTCTGTCTTATCGCTCGCAGGCTTTTCCCGTTCCGTCTAATGACTCGCAGGCTATTCCCGTTCCGCCTATTGGCTCGCGGGCTATTCTCGTTCCGTCCACAAACAATCATTATCATAGAAATAATTCATACAATTATTATAACAGGTAAGACCACCTTAGCCTAACCTATCTTCCTTCCTACGCATGCAATATCACCCATAGTATAGTGAGAAGACTCACCTGATTGTAGTTGACTATATCGTTTATCTTTCTCGCCTTTGTATTTCCTTTCAACTTTAACTGTTAACATAATAATAAATCTATCATTTCTTAATCCTTAACTATATTATAGTCGTATCATTAAACCCTTCAATAATTCCAATATGATACTCCATGATTTATCAAGTAAAGAACGGCCAGGTAGAAGATTAGATGGGGTGGCAGGATCCTTTCAGCATTTTAGCCTTTCGGAAAATCCAACAACCAGATCCCAAGTAATCGGCCTAGTCACCGTCCTCGTAAGTAAATCAATCGGTATTATTTTCGGAAATTACGAATTGTTATAATAACGACATTTTAAGGTTTTTGTTTACTATTGTTAGAAATTAGTATAATATAACATATGTTATACTTATTAAATATTCTACTTCTTAACAAAAAACTATTTTACAATACCTAATTAAGCTATAGAAAGGTTTGTAGTTACCTTATGACCAGTCGTCGAGATCTATAACTCCTTCGTTAGGCTTTTAAGCTTCCTTCCGCTCACTTTCTTACACTCTAGTGCTTAGAAACCTCTATATATTGGATTGAGATTTAGTTGTGTGGTTTATGAGATGTTTTGAGGGGTATTTATACTTGAATTCTTGAATAAAAAATGGCATGACACTTTTGACAAAAGATTTTAATAATATAACTTTGTTGAAATTAATACCTTGTAGAATCAGTCTGTTCAAGACTGGTTTAGCCGACTTTAAACCCATGAAATTCACGTTTTTATTTGATATTCCAGAAACTTATCTCAATACCTTTCCAGAGATGTATTTTACGTATTTATACGATTTTTCTATGATTTATTATGAATTTTTGAAAATAGACTATCTAATCTGTCAATTCCGAACTAATCAGTAAAGATTGCATTTTTTACCATCGATCATGTCATTTTCAAGGTTACTATTATTTTTGGTAATTGTACTAGACTCAATTTGTAAACTTTGTGCACTGGTTTGAGGTCCAAACGATTTTTCTAGAATTAATTATGATTTTTCTAAAAACGACACAAAATGCTGATTTTCATATGAAATTGTAACTAAAGTTTTTCTTAGCTTTATAATTACCAATGACCATATAATTCCTAACACTCTTATTTTAAGTATATGTTATAATCAGGATACGGGTCTTACAAGTCTCCCCCACTTATTTGGATTTCGTCCCGAAATCCGTATTTTCGAACGCCTCTATGTATTTCCCATCGAGTCCTTGTGTCCTTCAAAAATCCTCCTCGTCTTATTGCCGAAACTTTAGAAGATTTAATTATCTTTCCCTTTCAACATTCACATACCTCTGTAATAATGCTTAAGGTCCTATTATTCCCATTCACTCCATACTTCTTTTTTTCTAATTACTCTAGATGTACAAAAAAAAACTCTAACTGTTTCTCACAGTCCCACACGTCGACTTGACCGGCTACTATTTATAGTACATATTTAGTACTTTCTAATCTACCTATATACATAGTTAACCTAGTTAACTTGCAACACCTAATTTTAACACTATTTCGTATTTATATGAATTCGTCATATTTCAACACACATTTGCCTCAATTCAACATTTCTTTTAAATACTTTTTGGCTAAATAAGTCTATTTTTGTAGAATCTCCAAATTTTTGTGTTTCACCGAAATATAAAATTTACATCATCTTTTGTAAGTTTTTTTTTTTTGGAGTACTGAACACTCTTTAAACTATTTCCATTATATGGAGACATAAAATTTTGTTTTATTTCAAAAGTCTCTTTATTATCTCGTTCTCACCAGAGTCAAGCAGGGAATTTTGAAAAAATGTCACTTGGGGTAGTGAAAAGTCGCATCTACTGTAGTTAGTTTGAATTTCGGTAATTAAAAGTGAGGTGTCCTTTCAGTTCTGTGTGTCCTTTCGGTTCCAGCTGCAAGATACTATATATACAAGTATGTAGTATCATTCATTTTCAGTCTCATCCTCTCTTATCACTAGTTTGTTCGTAAACGAACTCATATTTAAAGTCGAGTCATGGAAAACAGATCTTCAATGGGCGATTTGTCGAACCCTGGACCTGTTTTTTCCGCAAGGAGAGGGTACTTCAAACCAAGCATTCTTAATAGAGTTTGGTGACTCTAACATTCTAGACATATATCATCCATACTTCGATTACCTTGCTAATGTTTTGTTTGATTTTGAATTATAGTACAGTCTTCCAGATATACTACCAATAGAGCCTCTCCACGATGAGCCGGAAATTTTTCCCGAGTTGAACATTAACTCAGATGATCCGGTGCATGCATCTGACTTTGCACTTGATCAGACTCCATGCCTTCTACCAGGTTAAATTCTTTTGAATGATCCATTTATAAGTATTCTATTTTGTTTTATCATTTGACATGTGTTATTTGTAGACCCATTTGTGGATGGTCTAACTGAGTACAATCCATTCATGGACGTGCACCCAACAAGCAGTGAGTTTGTCCCCATGAATCAAGAATTCATGGCTGGTATTCAGGATGAGAATCAATTACAGAGGACTCATAACATAAATATTGAATTGAATCCCGAGTTTGGGGTTGGTTTTCAATATCAAGATCATCTTCGGTTGATTTAAAGGAATCTAGAAGGATTTCAGAATCCTGGGTTTTTAGTTGAAAACCAATAATTACTACCGATAGAAGCCACTACTTTTGATGAATCAATGTTCATCTTTGGGTCAGAAAATCAGGATCATGTTCAAATGATCCAGAATGATAACAATACAATTGGGTTCGAACCTTCTAGTTTAGAAAACATAGCATGTGGCAGTGGAAGAGGTTTCAGACATTTATTAAGTAGGGAAATAATAGCTGAACACTTTAACGAACCAATTGAGAAAGCTACGAAGGAACTCAACATTGGAACGACACAATTAAAAAAACGCTGTAGAGAATTAGGTATCAATCATTGGCCCCAACGACAACTTACGAGTTTGCAAACCCTTATTGATCGTGCTGAGGTAAAGAACTACATTTTTTTAATTCCTTTATATCATAAGGTTGAAATTACTAAAGTTATTTGTGCCACAGGAATTTGATAATGAATTTATTGAGGCAACAGAATTATCGGGAGATTTAATACCCAACCTAAAAAAAGAAAAAGAAGCGATAATTGAAGGGTCACAATCGGGTCTAACAGACGGCACAAAGAAGCTAATACAAGCTGCTCATAAGTTTGTATTTAGGAAAAGAAAAATTCAGGAAAAGGGGAAAACTTCATCAAGAACTCATACACAGCAGCAATCTCCGCCATCTAATTCTGGTATGAGTAGTATTAACCCTGGTTTACTCGAGTCTTCGAGTGAGGAGAATTTTTGAGGCTTTGTAGGTGACCTAGCCTTGTTTCCTCCTTCTTATAGCTACCCCCAAATGGTTCCGAATTAGAGCCCTTCCTCATCACTGCCCTACTTACACACGCCCCAAATGAGTCAATATTTAGCCCCTAATTATGGGGTTACATGTTCCAACCCTATCGAGACCCCATACCTTGGAGCTCCTCCTCCAATAACTGAAAGCATACCACTTCCAAATCCTCGAGAAGGTACAAGTCAACCTAATGATGACAAAGATTGGAGTGTAGAAGATCTTTTCTCGCTTCTTTCTGATTCTCTGGTTTAGGTTAGTAGTTCTGTAAACTTTTCTTAATGTATTAATATAAAGTTGTAGTAATGAATTAAATATATTGACGTGTTACTATAATTTTAATAATATCATCGATTCAATATAATATTCATGTTGTTCCCTTAATTTTGTATTCCTCTCCCACTTAGACTAAAGTCCAAGTCTGTTTATTCGATTTATAACCTTTTTTTTTACGAGCCCTTACTCTCGAACGAAAAACAAGGCCACTCTGCTCAGCCAACAACTTGCATCGGGGGCAAACACTATCTCAATAAAGATGTTTCGATAATTTAAAGATGTTTACATCAACCACCATATGTTACTCATCCGCTTGCGACCCTAGTCAACACCTCTATCGTCAGTTACCTCAATCACGAGTGAGTGATCCAAACTCTCAACCCACACGACCTAATCAATCACTCAAGCAAGATCAATACAAGGGTAGGTAGCCCCACTATTGCACAGCACTAGGCATGTACAGAGTTGACTCAAAAATACCCACCATCATCTCAGGCGCCGCTTGCACCTCTTTGACCGTGAGTTGGAAAACTCACCCTTGCATCCTCTAGTCCCTGTCTGACTTGTGCGCCCATTAGTTGCATGAAAAATAGCTACCACAATAGCACTTTGACATTCTCTCTTTCAACAGTCTTTAAGCTCAGTAATCAACTTAAGCATGATTGGTCCAACCAAACTGGTATGATCACATCTTAATTGTTCCTACTAAACCTCACAATCAACATTCAACAATCGAATGGATAAAGGTTTACCACATTACACTAGCATTTAAGTCGACTATGCTAGACACTCACATACTCAGCTCCTTGGATCCTTCGTGACGAACTCCCGACTCAAACGCAAATCCTGTGCTTTCGATAGTAGGAGCTCTACTACTACCTTCCACACCTATCCATGTTCGTTCCAAGACCCGTCTCGAAATATCCAATTCGCTTCTCATCGATAATTTTAACACATATGCCCTTACAAGGCATATGTCAACCCTTCTAGGAATACTTGGAATCCCACCCCCACCCTGCTATTCTAACTAAGACGGAACTTCCTCCAGTGATGACAGATTGTTTCGCGAACGTAGTTGTATACAATATCAAACTAAACAGTCTTTCAAATAAGAGAATCTTCCCTAAGGCAACAACCAAACAAGGAACATGCAATAAGGTCAACTCACACATTCTATGACTATTCAGTCCATATTGTATACAACTTAGTGGAAATCTCTAAGCAACCTATCGGCACTAGCATACAGTTCTATTAGCAAATAGCAGATAATAATACAACAATGTGTGATCTCTACCTTTGTATTTCCTTTCAACTTTAACTGTTAACATAATAATAAATCTATCATTTCTTAATCCTTAACTATATTATAATAATAAATCTATCATTTCTTAATCCTTAACTATATTATAGTCGTATCATTAAATCCTTCAATAATTCCAATATGATACTCCATGATTTATCAAGTAAAGAACGGCCAGTGTAACACCCGGTTCCTCAAATTTAGGATATACCAATTTCTTTAGTAAAACATAATATCATTAGAGGTATAATCCCAAAAAGAGTAACAAGTATACACAAGGTTGTCATCAAAAGCTTAGTTCAAGTCTTAAACTATTACATCAACTGTTTACAACTATTTAACAAACCGGGTTTACTTCATATTTTAAAGCAACAAAAGTAAATCTATGTCAAAGTCCAAGTCCAAGTCTAACTATCCTTCCACGTTCCGCTTTCCGCGGTCACCGCTACCAGAACCTAATACAAACAACAATAACAAACGATATATGAGCTATGAAAGCTCAGTGAGTAAATTAAGGTTTAACTGGACAGCATTTGTCCAACATTTCTTTCACAACTTTCTCAATAAACCATCTTGATCTTTAATATATTCTCATAATGAGGTTCATTATTCCAAACACTCATAATTGGTATTTTCAACCAATTTCAAAACAACTCAAATCATACTTCTCCTGTAATAAACATCAATACCAACACACAATTCATCTATTAATAACTACTCACCTGTTGTAGTATCAGTATGTGGAACTCAAATCATACTTCTCCTGTAATAAACATCAATACCAACACACAATTCATCTATTAATAACTACTCACCTGTTGTAGTATCAGTATGTGGAACTCCTGCACCTCGTGTATGCTCCTGCCTAGCCTTAGCTTTCAAGCTCAAAGAACTAAACTCTAGCTTCAATTCGTGATCAATAAGCCTTAATCTCGACTTAGAAGGGTTAGAATCGCTTTTCTAGGGTTTTGGGAGTGTTTTGATCGAAGTAGAAATAACCCAAAATGAAAAGAAATCGTGTTTTAAAACAGATCTGTGCCGATTACACGACCCGTGTAAAAGTTACACGGCCCGTGTAACTCACGGTATGAATTTAGAGTTTGGTCTGCAGAACTACACGACCCGTGTCAATATTACACGACCCGTGCTGTACATTTTACACGACCCGTGTCAATATTACACGACCCGTGCTGCACATGTTAGTTTTAGTCTACAGAACTACACGACCCGTGTCAAAAATGACACGACCCGTGTAATTTACGGTATGCTCAAAACATTTGCAAGGAACTCCTACACGACCCGTGTAACTCCTACACGACCCGTGTAACCTCTTTTAGCATTTTTTTAACTTCAATTTCCTTCCAAATGAAATTCTAACTACCCAAACTCATGAAATAATCTAACAAATCTTAATTATACCAAGATTAACTCAAAAATCTCTAAATTTTAATAACACGGTATTACAAGTACTTACCCCCTTCAAAAGATTCCGTCCCCGGAATCTCCTAAAATAAAAAGGGATATTTTGATCGCATCTCCTCTTCAGCTTCCCAAGTGATATCTGACCCTCTATGATGTTGCCATTGTACTTTCACCAATCCCACTTCTTTGTTTCGCAATTTCTTAACTTTCTTTTCTAGAATTTGCTCTGGTATCTCTTGATATCTTAATTTCTCATCTAGCTGAACTTCAGCTAAGGGTACCCAAGTGGATTGGTTATACAATATTTTTCTAAGGTGTGACACATGAAAAACATTGTGGATACCCTGTAACTCCTCTGGAAGCTTTAGCTTATACGCAACCGCTCTAATTTTCTCCAAAACTTGAAAGGGTCCAATAAAGCGTGGGCTCAATTTACCTCTCTTACCAAATCTAATTATTCCCTTCCATGGGGACACTTTCAACATTACCATATCCCCAACATTGAACTCTAATAACTTTCTTCTTTTATCTGCATATTGCTTTTGGCGGTTTTGAGCTACTCGCATATGCTCACGGATGATTTGTATCTTCTCTTCAGTTTCAGCTACCATTTCCGGTCCCGCCAATGGTTTCTCTCCCATCTTTGTCCAGCAAGTTGGTGTTCGACACGGTGCACCATATAAAGCTTCAAAAGGTGCCATCTGTATACTGGAGTGATAAGTGTTGTTATAAGCAAACTCCACCAAAGGTAGATGATCTTCCCAACTGCCTCCAAAATCAATGATACAGGCTCGTAGCATATCTTCAAGTGTTTGTATCGTTCTTTCCGACTGTCCATCTGTCTGGGGATGATACGCAGTACTCAATAAAGCTTTTGTACCAAAATGCTTTTGGAAACTCTGCCAGAAATGTGAATTGAACCGATTATCTCTATCAGAAATTATTGAAGTTGGCACTCCATGTCGTTTCACAATTTCTCTCGTATATATCTCAGCTAGCTTTGATACTTGATAATCTTCTCGGATTGGAATAAAATGAGCAGACTTTGTCAATCTATCAACAATCACCCAAATTGAATCATATCCTCGAGGAGTCCGAGGCAACTTGGTGATGAAATCCATAGTGATTTCATCCCATTTCTTCTTTGGTACAGGTAATGGTTGTACTGCTCCATATGGCTTTTGATGATTAGCTTTTACCTGAAGACATGTCAAACAGTTCTCCACAAATTG
Organism: Cichorium intybus; assembly: GCA_023525715.1. Taxonomy (NCBI): domain Eukaryota; kingdom Viridiplantae; phylum Streptophyta; class Magnoliopsida; order Asterales; family Asteraceae; genus Cichorium; species Cichorium intybus. Next base: position 78,821,670 of record CM042013.1, on the reverse strand, counting down.
TCCCACATCTTGCTTCATACCCGGCCACCAGTAGTACGGTTTTAAGGTATGATACATTCGTGTACTACCAGGGTGAACCGAATACCTAGTACAGTGAGCATCCTCTAGCAATAACTGTCTCGCCTCGCCATGTCTCGGAACCCAAACTCGCCCTTGGAAAGTCTTGATTCCTTGTGCATTTTCCACGAGTTTCTCTACATAACCAATCATTCTTTCTTTCTTCAAGTCATTGGCTTCGACTTGACATCTTCGTATCAACTCTGGTAATCTACTCACAATCCCCATTCAAGCCGATACGACTCGAATAGGCGGCTCTTTACGACTTAGTGCATCCGCCACTACGTTAGCTTTACCGGGATGGTAAAGTATTTCACAATCATAATCTTTTAGTAGATCCATCCACCGTACTTGCCTCATGTTTAACTCTTTCTGATCAAACAGATATTTCAGGCTTTTATGATCTGTATATATTTGAAATCGCACTCCATAAAGATAATGTCGCCATATCTTTAACGCAAAGATTACCGCCGCCAACTCTAAATCATGTACTGGTTAAGCTTTTTCATGTGGTTTCAGTTGTCGAGAGGCATACGCTATCACTCGTCCTTTTTGCATCAACACGCATCCAAGACCACTAAAGGAGGCATCGCTGTAAAGAACATAATCCTCCCCTCCTTGCGGTAAAGCTAACACTGGAGCCTTGCATAAGCTATCTCGTAGTTGTTCAAAGGCTGATTGTTGTGCCTCAGTCCAACTAAATTTCTCCGTTTTCTTGGTCAATTTGGTTAAGGGCATAGCTATACGAGAAAAGTTTTCTACAAATCGTCGATAATAGCCTGCTAACCCCAAGAAACTACGAACTTCCATTGGACTCTTTGGCGGCTCCCAACTCATTACGGCTTCGATCTTTGCTGGATCTACCTTTATACCGTCTTCATTTATCACATGGCCAAGGAATTGTATCTCCCGTAACCAGAACTCGCATTTTGAAAATTTTGCATACAATTTCTCGTCTCGAAGAAGATCTAGCATTTGTTGTAAATGAAATCTGTGCTCATCTCGACTCTTTGAATAAATCAGGATGTCGTCGATAAATACAATTACGAATTTATCAAGAAAAGGACGACAAACCCGATTCATCAAATCCATAAAAACAGCAGGAGCATTAGTCAAACCGAACGGCATGACTAAGAACTCGTAATGGCCATACCTCGTACGAAAAGCTGTCTTCGGAATATCAGCTTCTTGTACCCTCAATTGATGATAGCCGGATCTCAAATCAATCTTTGAAAAATACGTGGCTCCATGCAGTTGATCAAATAAGTCATCGATCCTCGGCAACGGGTAACGATTCTTTATAGTGATCTTGTTGAGCTCCCGATAATCTATACGCATTCTCATAGATCCATCTTTCTTTTTCACAAAGAGTATAGGCGCACCCCACGGAGACGAACTCGGACGTATAAATCCAAGTTCCAATAACTCTTGCAACTGTCTCTTTAATTCTTCCATCTCAGATGGTGCTAATCGATAAGGTGGTCGAGCTACCGGCTTCGCCCCCGGTATGACATCGATCACAAATTCAACTTGTCTACTTGGTGGTACGCCTGGAAGACTTTCGGGAAATACATCGGGATAATCACAAACCACTTCTACTTCTTCTATTTTGGAATGTTTTGACTCAGCACTAATCACATGTGCCATAATCAATTCACCCCCTCTTTCTATATATCTTCTAGCCATGGCAAGTGACACTATCGGTACTTTTCGGGAACGTCGTTCACCTCGTATCAACATTCGGGAACCACTCGGTGTCTTTATGGAAAGTGTTTTCTCATGACAATCCATTCGACCCCTATTATCATCCATCCAATCCATCCCGACTATTACATCAAACTCATGATTAGTGATCGGCTTCAGATCTATAGGGTACGCAATCCCATAGATTTCAAGCTGACACTGTTTATAATGACTCTTTACAAAAACACATCTACCATCTGCTACATCTACTATTATTTTCTCATATAATTCAACTAATGGATTATCTAGTTTAGAAGCAAAAGACTCTGATATAAAAGACACAGATGCACCTGAATCAAAAAGTACTCTTGCTTGAAAAGAGTTCAAGCTAAAGATACCTGTGATAACATCGGTCCGATCTCTAGCCTCGTCAACAGTCAATTGAAAAGCTCGCGTTTTCACATGACCACCACCCCTATCTCTTCGATCATCTCGATCTCGACCTCCTCCTTGACCAGTCTTCTGAAAATCTCTTTGTGGCTCAGATTTCATCTTTGGGCAATTTGGACGAATATGCCCGCTCTCCCCACAATTGAAACAAATAGGGCGACTCTCGGTACACTGGCGAGCCATATGTCCCGTCTTTCCACACTGGAAACAAACTGATGGAAGGTTTCGGGAATCACATTCTCCCATGTGTTTTCGCCTACACTTCTTACACCATTTCTCTTCATTCTTCTTGGTTTCACCACGGTAATGTCCCGTCTTTCCACACTTGAGAACCCGTGGTAATGGATCTCTGAGGAGTATCTACAACTTTACCCTCCCACTTTCTCTTAAATCCTCCAACTTCTCTTTCAGTTCTTTTCTCCTCCTCCTGTCTTTGCAACTCCCTTTCTCTCGATCTTTCCGCTTCAGCAACTTGTTGAAAGGTAGTATATCTGGAACTCGGCAAAAACTCTCGGATCTGGGTTTTTAAACCCCACAAGTAACGATCCATCTTACGCTCCTCGGTATCAACTTGATGTTGTGCAAATCTTGCCTTCTCGTTGAAATCCAGTGTGTATTGTTGCACTGTTCTCGACCCCTGTTGTAACTTCAAAAACTCTTCCTCTATTCCCTTCATAGCATTATTGGAACAATAATATTCAGTGAACTTCAACTTGAATTGTTCCCAGCTCAGTGTATACGCCAAACTCTCTCCTATCTCCATACACAGATTCTCCCACCAGAACTGTGCATCTTCTTTTAACAAGTTTGTTGCGAACTCTACTTTATCTGCCTCGTCGCATTTACTGGTACGAAACATCTTTTCAACATGTGTTAACCAATTCTTGGCTGCTATGGGATCATCTTTCCCATAGAAATCGTATGGCTTGCACTTCTGGAAAACATCATAAGTACACTTCCTTGTCTTCTCAGATATTTTAGCTCTGCCCGCTTCAGTATAGACCTCTTCACGATCCTCCCTGTGCTCAGGTTGAACCGGTGGTTGTCCCGAAGAACCTCCAGTTGCAGTCTCCATCTGGGGCCTCAAATAAGTGGGTAGAAATTCTTTAAGTGCTTTGGCTACCTCAGCAGCAATCATAGCTTGCATATTACTCTGTGTCTCGGGAGGTCGCTCTCCCTCGGGTTGATGCTCTTTACCCGATTCTCGTGATCCCGATTTATCTCTTGATGGATCACCTCGCTCTTTTTCTTTTCCAGCACTCATTTTAACTGAAAAAGAAAATTAACTCATTTAGTATTCACCACCATAATACTCAATATGGTGTGTAATCAACTCAATTGTATATCACTATAATACTCAATATAGTGTATAATCAACTCAATTGTATAGCACTATAATACTCAATATAGTGTATAATCAACTCAATTGTATAGCACTATAATACTCAATATAGTGTATAATCAACTCAATTGTATAGCACTATAATACTCAATATAGTGTATAATCAACTTAATTGTACTACACCGCGGAGGATAGCTACTCGCGACTCTTTGGGACTTTTCAATCACATTGGTTTAAGTCTAAACCCATCTCAAGGTTTAATTCCCTTAAACCAAGGCTCTGATACCAACTTGTAACACCCGGTTCCTCAAATTTAGGATATACCAATTTCTTTAGTAAAACATAATATCATTAGAGGTATAATCCCAAAAAGAGTAACAAGTATACACAAGGTTGTCATCAAAAGCTTAGTTCAAGTCTTAAACTATTACATTAACTGTTTACAACTATTTAACAAACCGGGTTTACTTCATATTTTAAAGCAACAAAAGTAAATCTATGTCAAAGTCCAAGTCCAAGTCTAACTATCCTTCCACGTTCCGCTTTCCGCGGTCACCGCTACCAGAACCTAATACAAACAACAATAACAAACGATATATGAGCTATGAAAGCTCAGTGAGTAAATTAAGGTTTAACTGGACAGCATTTGTCCAACATTTCTTTCACAACTTTCTCAATAAACCATCTTGATCTTTAATATATTCTCATAATGAGGTTCATTATTCCAAACACTCATAATTGGTATTTTCAACCAATTTCAAAACAACTCAAATCATACTTCTCCTGTAATAAACATCAATACCAACACACAATTCATCTATTAATAACTACTCACCTGTTGTAGTATCAGTATGTGGAACTCCTGCACCTCGTGTATGCTCCTGCCTAGCCTTAGCTTTCAAGCTCAAAGAACTAAACTCTAGCTTCAATTCGTGATCAATAAGCCTTAATCTCGACTTAGAAGGGTTAGAATCGCTTTTCTAGGGTTTTGGGAGTGTTTTGATCGAAGTAGAAATAACCCAAAATGAAAAGAAATCGTGTTTTAAAACAGATCTGTGCCGATTACACGACCCGTGTAAAAGTTACACGGCCCGTGTAACTCACGGTATGAATTTAGAGTTTGGTCTGCAGAACTACACGACCCGTGTCAATATTACACGACCCGTGCTGTACATTTTACATGACCCGTGTCAATATTACACGACCCGTGCTGCACATGTTAGTTTTAGTCTACAGAACTACACGACCCGTGTCAAAAATGACACGACCCGTGTAATTTACGGTATGCTCAAAACATTTGCAAGGAACTCCTACACGACCCGTGTAACTCCTACACGACCCGTGTAACATCTTTTAGCATTTTTTTAACTTCAATTTCCTTCCAAATGAAATTCTAACTACCCAAACTCATGAAATAATCTAACAAATCTTAATTATACCAAGATTAACTCAAAAATCTCTAAATTTTAATAACACGGTATTACAGCCAGGTAGAAGATTAGATGGGGTGGCAGGATCCTTTCAGCATTTTAGCCTTTCGGAAAATCCAACAACCAGATCCCAAGTAATCGGCCTAGTCACCGTCCTCGTAAGTAAATCAATCGGTATTATTTTCGGAAATTACGAATTGTTATAATAACGACATTTTAAGGTTTTTGTTTACTATTGTTAGAAATTAGTATAATATAACATATGTTATACTTATTAAATATTCTACTTCTTAACAAAAACTATTTTACAATACCTAATTAAGCTATAGAAAGGTTTGTAGTTACCTTATGACCAGTCGTCGAGATCTATAACTCCTTCGTTAGGCTTTTAAGCTTCCTTCCGCTCACTTGCTTACACTCTAGTGCTTAGAAACCTCTATATATTGGATTGAGATTTAGTTGTGTGGTTTATGAGATGTTTTGAGGGGTATTTATACTTGAATTCTTGAATAAAAAATGGCATGACACTTTTGACAAAAGATTTTAATAATATAACTTTGTTGAAATTAATACCTTCTAGAATCAGTCTGTTCAAGACTGGTTTAGCCGACTTTAAACCCATGAAATTCACGTTTTTATTTGATATTCCAGAAATTTATCTCAATACCTTTCCAGGGATGTATTTTACGTATTTATACGATTTTTCTATAATTTATTATGAATTTTTGAAAACAGACTATCTAATTTGTCAATTCCGAACTAATCAGTAAAGATTGCATTTTTTACCATCGATAATGTCATTTTCAAGGTTATTATTATTTTTGGTAATTGTACTAGACTCAATTTGTAAACTTTGTGCACTGGTTTGAGGTCCAAACGATTTTTCTAGAATTAATTATGATTTTTCTAAAAACGACACAAAATGCTGATTTTCATATGAAATTGTAACTAAAGTTTTTCTTAGCTTTATAATTACCAATGACCATATAATTCCTAACACTCTTATTTTAAGTATATGTTATAATCAGGATACGAGTCTTACATTCTTCAGAAAATTGAATGAAAACCCATCCGGACCGGGCGCTTTCTCGTTACCGCAATTGTCAATATCATTCTTTATCTCCTGTAGCGTGAATGGCCTGTCGAGACCATCTCTATCATCATTGGAGAGCTTGGAAAATCTCGAGCTTATCAACTTAGGACGGACAAGAAAATTTTCATTGAATGTAGTAACAAAAAACTCCCACGCACTATTCTTGACTGTAGAAGGTTCTGTGTTCCAAACTCCATCCACATTAATACCATCAATTCTAGTTTTTAGTATCTTAGAATTAATCACAGTGTGAAAATATCTAGAGTTTTCATCTCCATCCGTGATCCATCTAATTTTTGATTTTTGCTTCAAGTCCATGAGTTGAATGTTATCAATTTCCTCCATTCTAAGCCGCCAGTTCCTTCTATCTTCCCTTTATTGTGTCTCTAAAGGTCTATCTTCAGCTAATAACTCAATATCATCAATTTTCTGCATCAACTCCTTGTACTCTGCCGTCTCCTTTTCACGTGCAGAGTTCCTCGATTATCTGATGGCTTTTTTTGACATTTCTTAGTTTTCTTAGAAACACCACATCAGGCGGACCCCTACCCACATCTTTAACCCAAATAGACTTCACAATGTCTACAATCCCGTCAATACTCAGCCAAGAATTAAAGAATCTGAACGGACAAGGCCCATAATCTACGTACTCCGAGGATAAAACAAGAGGACAATGATCGGAATACCTCCTAGCAAGCGCCGTGACAGAGCAATTAGACCAAATGTTCAAGAAGTTCTTACACGCAAGAAATCTATCGATCTTAGTCGAGCTTTTTCCATTCGGCTTCATCCACGTAAATCTCCTTCCACCAAGTCTAAATTCAGTAAGCTCGACACTTCTAATAAATTCCTTGAAAGCTTCCATACTCGAAATGCACACTTGCTCAGAAAACCTGTCCGTCAACGAGGTGACTTCAATGAAATCTCCCATTAACAGCCACGCTCCCTCACCTTTACTTCTTTTCAAATTAAAGATTCTCTCCCAAAGATTATTTCTTTCCCGATTGTCGACCGGAGCATAGACATTGACGAGAAAAACCTTGTGCTTTTGCATTCCCCAAAGGCCACTCACGCAAATGAAGTTTTTGTCTTTGTTAACCTCAGAAACTTTAAAAATAGACGAATTCCAAATACAAAATAAACCACCAGATCTGCCATCCGCATCCATCATAACACTGTCAAAAGAAGAATCTGTCCCAAAAGAGTTCAAACCTTAGAGAATTCCCATCCCTTAACTGCGTTTCCTGACCACTCATGAAGTTAATTTGAAATTGCTTCTTGATGCCCTTAATCCACTCCGCTTTCTTCGATCTCACCGCTCCTCTGACATTTAACGATAAGCAATTCATTTGGACTTGATTTTATCTCCTTCCCCATCTAAAATAGCCCCGACAAGAAGCTCTTCTCCCTGCAATTGATACCCAATCGACAAACCAATTTGAACCGTTTTCTGGATTTCCTCAGACGACGACGTCTCCATGGAGTTTTTGCTATTACAAGAAGAGCTCGACCTATCATTCTTTTTAGAAGCGCTGCAATTTTTCTTACAATTTCTTCTCCCTTGATTCGCTGTTTTAATTAAGTCCCTAAATCTTACCGATGGCATTCTTTTTCCAGTTGATTTAGAACCCGTAATCTTTCTAGTAGGCTCCGACAAAGGGATCGGATTATTCAAATCTGGAATATCATCTGGGCTTAAACATCCATTGCTTTTAGCCCCCATCAAAGTAATTGTTGGAGCCCACCACAATATCCGGCCCAAAATTAATGCCTCTATGACCCACCAAAACCTCAGCACGTGCTTCTTCACTTATGACATTATCCATGTCATTAATTAAAACTTCCGCCGATTTAATGGTCTCCTCGTTATCTTCATCACGATATTCATCCATCTTTTTTGCATCAGTTGCCGCCGTCGACTCTTCGTTTTCCTCACTCTCTTCGAAATTCGAATTACCCAACTTTTGATCACTTTCCGACACCCCTCCCATACCTGCCGACTTACCATCTTCTTCTCCATCTACTGATTCATTGTAATGCCCCGATTCTTCAACATAATAACGGTAAATACGTTGAGCTTCACATATTGTACCATGTATGTGGAAATAGTCTGAGTCATATAGTTGTACCTAGTAGCTTCACATGGTGTACCACGTGTGTGGAAATAGTCCAAGTGATATGGTTGTACCTAGTCTTAAGCATTTATTTAGGAGGTGGTTGTAGGTGTGTATATATATTCATTCCTTTGTAATCGTGGTTTCATATCAGGGAAATATACCGAGCATTTACTCCACATAAGAGTTTCACTTGTCTTTACGGTATCAGAGCACAGGAAGAATTTCTAACCTCAATTTTTTTTTTCTTTCTTCTTCCTCGATGGCCCACAACAACAACATCCTTGGTTTTGCAACCAATTCCACTTTTCAAATACCCTCTATCAGTATCAAATTGGAGCATTCCAACTACTCACTGTGGCGCACCACTATAATTTCAGCCTTGGAAACTTTTGACCTAGATGCTTTTGTGCTTGCCCTAAATCCACCTGCTGAAACACGACCGGTTCACCCTGCCACCACTCCGCCAACCACCGAACCCAATCCAGACTTTCAGTTCTGGAAGAAAAAGGACCGCTATGTCCTCCTATGGCTGCGATCCACTCTATCCGAGCGCTCACTAGCGATTTGTCACTCGTGCGACGACTTCCCGCCTTTCCTGGACAGCTATTGAGAAGACGTTTCAAGCTCAGACACGTGCAAGACGTATGGCGATGAAAGGGGAACTTCAAACTCTCTCCAAAGGCTCCCTCTCGATGATTGATTACATCGAACGCAAGCGCTCCATCGCTGATGCGCTTGCCGAAAATCTAAACCCTGTTTCAACTGAGGATTTAATCGGTTACATACTCCATGGGCTTGACTCCTCCTATGGCCCATTCACTGCTGCGTTTCTGGTCCAAGGTGAAGACTCCACTGTAGATGATCTTATTGGGCTCCTTTTGCAAGAGGAAGCTTGCCTTGAGCAAGACCACCTTCGTCAACAACAGCTGACCCCACCAGCCCCCAACTCCTCCATTCCTTTGGCGTTACATGTCAATCGCCCCTCTTCCCGGCAATCCTCCAATCCACGATCCGGCTTCCACAATTCATCCTCTAGCTCCTTTGGCACATCTCGCTCTACGGATACCCGGCGCCGACGCCCTCACTGTCAGTTGTGCAACCGCCCCGGGCACGAGGCTATTGACTGCTGGCAGCGCAATAACCAAGTTGACTTTCCCTCTCGCCGACCAAATCCACGGGACACCAATTCTCGCCAGGCTAATCTTGCTCAAACTCACCAATTCCATCAAAGTGCTGATCCTAACTGGTATCTGGATTCTGGTGCCACCGATCATGTCACGTCTGATCTGCAAAAACTGCAAATTGGTGATGAATATCAGGGCTCCGATCAACTGCAAGTAGGCAATGGTAACAACCTCTCTATCTCTCATATTGGCTCAACTTCCTTGCATTCTCTTAAATTGCCTTCGGTTCTTGTAGTTCCCCAAATCACCAAAAATCTTCTCAGTATCTCTCGTTTAACATCTGACAATGATATTTCTCTTAATTTTCGCCGGACTCACTGTGATGTTAAGAATCTGCAAGGAAGAACCCTCCTACGCAGGGACGTTAGGCGTGGTCTCTACTGCATTCCCTCCAATAACTCGCCAAATAACAGCACTCCACCCATGGCTCACACTGGTACTCGTACATCGGTTCATGGTTGGCACATGCGGCTTGCTCATCCACATGAGTCCATTCTCCGGCGACTCCTGTCTTCCTTTCAACTTCCGGTTTCATCAAATAAAACTCCAGACACGTGTAATCATTGAAAAAGGCTTGTCCTTACTCGCACACTCTCACCTTCCCTACACCTTCTGGGAACATGCCTTCAAAACAGCCACATATCTTCACAATCGGACCATCACTCCCCTTCTTGATTACACTTCTCCTTATCAGCACTTATACTCTAAAACTCCAGACTATGCATTCCTGAAAAGCTTTGGCTGTCTCTGCTACCCCTTTCTTAGACCTTACAATCACCACAAGACTGACTTTCGGTCCCTCCCATGTATCTTCATCGGGTACAGTGCCTCCCACAAGGGCTATTTGTGCTACCATCAGCCAACCTCTCGCATTTATATTGCCCGCCATGTAATCTTCAATGAAGACATCTTTCCCTACTCTACACCTCCGTCTCCTTCCCCGTTCCCCTCCACTTCCCCTTCCTCAACTCCATCTACTTTACTTCAGCACGCTTCAGACTTACCTTCAGCCTCCACTCCACAACCACCTGACCCACCCATGACTTCACCATCTCTTACCTCCAACCCTCCTTCTACCCCACCCCCCTCCACCTCCTCACCTCACTACACGAATTCAACTGTGAGCTCTCGTGCCAAACACACTTGTCCATCCACATCTCACTATCGCCCGGCTGAAAATAGTCATCACCCTATGACTACACGTGCCTGCACTCATTCTTTAAAACCCAAAACCTTTCTCACCACCAAAATGCCACCCTCCTCTTCTGAACCCACTTCGTTTTTAAAGGCAATTAAAGACCCTTCTTGGAAAAATGCAATGCAATCTGAATTTGATGCCCTTATGAGAAATAGAACATGGTCTCTTGTTACTTGTCCTACTAATGTTAACGTTGTTGGTTGTAAGTGGCTTTACAGATTAAAACGCAGGTCTGATGGCACTATTGAACGCCACAAAGTGCGGCTCGTAGCTCAAGGTTTCAGCCAAGAAGCGGGCGTTAACTACTTCGACACCTTCAGTCCGGTCATTAAACCAACAACCATCAGACTGGTTCTTTCTCTGGCAATTTCCAAGGGATGGGATCTCCGGCAGCTTGACATTAACAATGCATTTTTGAATGGCGACTTACAAGAAGCTGTATATATACGCCAGCCCAAAGGCTTTGAAGATCCTACTAAACCGCATCATGTCTGCAAATTACATAAAGCCCTTTACGGTCTCAAACAAGCTCCCCGCGCTTGGTTCACAAAGCTCAAACAATTCCTTCTTACATAAGGGTTTCGTGCATGTCACTCCGATACCTCCCTATTTGTTCATCACTCATCCACAGCTACCATTTACATTCTGGTTTATGTAGATGATCTTATCATCACCGGCACTTCCCCTAGTCTCATTCAGAACTTTATCAACCACTTACACAAGACTTTCTCTCTCAAAGACTTGGGGGCCCTTCATTTCTTTCTTGGCATCCAGATAACACGGAATTCACATGGTCTCACTATGTCCCAAGCCACCTACATTCAAACCTTACTCGATCATACCAAAATGAATGAAGCAAACCCGGTTTCCACCCTCGCTGATACAAGTTGTCGCCTAACTCTAGCGGGTGATCCATTTTCTGATCTGAAGTTATATCGACAGGTCATTGGCTCACTTCAATATGCTACAATTACACGACCCGATATTGCATTTGCGGTAAATCGTGTGTGTCAATTTATGCACTCTCCTACCATCTTCCACTGGCAAGCTGTCAAACGTATCTTAAGATATCTTAATGGGACAAAAGACCAATGTCTGTCCTTTACCCCTTCAAATCCTCAGCGCCTTCCTGCTTTTTCTGATGCTGGGTGGATCTCGGATAAAGATGACAGTCGCTCCTAATATGGCTACGCCATTTTCCATGGTTTAAACCTGATCAGCTGGACATCGCGCAAGCAACGTGTGGTTGCTAGGTCGAGCACGGAGGCGGAATATCGGGCGCTTGCATACACAGCCGCTGAGCTTCTTTGGATCAAACAATTGTTAAAAGATCTTCATGCTCCTCTACCGTGTTCTCCTCATATCCTATGCGACAATGTCGGTGCTATATTTATGACCAAAAATCCAGTCCTCAGAACTCGCTCCAAACACATAGCCTTGGATTTCCACTTCATTCGTGAGCAGGTTGAATCGAATGACCTTTCCATCAGCTCTGTTTCTTCTATCGACCAGCTTGCCGACATTTTCACAAAAGCCTTGCACAAGGAACGCCTTAGTTTTTTGCGAAACAAGCTGCAAATTCGACCCGCATTTTCAGCTTGCAGGGGGTAATAACGGTAAATACGTTGAGCTTCACATATTGTACCATGTGTGTGGAAATAGTCTGAGTCATATAGTTGTACCTAGTAGCTTCACATGTTGTACCACGTGTGTGGAAATAGTCCAAGTCATATGGTTGTACCTAGTCTTAAGCATTTATTTAGGAGGTGGTTGTAGGTGTGTATATATATTCATTCCTTTGTAATCATGGTTTCATATCAGGGAAATATACCGAGCATTTACTCCACATAAGAGTTTCACTTGTCTTTACAACAAAGGAACTATCATCGTAGTTGCTTCTATCTTCTTCTTTTCTCCATTCATCACTCTCTTCATCACTATCCAGTTGATTTATATTATTGCTAAAACCTTTGATCGTATCAGAGAATGGAGGACACCAATCCCCATCTTCTATAACACAAACTTCGAATTTTCTATCTCTCCAGGTTGTTACAATACAGTCATAATTAATTAACTCCTTTTTTGATGTAAGAATACAGACCCGTCCAAACGACATGTTATTCGACTCCTGATTACATTCAAAAGGAATAAGAACTCTTCCAAATTTTTCTGCAATGACCTAGAAAACCGTTGAATTCCACAATGTGATCGGAACACCGAAAATTTTAATCCAAATAGCTCTGAAAGTGGCTCTTGGGACGTCCGTCCATTTACGAAGACCTTCAAAACAATAGGACCAATTCTCTCTATGCTCTTCCAAGAATGCACTTGCAACTCTCGCATTCTCAAACCTGAGCAACACGCTAAGACCTGTTAAAGTGTGAATGTTTGAACACACAAATGTCAAATGTCAACAAAGGAAGGAAGGAAGCTGCTGCCTAATTTTCTTTGACTTCATAATCTTTGTTCACATTGAATTTCATCTCTATAAATAGAGATGTGCTACTCATCAGAAAAATGTACCACACCACAACAATGTAGTTGAATATAAATTCCTAGTTACCTGGTGGACGTAGGTCAGATTAGACCGAACCACGTTAAATTCTTGTGTTCTTAATTTGTGAGCTGAGTGTGTGAGTCTAGTGTTCGTATGCTAAGTGTCTCGATCCTAACAAGTAGTATCAGAGCCTTGGTATAGCTCCAAAGAGTGATTTTCTGTTTTTGGGTTGAAAATTTTTTGTCTCAAAAACGATTTTGGTTTACGCCGTTGGAAAGGTCTCAAAAACGAAAAATTTTTGTCTCAAAAATGATTTTGGTTTTGGTCGAGAATAACTGTGCCCCGCCAAGACCCCAGCCGCCACTCCGAGGGGAAAACCGTTCCCAACAATAGGGAACCGCATGAGGGAGTTGCTAACCCTCATGGGGCTAGTGTGATGGCCACTAGTCCTAGTTTTGCCTATACGGGGATCGGGTGGCATGCTTCGTGCGTGTCATTCGTGAACTTAGGTAGGTGCCATTGAGGTGAGTTGGACTTTTATGAGATGGACGTGGGTTTGGGATAGTTGCATCATGCATTGCATTTGAATATCATAACTATCTATTTTGAGTAAATCCTTATGATGTTTTAAGTAACTTTTGAAGTCTGATTAAAATCTATTTTTGGGGGTTTGTCCTGAGTGTGGTAGTTCACTGCCTACTCGAAATGGGTCAACCTTGGGTAAGCTCACTAGGCATTTCAATTGCCTAACTTATTTTGATGTGTACTCAGGTTGAGAAGTTTAGATGACTTTAGAAGAGCTGGACGTTTAGAATGCCACGGTTTGTGTGGTTTCATTTAAGTTGTGTAATGGTAGTTAAATTGTTACAACCTCGCTACTTTATAAACAAAAATGCTTTATCTAAAATGGGACCAAATGGTGTTTTTCCGCAACTTAAACCTAAATTATTATTCATTAAACCCCATGTGTTTTAAAATGGTTTTGAAAGAAAATGACTAATTTGTAGATGATGAAATTAAAGTTTTACTAAAGGATGATTTTTGAAATAATGATGATAAACCATGGGTTAAAATGATGTTTTATGAAAAGCCTTAAGCGAGAGTGTTTCAATTTGGTATCAGAGCATGAGTTTAAGTGAACTAGGCTTGGGGACAAGCAAGGCACAAGTGTGGGGTGTTTGACACGCCTAGTAACATCACATATTTTAGTCGTTGTTGAGCCCTATTCTTAATGAAATTATATCATATATATTGTGGTATACTCACTTTTCGTGCCAGTACTTGATTGGAAAGAAATAATGAAAACAGGGACTAAAAGCGTACAATTTGGAAGAAGTTTGAAGATCAAGGCAGAATCAGGGGAATACGTACGCGCGCCGCGGAACACATAAAAGTGCGACGCGGATATAAGGCGGTGGAACAAATTCAAATGCCGATAAAATGGGGATGAGCCAGCACGGGCGACGCGAGATTCATTTATGCGCGGCGTGGCTGCGGAAATTTTGCAACTATAAATAGAGGCTTTTTCAGCCGAAAACCCTAGCAAAGACCTGGTGAAAAATCGACTTCAAGGCTCGTTGACTCCGAGATTAAGCTTCAGCATCTTCATATTTGGTATTTCTATGTTTTAGAATTTATTTTCATTTAGCTAGATAGTTGGTAATCATTGGCTAGTATCTTTGGGAGTGACAACCACTGATATTTGGCTTTAGTTTATGTTTTTGAATTGTTTGGTTATTGTTTGTATCGTTGGATCTGAGTTTGGTTTATAATAATCATTTGGTTACAAGTAATTGTTGGTTTTCGGTGTTTTATGTTTGATATTGGATTGTGGATGTTTGTTTTGTGTTTAGATGTTGTTTGACCTTGATTGGACTGACTTCCCTTGATGATTTCAGTGACCAACTAGGGTTAGATTTTGGGTTTGAACTTTAGCCAGTGACTGTTCAGTTGGACCTTAGTTATTGGTTTAGTTTATGCCTTGTTTATGTTTGTTTGGATACCTTTGCTTACTTCTGAATTGGAGATGTACTTCTGATTTCAGTAAGTAACTAGGTTTGTTTGGAAGTTTTAGTTTAGTTTATGCTTGTTTAGAATTGTGTTAATTTATGTTTTCTGGGATTAGTAGTTAAAAGCTTAGAAACTAGGTCCTCTGACTATAGCGTGACACTATAGTTGGTAATTTGTCACCTGTCTTGACCACGTAACTCCTGTGGATCGATCCTGAATTCCACTGTGCTAAGTGAGAGTGAGGTATTTACTGTTTTTGACCGCATGATGACCGTTGCGATGTCAATACCAGCACACTTGATCGAATAGCTGTACCCATATATTGGTCTCATTAATTTGATTAATCTAGGGCTCAAGGTCAAATTACATCCATTTTGGTCTTTTTGGCCCATAGTAATCAATTTTTCTAGTCCACAATACAACCATTTAGGTTTATCTTCTTTTAGCTCATATTATGAGATTTTTCAGGACCACTGTACAATATCATGATCAACCTTATTTCTTTTTTAAAATTCACAAAAACAAACCACCATTAATCGATTTTCTTTTAAGCTTCTTTAATCAAATTTCACATCTTATAAAATTGATTCTTTCTCTAATCTTTATAAGTCAAATTTTCACAAATTATGAACTATTTATTTTCCAACTCTGATAAATAATGTTTCATCTTATAAATTGATTTTTTCACCACTCATAAATGGTTTTGTTGAGTTTGGTTAAGAGAATGAATAGTCACTACCATACCACATTGCTTCAAGGATGAAAGTGTGTTTAGTTTCCAAGCTAATATAAGGAGACTAAGGCTTTGGTTTCAAAGCACCCAACCCAGTGTTGCAAAACTCAGCCGAGTACTCAGAATTGGCTAGGTACCGAGGCGTAAAAGAATACAAAATCTTCTAAAGTCTTCTTCCCAAAATAGCATCTTAAGCTTTATGATAACCTGGGTACATAACAGATTGAACATAAAAAGGGCATGAGATTTTACATCTCGTGAGTTGCATGGGTTTTAAGCAAGTAATGTCCAACATAAAGCTAGTTTCCCTATAAAGTAAAGAACACTTAAAAGAAACGGGTATTGTATTTGGAAATAACTCAAAACAAGAATTGTATTCAAACAAAAGTCTCAAACAACATTACAGGCGCCCCCGTACTACACAATCCTTAATAAAGCGGGACACACCCACTTTATAAGTCATGCCCGTGTAAAGGTCCAAGGTATCAGAATGCCTCCGATCTACCGAGGATGATGACCTGAAGTATCGAAACGCCTCCGAGATACTAAGGGTCCATGTTAAATCCGATAGAGGGAAACATATTCACCTCCATTAAGTTCAACCTATGAGACTTCTACTTCGTGACAAGAGGTACCATCCCAGTAGAGCCTATAAGGTCTTCCCATTTCGAGATAGACCATGTCCGGACCTCAATACACATACTCACTCTGAACAACATCAAATCAATGAAATGGTACCTTTCGAAAATTATTTTCAAACTATAAAATGACCATCACTTAAATCTTAAAATTCACAATAATAGTTCAAACATATGATTTACTTTATGAGGAAACATGTGTAGGAGAATGTCTTCAGTATTAATAACATAATAATTGATTACTTGCAATTATGTACACGAAATCATTCTCATGAACTCACCTTGTTCTTGGGAGAGATTTTATGAAGAAATGGAAGAAAACATGCTGAAAATTGTCCACTACCTATCCTTAAACTTCCAAGTCATAGTGGGAAACAAGTTGCATGATAAAACATAGCTTAGTGTCAAAAATGGGGCTGACTTGGCCCGGCAACGCGCTCTCACGCGCTTCTCCTTTGTGCATCCGTGAAATCCACGCGACCCGCATGGGTCTTCATGGTTCTGCGCGACCGGTGTGGATTTTTCAAGGGAATCTCGTTTCTTACTACAAAAGCGAGTCTCCATTTTTGTGACCCGTGCAAATTGTTCCTCGGCACTTAGGAGTTTTCCTAAGTTTCTTTATATGTACCATAGTTTTCCTACCCCATAACTTCTTCATACAATATCCATTTTTCACAGACTTTATATGCTCATAAATTTAAGAATAATAAATACAACTTACTCTCCCTAAAGTTTTCCCAATTCCTTCTACATTTCTCGTTATTCTTGCTTAAACTTGGTCATTTCCTGATTTTGAGCTGTTTTGTCCAACTTTAACTGGTCATAACTTCTTCATTCCAACTCCAAATATGCCTATTCTTTTTCCTGTGTTCTTAAATTCCAAATACTGCATTTTTAATATTGTGGATAATTTCTCAATTCTCACTATATTTTGAGTTATTCATTTATGAACTACTAGCATACTAAATTTACTTAATTACCCCTTTATGGTGCAATACTTGCCTAATCCAAGCCTATCATATTATATTTCACACATACATCATATAGAACTTAATTTATGGCTTAATATACTAATCTACACCTTTTCACATATATGAATCACTTCATGAATTTCCATTAAGCACTTAATAAAGGGCTTAATCACCACAGTTACATTCATCATTTTACATAGGTTTTAACAATGATACAAAAGTTTGGTTGTTACAAAGATGAACACGACGAGAGTTTTGGAAAGTGACAACTGTGAGAAGTCGTGCATTAAATTTTGGGTTGATGATAAGCACGCACTTTTCTTTTATTGGGGAAGTCAAATGGTGTTCAATTTATTATTATTATTATTTTTGCGAAATAGGAGGGAATTTTTTAGACGGTACATAGATGACGTAAATTTTTTAAGTCATGAAATTTTAAAATAATGACAGTTTTATGGCGTACAAATATGTCAGTCGTAAATCACATAGAATGGCAATTTTTACGATAGACATTTTGTACATCGTATTTCGTGTGTCATTAAATGCATTTTTTCTAGTAGTGATTTTTATTTATTCTGGGTGTTTGTTTATAAATGGTGGTTCCGTGAAAGTGTGATGATAATGGTGAGGATCCATCGTCCATGCCTGAATTGATGATCACCGTTATGAAGTTTATTTGCGAATTGATGATCTCCATTATGAAATTTAATCATTTTCATGAGAAATTGTTGTTTGGTCTTTTGGATACAACTAAGGGTCCGTTTGGATGTGCTTATAGAAACTGCTTATTGGCTTACTGACGTTTTGGAAAAGCCATAAGCCATAAGTAAGGGTCTCCTTACTTATTAAAAACTGCTTATTTGTCATTGTGTATGGCTTATGGCTTTTCCAAAAAGTCAATAAGCCGATAAACAGTTTTTATAAGCACATTCAAACGGCCCCTAACTCATCGGGGCCGTTTTTATAAAATTTCTGATAATTGGGAGGATCCATCATATACGTCTGATGCGCTAGTTATTGTGGTTGAAACTGCATATCGGATGAATTTGTATTTGAATTTTATTAATTGTACATTTTATACAAATCAAATTGTGGAACATTTGTATTTTATAAATTTTTATTACAAAAAACTGCATTTATTACCGACACAATACCGACAAGAAAAATCCACTAAAATAAACCTATTTTGGAAAACTAATCTATTGAAAATATTTTGTCAGGTATATGGTTTGCGGGAATTCTATCGAAAATATTTTGTGTAGACTTCTTGTCAGAAATTTCCTACGAAACATTCCGTTGGAAATTTGTTAGAAATTTCCTCGAAAATTTGTCGGTAACCTGTTTCCCACAGCCCTTTTAACTGCAAACTAATTTTGTCGGAAATTTGTCGATAATCCCATTTTCCGCCTAGCTACCCGCGAAATAGTTAGTCGGAATTAAACAATCCATTTTTCTAGTAGTGAACGATGAAAATGATCTAAATTCACATCATTTTAGCATGCATTAGAAAATAGTTCGGCAGAAAAAATTGACATTCCAACAAGAAAGCGCCTTAGAAAATTCAATATATTTTTTTAACTATTGATCAAGCTTCTAAATAAATTTATGTTCAAAAATTGTATTGTCGTTTATCAACAACCAGTTTTTTTTAATTATTATAATAAAATACTTTTGAACAAAATATACAATAAACTTTATACTATACATATTTTATATGTAACATCTTTAACCTTTTAGACCGAGAGGTATGGATGCGGTGATCAAGGGGCGGGGTCTAGATGGAGGGCATCACCACACGGGAACACCGCCCCACTTGGGGTGTGACCTGCGGTGATGGTCCTCGCAAGGGGTTCCAAACCCCCCCCCCCCAACCGGTGAAGGTCTCTCTCTTCTTTCTCTCTCTCTCTCACACTTACATGCAACTAAGAAGATGAACGAAGAATATGAAATGTTTTGGTCCCTGTATTTGTTTAAAATTTATAAAATTGGGTAGGAGATTAGGGAAAAAAATGAAAAAAGGGTAGGAGATTAGGAAAAGTACAATTTTGGTCCCTGTATTTGTTTTAAATTTACAAAATTGGCAAAATGTTAAATATATTAATTTTAATCAAATGTTTTCTTTTTTAATTAATTTTTTTAATTTAATTTAATATAATTTGTTATTTATTTTAATTATTTATTTAATTAAAAAAATTGAGGGGTTGATGAGGGTTACTATTTCCTAGAATTGAAGGGGTGAGGGGAAGGTGAGATGGAGTCTATATAGCACCCGAACCCCTCACACCAAGGGGTTACCACACCTTTCAGTCTTAAAATGTGTAGAGGACCGACATTTAAGTAGGGTTTTTATTGTTTTTTTGGAATTATACAAACATTGAGGGCTATTTTTGTTTCTTAATAAACCAAGTGAACATTATGATATAATGATATATTTCCTTTCGCATTTTTAAATGTCCAGTTGTTGGGGGATTAAGTTAAATAACATTATCGGCGACGACGTTGACTTAATGCCTCAGGGAATTGGACAGTTCAAATACAGCCTGTTCTAGCTTCCTTCTCCATATAATTAAGTGAATCTAGTACCGTGGTATATAGATCCATACAGCCACTTTTCATTGTCCTCTCGTAGGATAATGTCGAAAATGACATGTTCCCGAGGAATAGCCCTCTCATTCATCATGCTTATGATCATTCGCTTAGTGAATGGCAGGTGGCTAGAAGCTAACACGCTATCAACATCGACGATCTCAGATGGGGTTTCTGGTTCGGCTTATGAGAAGCCTCCTGATCTTCGTATGGTAGTCTCCAATTCCTTAGAGTCCACAACAACTCTGTATGACGAAAAGAGGTGCCATAGCATCTACGGGTTCTTGCCATGTGCAGACACAATGCAAGAAGGGGTGTTCCTGATGCTTATGTATACGTATTTGATGATGTTGGGGGAGGAATGGATACATAAAGGAAGCGAGGCTTTGTTTGTGTTACTCGGCGATCAGGCCTTCGGTGCTAGTGTTTTCCGGGTGCTTATGGCTTTGCCAAGAATCGTCATAGTCATTGGTAAGACTCCAGTTTGCATCTCGCATTTCACTTTCACGTTTGTCACTACAACAAACATAGATATTTATTTATTCGTAATCAAGGCAAACAAGTAACGATAATATATTTTGTTTATCATCTTTCTAAGCTGATTAATTATAAAGTCATACTTGCAAGTTTACAAAAAAATAGGAATTTTTTATTCCATGTTGGTAATTACACAAAATATGACGCATGATGAGTAGAAATAAAATCAAAACTGCTTAGATTAAATAATTATGTAACATACATACATACATATATACATGCACACATACATACATGCATGCACACATACATACATGCAAATTAATGTCAATAATTACCTTTGAACTAATAGTATTTACTTCGAGATTATGTTTTCAAATTCCAAATTAACATCCAGAGATGGTTTGCAGTCTCTGGTGTCCTTGCAACAGCATCAGATGCCCAAAACCAAGTGGCTTTTGGGGTGGGAATGTATGCGGGATCCACAGTCATTACTCTCACACTCATATGGGGATTTCGCATAATATTAAGTCGAGATAAGCTTCGTGGAAAGGAATCAAATCCAGAATCCGAACATCACCAGGATTCGACAGCAAAATGCTTGCCTCTTAAACAAAAACTTTCAATTTTGAATGGTTAGATCTTGCCCCTGTAATCTACGACTTAAACTGCTACATGACCATTAAGATACTGAAATAACCAGTCTAGTTTGCGTACCACATCTTTCATTTTGGTTTTCTTTTTTTCTGGTTTTTGCAATATAAGAATGCCTTTATGACCAACGTACTTTTAGGAAAGATTACATAAATGCACAGAAGAAAAATCAAAATCAAAATCGAAATGTTGACAGAAAAGAGGTTCTACATATTGGACATTTATAAAATTCTGACCCACGTAGCATTTCGACACTCGCCATACAGATACTGGTGTTAATATTGACGATGAGACTGGAAGCTTAGCTGTAATCATGCTTCTATCATTGATTCCATTTGCCATTGTGGAAGTAGTAGCTTATATTAAGATTCCATACGGGATTCTGTTTGCACTTGTAGTATCAACCGTGTCGCTAATTCTATGCTGTGGTTATCAGGTACTACATATCTAACATGTTTTTCCCAACTATACCTCAAATTTGTACGGATTCTTGAATGTTGAATTCAACTTTCGACTGCCCAAACCGTACGTATAACTTGATATTTATGGGAGTGCACTTGTTTTGCATGTAGCTATGGCATCCATGGATTCAGGCCAGGAGTTTGGCGTACATGAAGCAAGAGCACTTGCGAACCCGCTTTTTCTACCATGTCCAGAGACTTGCAGAAGATGACCTCATTGACGAGCATGGAAACCCCAATCTTAAGGCCTTCGAAAGGTGTGACAATATCCTTTTGGTAGTACTGAGGAATAATGAGATAGTTAAACTTATATTTATCTTACTGTTTCGTGGATATCAAACTAATTGAATAACTTGCGGACTGGATTCAATTTTGCAGTATTTTTCAAACAGCGGATACTGATGGTGACGACTGCATATCAGAAGAAGAATTGGAACGTTTGATCCAAAAAGTGTTCGAATTGGAAAAGGATAAAATATCCCAGGAGTATGCCAAGGCGGAGATTTTGACACACTTTGACGGTGACAAAAGCGGTAAAATCAATCTGCCAGAGTTCAAAAAGGGATGCACCAAGTGGCTGGAAAAATGGAAGAATGTGGCAAATAATTCTGATGTAGTTTCTAAAAATCTATGGGAGCAGGCAAGTGAAGCTTATTCAGTTTTAATTCAGTCGTCCATTTTGAACTCGTAAACTTCTTCTGTTTAATTCCTTATTTATTCTACAGGTTAAGAAAGTAGCAATAAAAAGCAAGCGTGCCAAGCTCACCAAAATTGAGAAAATCATGCCAAGAATCTTGAAGCAAGTCCTCGAAAAGCATGAACTACTAACAGACGGAAAAGCTGACAGAAAAAAGATAGAAGGGTAAATTTCTTGATTTCCAGTCTTTTGAGATGTGCTCGAAACATGATGATTTTATGGCTATATAGGTTATTTACCAAGTACGATGAAGATGGTAACCATACAATACGTAAAGATGAGTTAAAAGAATTCATCAAGACTCTCCAGTTTGGCGTATCATTAGATCATAATACGGTCGTGGATGAAGTAGTACGTGACTTTGACAATGATGGCAGTAGCTCGATCGAGCAAAAAGAATTTGTAGACGGATTCGTTAGATGGATAGAGAAAGCGATTGGTCATGATCCAAGTATCAAAGATCCAAAACATGCAATAGCTAAGTTTGAAGAGGTAACTTATAAGAAATAGTTGATTGTCTAATCTTTCGATAACTTCTTTTATAGTGGTCGACCTTTTGCAACTTTTCAGGATTGTTGGGGAGAAATTGACGCACCTATGAAAATGGGGACACCTAAAATAATGATCCTGTATGTTGTATTCGGTGTTGGTGTCATTTACATAATTTCAGGAGCATTCATACAAAGTGTCATACAGTTCTCAAATGCGGCTCACATACCTTTTCTCTTCACGTCATTTGTTATGGCCCCACTTGCCATGAACACTAAAATGATAATAATGGCACTCTTTAATGCTGGACCACGTGTTTCAAAGAATGCTTCTTTGACATTTTCTGAGGTTTGTACACTTCGTACTATTCTTGTTATGCACTTTATTTTAATGAAAGAAAAAGTCATTTGAATGGCAAAAACGATCGACTGGGACGGTGTTCCTTCCATATCTTTTAAGATTATTATTCTATCCAGAAATACTTTCATCATTAAATATTATTTATACTCTAAAGTCATAACATGAATATTTGTTTACTATGTGCAGATTTATAGTGGACTAGTAATGAATAACCTTCTTGGGTTGACAACATTGCTTGCTACGGTATGTATCAAAGGATTATCATGGAGCTATTCGGCTGAGGTGGCAACAATCATGATAACTTGCATAATTGTTGGCTTATTTGCCTTCACCCGTGACACTTACCCTCTTTGGGCATCAATCTCTGCGATGCTTCTTTACCCGGTCTCTATTTACATATATTATGTTTTTGAATCCTGAAATGCTTGTTGATGGATGTATAAGTTAATGTCCTATTTGGTTCAATAAAAAGTTAGTTAAATGTTCTCTTAGTTATTCAATAATTTCAATACGTTCTGTAAATTTTCTTTATAATATCCCTAAAGTACCTTGTACAATGTTACCTTTTTTAACAGCAAATGATTATATAAAAACAACTAGCAAAGAGCTATAAAAATTGCATGATGAGGTTTTTTGACCCGCCAGTCCAACTACCGACTAACAGTCTATTTCTATCACTAAAATAATATAATGAACTATTTCTACGATTAAAATAATAAAACGAATACTGAATAACAAGGCCTATTATATCTTTTTTTTCACATTTTATCATCTTTAAATGTAGGTCCCGAACAATGCTAGATCTAACAAGGTATCAATCAAACAATCAAACACGAGAGGAGATATGACCTTCAATGCACACGTTATATTGAATAAGCATCTAGTACATAAGATCTGCACATAAGATCTGCAGTTGCTTGAACGATGAATTCCCTAAGCTAGCACAAGGTTCCAAAACAACTAACTCACTAACTCTTCTAATGAAGACTAAAGAAGGGTATATATAGCTACACTACACCTAGCCGAAATCCCAAGCCCGTGGATCAAAACGGACCGAAATCATTGGACAAGGCCCACCGAAAAACCTGGGGTTTTCGGTCATCACGACCGAAATTGAGGAGATTTCGGTCCTGACCGAAATCGCCCAGTAAGCCTTGATTTGTCTTGATTTAAGTCCAGAAACTCTTGGATTTGATCCGATTTAATTGCAAAGCTTAAACCAACATAATTTTGGCCCAACAATCTCCCCCTTGGTTTAATACTTTCATTTATCTTCGAGCTCTGTCTTGATCTTGGCCTCGGATGTGCACTGCAGATGAAATCTAACAATCTTCCCCTTAATGAGTAACGGGTGTAGATGTTAACAGCTTTAAGCACGTTGCAGCGACAACTTCGTCTTCGGTATCGGATTGTCTTCAGATTTGACTTTGAAAGTTCATTGGGCAAACAGGCTTCAGTGTAGGTCTTGAATCAGAACATCCAGCTTTTGTATTGACTTTGACCTTGACTGGAGTCTGAATCTTCAAGTCTTCACTCTAGATCACATGAAGGTGCGAATGTAGCAACAAACTGACTAAGGAGGAATTCAAGCAGCTTGTCACGAGGAATTAAGCTTCACCTTCTTCAGGAACAAATATTCGTGTCGAAACTTTTAAACTTCACTTTAGCTGGCGCTTCTCGATACATGCAATGATCGCAAATCCTGTGGGTCATGGAGTTATTAAACTCTCACCACAGTTGTTCAAGAACTCAGCCTTGGCTTAGAATGAGACTTCTCGCAGTATCTGTGTGAACCCGGAGGAACGCACTGCGATTGTTTAAGCATTGGAGAACAACTCTTGGCCATTTTGATTTTGGCCCCTCCATATCCTTGATCAAAGATCTCAATGCAGTTGACAAGTCAACAAGTTGACTTGGCTCTTAGCGAGACGTTCAATGGTATCCAAACTCTGTGGAGTATACCATCCTAGTGCCAATTTTGAATTCGGTGAAGTTGTTAGGGTCTCACAACTATTGTGGTAAACAACAATGATCACTGACCCAGAGTTTCGATGTTTCATCAATGCGAGGTAATATCACATTGAGTCACGAACATCTTTATTAGAAGAAAGCTTATGGGCAAGAATGGTATGAGCGTGTAATATGTCTTGGTTACTAGACATACCCTTCGGCTAGACTTTTGAATTGTCATCAGTGTATGGTTTGTTACACTGAGTCATTCAACTCTTGAATTAGAAGCTTTGTATGTAAGAATTTGTAACGCCAAGACACTCTTTTTATTTATGTATATAAAAAGGGGTAAAATGGTCATTTTACCTTGGAAGGGTAAATTGGTCTTTTGGACAGAAAAGAATTTAGTTTGAAATAATATTTTGAGTTTTGGACTTAAAATGTCATAAAAACTGATTTTGGTCATTTTACCGCAAAAGGGTAATTTAGTCATTTGACCATATGAAGGACCAAATATGAAAAATATTGTTGTTTGTGGCAAATGTATAAAGAATGAAAGTTTTATTGTAATAAAACTTGATTTTAGTGCCAAAAGTTCAAGAAAGTGAACTTAAGGACTAAATTTGCAATTTCTGGAAGTATAAATAGTGGGAATGTTCTCCCATTTTGTGCAGATTTTAGAAGCTTACGGGAGATGATTTTGTGGATGATTTTCCAGAAAATTGAAGAGTTCTTGAAGGATTCAACTTAAAAATCGGATTATAGCCTTGGAATTAAAGAATTTGAAGCTTTGGAAGTAAGTATTTCAAGTTCTAGCTTGTTTGTTCTTGATGAATTTGATAGGAACTGAAAACTGCATTTTCAGTTATGATTATGTAGTTTAAATGGTTTAATGCTTCCATTAAGTCATGCTAAAAGGACTTAATTCAAGAAATATGGAAGTAGGTTGCTATTATTGAAAATTTGGAACTTTGCTCAAGAACCCTAGAATACATGTTTATATGATTCAGTGGATTCTAATGAGTTCTAATGAGTTCTAATGAGTTCCAAATGTTGTTAATGATGAGAATAATCAGTAGAAGTGATTAATTTTGAAGAATTTCGGTTTTTGGACCAAAATGTCAAAAACGGGAATTGTTGGAAAATGTTTGAAATATATGATTTCCATGGGTTAAAACTAGATGTTAATGAAGGGTTTTGGTCTTGGAACAAACCCCTATCGTTTAAGAAGAGAATTAAGGACTTAATAGCTGAAAATGGGCATTTGTAGCATGAAAAACGGACAAGAGAAACTGCACAGCGGCAGATAGGGTCCCGATCTCCATGGAGATAGGGTTGCGATCCGTAGGGTCTCGATCCACATGGAGATAGGGACGCGATCCTGCGTCTGCATGAAAATGAGCTGATTTCTCCTGCCTTCTGTTAAGCCTTGGTCCAATTTTGGGACTTGATGCTAGACTTGTCCGTTTGACCTCAAATTTTGAACATAGGTCTAATATGATGTGAAACTTCGGGGAAAATTGTCGGAATATGTATACGACCTCCCGAAAGTACTGTAGCAAAATACGTATATTTTGTAAAAATGTATAATTTAAAGAAAGATGGTAAATGGGAAGTTTATCATCTAGAAATTGTTTGTAATGTTATTACATTGGACTCTTATGCATTAGAGCCAACTGAAATGATTATTAACCTATTATCATTTGGTATATAAATGAATATATAGGTATGGGACAAAATGGTTGTGGTGCACGCAAAGGCAAGAAACAACCGGAATGTAAATGCAGCTAGCATACAGGTGAGTAATCTCACTGATATCATATGTGATATATGATGATTGAATTGTTACAGGTTGAAACAGCTTCGAGGGACGAAAACGACAAGTGTAAAAATATATGTAAAAGACAAGACCAAATAAGCCGTGAGTCATTTCGATGACAAGAACGGAGCTGTGAGTCAATACATATATATATACACTATGAAAGACAAGACCAGATAAGCCGTGAGTTTATAATAGACAAGAACGGAACTGTGAGTCAATAAAATGACAAGACCAGATAAGCCGTGAGTTTATAATAGACAAGAACGGAACTGTGAGTCAATATATCTATGTAAACTGTTATATAGACAACAGCGGGCTAACCCGTGAGTCTAGGCAACAGCGGGCTAACCCGTGAGCCACAGTTTATTCTGAGGAGTTAAATTTATATAGACAACAGCGGGCTAACCCGTGAGTCAAGGCAACAGCGGGCTAACCCGTGAGCCAAGGCAACAGCGGGCTAACCCTTGAGCCATATTTGAATCTGATACAAGCTGTTAATAGATGGTGCGACCACTTATGGCTATGATATTGGATGCTATATCCAACCGGTGCGGCCTATACGGCTATGATATTATTACACGTACATGGTGCGGCCTTTTGGCTATGATATCGGGTTATTGAACCCAGCTGGTGCGGCCTGCGGGCTATGACTTATATATTGAGATTGTTTTGGTGCAGCTTATATAGCTATGACATAGGGTGCGGCTTGAATAGCCATGAAATGCGATGTAGTCCATTGTGACTAAGAAATATGGGACAGAAACGATAGATATGATTATCTGTGCAAATAACTGATGTGATTTGATAATTGCAGGTTGTAATGAAGTAGCCTGTAAGGCTACGAAATTAGGATGTGAAATCCTAAGAGATATATGGTCAGCCAGTAAGGCTATGGGTTTAGATTCGATATCCAGACAGATATACGAATATATTTGATACTTGTTATTTGCAGATACAATTACTCACTGAGCTTTGTAGCTCATACCGTTTGTTATATGTCCCTGCAGGTTAGCATAACCCTGGTAAGGGTAAGGATAAAGTCCGTGACTCAAGAAGTGGACTTGTAGATGCTGTCAGTAGCAGCCCGGCTTTAAAGGAGATTTGGTATTTTATACTCTCCTTGATACGCTTGTACCCGTTTTTATTAAAATATACCCCTTTTGTTATGGTTTTATGTAATGAAACCTATGTTTTAAATGAAAATTTTTCAGGGGTGTTTTCGTTTTAAAAGCCGGGTGTTACAGAATGGTTGTCGATGCCTCACATCTACTACAGCAGAGATCACTTGCATAGAATTTAAAAATATCATCACCACTTGGTTTAAAGTGATGAGTCGTCTATTTCTTGTAACAAAGATATAAAGGTGGTTGAGAATGGATTGGTGTGTGTGTGATAGATTACGGTATGCAATCTAACCATCGACATAGAATTTTTAACTCTCGACTCTAAGTGGCCTTACTCAAAGTGTCTAGAAGTTTGTGTTACAGGAAAAACCTTTAGATTTGGTTAAGAAATAGTTGTCAGTGCTTCATACTTACTATGGTGTAACAGTAAGAATCACTAGCACTTAAGTGTTACCTCAGCAATGAGTGGTATTACTCGGTGCGTCGTCGGTAGGTAAGGAATATCTTAGCAATTAGTCACGGAAATAGTGAGTCACATCTTTGACATGAGGTTTGATCTGTATTCCTGATTGGTATTTATCGGGAATATTGACGATCGTGCAAGATGTGAGAAAGGAAAATGTTTTTGGATTTTTTTAAGTTTTGTGAAAGGTAAAGACATAAAGAAAAAATATATATATTTGTAATATTTGATTTTATAAGGAAAGATATAAAGAAAGACGTATTTTTGTATTTTTGTATTTTTGAATTTTGTATTATTATTATTTTTTTTAATTCTCCCCCTAAGTTTGTGCATGGAAGAAAATTGCGGAAGTAAAAACCATGAACAAATTTAACTGAACAAAAATAGTATACAATATTTACAGAACTGATTTAACAGTCATCGAAACGAATCAAATCCAGTTTGGAGTGAAGTTACCTTTTCAATTTTCAACACGTCGTTGGTTACGATCCCCACATGATCTTTCCTTTCTTCCCTCCCGCAAGGACACATACTCTCCATCAATGATTTGAATGTTGTGAAATTTGAGAGATGTCTCCAGTCATGTGCCAGGAACAACTACTATTAACAAACCAGGGTCTGATGATGTTCCTCCATAGCTGCTCCTGCACAAGCTGTAGGATTAGTTCGATTTTGGAACCCAGTCCATCTTGAAACTGGGTCAACCATTGCCATCCACATACTATACTTTTTCCCATGACATGTCATGTCTATCAAATAAAAAACATGAAGAGTTAGCAGGACAGTTAGGTGAATTGGAAACGAAGCCTTTTGGTACCCATCAGTAGTTTGGTTTGGGTCTTTTGTTGTTTGACCGGAAGGGTGTTTCAACGCTTGATTTTGAAGCTGAACTCCCCTTTGATTTGTGCTTCTGTTGCCAGTGTGGACTCGAGGATGATCCTTGAGATGAACTCGACCTTATCGATTTCGATTTGGTGGAACCATCTCTCGAATCAGTCTTGTTGTCATTGGGGGCCTGCTTCTTGGCCTTCGCTGCGTTCCAATCACCGTCGCGTGACCGTGACCTTGAAAGTTTTCTTTTGCAAGAACTCCCTCTAGGCACGTTTTGCCAGCATTGTGCGTAGAAGGGAATATATGGGCGATATGGACAGTTCCTGGCGATGTGACATCCAATCCCATAATTGAAACACGTTTGTGTTTTCAGGTAGATGAGATTGTGACTTGGACCTTGCCCTTTAGAATTTTTTAAAGAGATGCCACAAGTACAAGTACAGCCACATTTATCGGGACTAGGTCTTGGTCCATAAGGAACTTCCCCTTCCTTCACAAACTTCTGTGGCTTGAATTTTCTAACATTTGGATTTTTAGAGTTCAAAGAAACACCACAAGGTTTAGAAGGGGCACACACAGCAGGTTTATCAGTCTTGTCATCACAGCTACTGGAAACATCAGAAATCAAATTATCAGTATTTGAAGACATATCAACAAAACTAGAGTCCTTATTTTCCGGCATGTTTCCGGTATCCACTACAACTTCATCTACACAAGAGGTAGAAGTGTTAGTATCGTCCACCTTAACACTCTCAGAGGTGTCAGATTGATCCTTTTGAATGAAATTGGAGAGATAGCATTCCTCTGACTCTTCTATTTCAAGGGGTGGAACGAAATTATTATTAAAAGAAGGGGAACAGATCTATATCCAAGTCCTTCACCGTATTTATTTGTTCATTTGGTTTAATGTTCAATTATTGACTCAACTACTGCACCTGACACATCAAATTTTTTAAAGTTGAATTCCGCATCTTGAAATTTTGCTTTCAATGTGTCAAGTTCTGCAGTCAATTTAGCAATTGTTTCTTTGGCATAACCATATCGAGTTTTTGTTATACTCCATTCAGCTTGTACTTTCTTAAAATCAGATATCTTAGCGTCTAAGCTTTCTTGTAGAGGTTTCAGTTTCTTTTTGGCATTGTAAACATCATTCGTAAGATCGAATACTTCTTTAATTAAGCGACATTATGTTCACGATATTTTGCAATTTTATTAACAAAAGATTGAGAAGAGCAAGCAACTTCACACAGGTCCATTGTCATGGAGGCCACTTAAAAGTTTGAATAGATCGACGAGCCTCTAAAATGCCAAAATGTTGATTTAAAACTCCAAAATAAAATTCACCAAAATCCAAGGCTGACCGAAAACCAGGTTCTTAACCAAAAACTTGGACCAAAATCAAGGTTTTCGGCCAAAAAGAGCTAGCCACCACCGAAAACCAGGAAACCCTAGAAGCTGACTGAAATCCCTAACTGCGCTGACCGAAAACTGACAAACCTTAACCGAAATCCTAGTAGTCGACACCGGAATAGTCCAGGGTGACCGAAATCCTCAATTTCAGATCTGAAAAACGTCGTTTCAGATCTAAAAACAACGTTTTTGGTGAAAAACACGAACTTTATGGATCAAAACTCGATTTTTGCCCAGAAAAATGATGAACACTAAGAACATCAAGATCCAAAACATCCAAAACAGCAAGAAATCTTGCAAAATCGCCAAACACACCAAGATCTAAGCAAATGTTTGAAATATTGATACCAAAAACACCCAAAAATTGAGTTTTTTAGGCTCTGATACCAATTGTAGGTCCTGAACAATCCTAGATCTAACAAGGTATCAATCAAACAATCAAACACGATAGGAGATATGACCTTCAATACACACGTTATATTGAATAAGCCTCTAGTATATAAGATCTGCAGTTGCTTGAACGATGAATTCTCTAAGCTAGCACAAGGTTCGAAAACAACTACCTCAATAACTCTTCTAATGAAGACTAAACAAGGGTATATATAGCTACGCTACACCCAGCCGAAATCCCAAGCCCATGGATCAAGACAGACCGAAATCACTGGACCAGGCCCACCAAAAAACCTGGTGTTTTCGGTCATCATGACCGAAATCGAGGGGATTTCGGTCCTGACCGAAATCGCCCTATAAGCCTTGATTTGTCTTGATTTAAGCCCAGAAACTCATTGGATTTTATCAGATTTAAATGCAAATCTTAAATCAAATTAATTTTGGCCCAACATAAAATAATTTAATTTCTATACTTTCATAGCACTCATAAAGCTGTAAAGATAATGCCCTCAATCATCTACTTATTAGCACAAGTAACATATACCACTTCTAACACACCGAAAATATCATCAACTTCATTTTTGTTTGGAAAACCACATCCAATCCACTGAGCTAATACATCCCACATTCTGGTAGGCACCTCGCGTTTCACAAATAAATGACAAAGGTCCTCCATGAACTCCATGTTGAGAAAGTGTGGAGCCTAATCCGAACTGGAGCAAGTCATAAGGGCCGGTCATCAGAGCCAGTCATAAATGACAAAGGTCCTCAGTATGGACATGCAGGAAGATATCCAATATTGACATCAGGGCCAGTCATAAGCGAGGAGGTTACCAGGCCGAAGGCATGTGACAAAGTAAGAACTAAGTTCGAACCAAGGAGTTGTGTCGGAGGAAAGCTTCATCAGTATCTCATGCGGACAAATGTTCACAGTGACTTCAGTTGCCTTATTTGTTGCATTGGTGAAAAGGCAAGGTGGTGGAGTATCCCTTGCACATCTAAGGGTCTTTCGATATGTCGCGGTTTTCAGACCTAGACAAGCGATAGTGACTGGAGCGAAGTCCATCCTGAAGAAATACCAATCTACCTTAAATGAACCCACTGCACTTCACTAGGCTATACGGCAGGAGAGTCAAAGGCAGTAGGAGCGTCAGAAGTTCTGGTGACATCAGGGTGTAAACATTCACTGCCATGGAAGGTGAAATATTGTTTGTTCAATACCCTTGATGCGGTACCCTTGTTAGCAAAGTAAAACTGCTAATTGAAGGGGAGTATCAGACACCTCGTCCGAAGCCATGAGGATGGAGATTCCATACAGTGGAATATGGCTAGAAAGATGAGAGATGCTCAGCTTGACAGGAACGAGACTTGGTTCTCTGTCAAGTAAAATCAGCAGAAGGTGGCACTTTAGAGCCGAAGATTGTTCAGGCGTCAGAAATTGTTGAAAGACAAGAGATACAAGAAAGGGTGCAAAGTCTTCAAACAGTGGGAGTATAGTTGATTAAGATCCTTTCTCCTCACTGTGAAAAAGATGAGCATCCAAGGTTCTTCGTACCTTGGCCATGGTAGAGTTTACCCCAGAAGGTCAGATGTGAAGCCTCACATCCTTGTACACAATTTAGACCGAACATCTTCCCACTGCTACACCAGTCGGGTTTTCTCAGTTGCTGATGGAAAAGCAGGTGTACATAGAACGAAGCATTTATTGATAATGAGGAAGAATACGAGCCTATGAATGAGTGTTACCATTGCTGCTCCAGGAATTCAGAACACCTCATTCATCATCCTCACGTCGTACGGTTGATGTTATGTTGGAGGAGGGATCCAACATACGGATTATCAACGAGCTTAGACGCTGTGGTCCAGAACGATGAGTAGTGAACTTGGCACAGCTTAGCTGATGTTGGAAGAAAGCAGTCAGAGCATGAGCTTCATACGTCTGAAGGAGTTTCAGTCGAAGCATATCCTGAAATGTCCTTGTAGAATATCATCATAAAGTTGTTGAAGACCAATGCTTCCCCCTTTCAAGGTTATCCACCTTCAAAGCAAAGAGTTGAGGACGGGGTTACCTCAATGGCCCTTCGATAAGGCAGAGATTGAGAGAGAGAACAAGAGAACTTGGTAGATAGAAATATCAATTCAAATCAGTCTCCAGGTGGGAGATTATTGAGAAAGTGTGGAGCCTAATCCGAACTGGAGCTATCCAAGACAACCAAAAAGGACCTAATTTATGAAGCAACCAATGGAGGTGTGCATCTTAGACAAGTCTAGTCTTATGGTTGAGTGGGAGTCCTTCGCTCCGGTCAGATCAACCATGGTGGATCAGAAATAAGAAGGAGGTTGAAACCAAAGGCATGAAGATCAGCAAGACCAAAGCAGCCTTCCTTTGTCCGGATCTGAAGCCATGTCCAGTTCTTGAACTGAATGTGTCTAATCATTCGTACCGAGATTGACATCAAGGCCAGTCATAAGCGAGGAGGTCCCTTCGGACCGAGGAGGTTACCAGGCGAAAGGCATGTGACAAAGTAAAAACTAAGTTCAAACCAAGGAGTTGTGTCTAAGGAAAGCTTCATCAGTATCTCATGCAGACAGATGTTCACAGTGACATCAGTAGCTTGGGCTATAGTCACAGTGGTGATGGCTATAGTCACAGTTGTGAACATGTCATCAGCAGAAGAAGATGAGATAGTAGTATCCTCCAGCCAAAGCGAAGTTCGGATGGAAGAGTTCTTGAAGGAAGAGTTAGACGTTGTATGAAGTAAAGTTCGATATAAGTTGCAGAAGCACAATTCGGACAGTTACAGTTTCTTTCAAGGGAAGATATCGACCGAAGACTGATAAGGGGTCTTCAACCGAAGGTGAGGCCTTGGTTAGACCCAATATCTGTATTATCACTTCTCTAGTCAGAAGAATCTTGGGAACACGCGAAGAACAGTATTTCGTGTCAGGGGCAGCATGGGGAGCATGGTGTAGTCATCTTTTCAGTCTATAAAGTGACAAGGTGCATGGCTAGTTTCTCCTTTTGCTCTTTCCCGCCCAAGACTTGCGTGTTCAGCCTTCCATATCTCACTATTAATGCATACCATTGACTACTTTGTAACATGTTAAACACATCTAAGATATGAGTGTAGTCATAGATTCTCTCTTGTAAATTATTGAAGTTTATCAATAAAGTTTCTATCAGTTCACATAGTGGACGTAGCCCAACATGATGTTGGGTGAAAGGTTTCTCCCTAGAAGGGCATAATTTGATCTGGAAATATGGGAAAGTTAAGTCCCAGATTCGTGGGTCCTTTTTGAGTGTTAAAAAGGGTGGGAGCGGTTACGTACCGTCTCGATCTTCCGGATGAATTGCAAGGTGCTCATAACGTGTTCCATGTGTCGAACTTATGGAAGACTTTATTCGATAAGTTACAAAAGGTGCCTTTGGGAGATGTTGAATTAGATGAAAGAATAATGTATCAGGAACAAACAGAAAAGATCCTAGACCAAAAAGAGACCAGGCTATGAAACAAAAGATTGGACTTGTCAAAGTTCAATTCTAATTTCACAAGGGGGCGGACATGACGTGGAAATCTAAAGACGAATTCAGGGCTAAATATCTAAAGATATTTGAATGATTCCGGGGTCGGAATCTCTTGAATGGGTGAGAGTTGTAACCCCACGAGAATGATTCACCATTATATATGCACTATTGGGGGCTAAAGCATGAAAACTACAACTCATATGTATTGTATGAGATGTAAATATGCAAAGTGGGGGACTAAATTTCCATTTTGGCAAATATATATATATATATATATATATATATATATATATATATATATATATATATATATATATATATATATATATATATATATATATATATATATATATATATATATATATATATATATATATATATATATATATAAGGCTTCCATCCTCCACCCTCAAGATCTTTCTCTCTCACTCACTCACTCTTTCTCTCTCTATCTCTCTCTGCCTTAGTGCTTTCTTCTTCCTCTCAAGTTGCAAATACCGAGGCTTGGTTGGTCACAGTTATCTAACGTCCCAAATTTTGTAAAAATCGTTTTTTAAAGCGGTTCATATACATGAAATGAGGTGGAAATAAAACCATCGGATCCAATTATGGTAATTAAATTAAATAAAAGTGGGTTTATCAAAGCAGTTTCCAACATTATCCAGCGAAAGACTTGAGTACGAAAATCTCATATGCGATACAGTCGTGTCGTGCTCCAAGCTCAAGCTAGCAAATACCTAAAAACATATAGTGTGAAAGAGTAAGCACAAAGCTTA
The DNA here is from genome assembly GCA_023525715.1 of Cichorium intybus. Taxonomy (NCBI): domain Eukaryota; kingdom Viridiplantae; phylum Streptophyta; class Magnoliopsida; order Asterales; family Asteraceae; genus Cichorium; species Cichorium intybus. Next base: position 78,786,251 of record CM042013.1, on the reverse strand, counting down.
GTGAGTTTCCCAAAATACCTCACCATCCATCACATAAAGCACATTCACAGGGGTCTCCGGGCTTGCCCCGAACGACCTGGCTATCGGGCTTGCCCCGATCCGCTGTTGATCAAATCATTCTTTGGACTCTCGAGCTTGCCTCGATCCGTCTGGCTCTCAAGCTTGCCTTGATCCGCCATCATTCTTCAGTTGCTAGAATGAATCCAACGAATAACACATACAAACACAGAAGCCTAAACATACTGTCTAACCCTTAGGGTTCCTACTACCAACATACAGTCAAACAACGTAAGGCACGCCCACACAATACTATACATAGTTAAGTAAGCCTATCTACGCATGTAACATCACCCCATAGTATAGTGAAAAAAACTCACACGATCCACAACCTCAAGCTACAATCTTCAAATATCCTCACGCGCTAAGCAGCACGAACTCCTAACTTATCACAAGTCATAAATCAATAATCTGAAATATCTAAAATCGGTCCTACGATCCAAATCTCTAATCCATCCTAGTTGACCCAAAAGTCAACCAGTCAAAGTCAATGGTCAAAGTCAACGCCAGATGGCACCGCTATCTCCTCAAGATAGCGTCGCTATCACGGTGGGCATCGCTATCTCCTTAAGATAACGGCACTAACTACGAACAGTCCCAAAACTTCGTTAAGCTCTTAATCCATTCTATCAGGTGGTCAAGTCCATCCAGAACTTAACCAAAACGACCATTGACCCACAAAGTCACCACCTTTATGGTCATGCATGTCCAAATCTTAGAATCTAAGTCCAAAAGTATGAAACTAACCATAATCATCAAGCAAATCCTTTAAGAGAGCTTGACTCACTTCTAAACTGATTCAAAAGCTCAAGGGATGCATCTAAGGATATAAAGGTTTGATATTTTTCTACCATACACCAAGGATCAAGCAACAAGGGACCAAGAATTTATACAAAGTCTCCATAAACACTAGAAAAACCAAAGACGTACAAAAAGGAAGGACTTTCTACTAACAATAGTCTAGAAATGAAGCTCTTGATGCACCAACCTTGAAGGAGACCACCATGCATCACCACACAACCTCTTCTTCTTCAAGAAACCTTCTAAAATGAGTTATAGAGCCAAAAATATCCAAAAGAGGCTAGGGTTAGGTTAGAGATGTTTCTAGAGGTTGAAGGAGAAGGAATGACAGCTACCTAGGGTTTAGAGCCCTTAAATACGACCCAAACCACAATATCTAGGGCTTTGTGCAAACAATGCCAGATAGCGGCGCTGTCTCTTAAGATAGCGTCGATATATCCATGATCATGGGAACCCACGTCTCACAAGATAGTGTCACTATTTCCAAATATAGCGGCGCTATCTCCCATTTTCTCAAACTCCATTTCTTTTAAAAGCAAACCTAGATCATTCTGGGAATAAGGTCTTACAAGTTAGTAGGGATGAGCATGGGGATTTTAGGTTTTAAAACCCATATGGGTCGGTTTTTTCGGTTTTCGGTTTAGGTTTGTGGGTTTTCGGTTTAAACCCGTAGGTTTGTGGGTTCATGATTTTTTGGCTTTTTAGATTTGAAACCACGGGTTTGTGGGTTTAAAGCCATTGAAAGTATGTTGCTATAAAGTATAAACGGGGTTGTGGATTCAAACACACTAAAACCACGGGTTTAAAATCATATATTTGTAGGTTTAAACCCACTGGAAGTACGTTTCTATTAAGTATAAATGGCGTTGTGGGTTCAAACCTGTTGAAACCATGCGTGTAAAACCGTGGGTTTGTGGGTTTAAACCCATATGGGTTTGTGGGTTTAAGACTGTGGGTTTGTGGGTTCAAAACTGAACCGACCCGTATAAGTCGGTTTTTTCAAAAACTCAAACCCACTCCGTCGGTTTTTCGATTTCGGTTTCGGTTTTCTCGGTTTTTGTCGGGTTTTCGGTTTTATGGTTCGGTTTTCCTCATCCCTAAAAGTTAGAGGTTACTGTGAGCTAAGAAATCATGGAGTATTGCTCATGCTTTGGATGGTGCTTCTTGGAGTCCTTTAATCTTTTATTTAGGGTGTGATTCCACTAGAGAGGTGCTAATTTGTACCCAAGTTTATCCATCTACTTAAAGATCAAGAAATGTATAAATCGTAATCTTCATATTAGGCATAAGTTTTGTCACATGACTTATTAACCTTTGATCCAACTTTGGGTTTTGATTTTGCTTATATATTTCTTATGTTTCTAATTGTATGTTGTTATTATTGTTATCAAAACCCAACCGTAGTGTCGAAGCCACTTGTTTAAAATTCATGCACATATTATAATCTGATTTGTGAAAATAATGAGATACAAATTGCATATATTTTCTGGTAAATCATATGTATGATTTATGTATATTATTGTTCATGGCTGTTTAAGTAAAAGAAAACAGGTTACTTGGACAAAAATATGATTGTTATTTCCCCAATGGTTTTGATCCGATTGTACATTTTATTAGTTTAATTTTGCCATGATGTGTTTGATAAATTGTTAATTTATCTTGTTAGTTATATTTAGTGCCTTAGATGTAAGGATTACTCATTTCAACTACTTAACATATTTTAGGCATGAATACATTAACATGACGAAAACATTTATATCAATTACAATGAGTATAATTTATGGAACAAACGACAAAGATACGACAGAAATACGGAAGATAATTATATAAATATCTAATTATTACATACTATAATTATCATGGACATTTTGATAATTACAAATACAAAGGAGTTTTCAATACATTTACAAGCAAGGTTTTATGCTATAATTATCATGAGTATATTTTGATAATTACAAATACAAAGGATTTCATTTCAGTACGAACTAGGATAAAACATTACGTTGGGTAGTTATGTGAGACATTTCTTCACCGTACTAAAAGAAGTACACAATAAGTCCTGGATTATAACCTTAATCATTGATGAGCGAGATAGTTGTATATAGATCTATATGAGATTGACAATCCCCACCTATGGTTGTTAGCTACACCTACGACCGACGGGTCAATGGTGACAAATGTCTTAACACTGCGACATCTGAAGAGCGTCGTGTCAGGCCATCAGGTCATAGCGAGTTTATAATAACTCACATGAACAACAACGAATATCCTTGGTTTGGGGAAAAACATCTTCAAGATATAAGTATGGTTTTACGTATACATACGGGTTTTATGGAATTAAAACTACATTTTATCAAGATACAAATATAAGTACGGTTTTACTTATACATACGGGTTTTATGGAATTAAAACTACATTTTATCAAGATAAAAATATAATACTATTTTACTTATACATATGGGTTTTATGGAATTAAAACTACATTTTCTCAATACACAAATAAGTATGGTTTTACTTACATAAGGGTTTTATGGATTTAAAACTACAATGACGTTAAAGAAAATATTATTTTTCTTGGCACATACGGTACAGGTTTTATTAAGGAAATACTGAGTTTCTCACTACAAAATCTTATGAACTCACCAACGTAACGTTGAAATTTGTAAAATTACTTGTATTCTTATGTAACAATTAGTCAAGTACGACTAATCTTTTGGGATAGGACGCGAAGACGTCTCTTTTGCTTATTTTGTTACCATACTATAATTGGGTTGAAACAATAACATTTGAACAATGTAACTTTCCAATTATAATGTATGATGGTTGTTTATCTACTTATCTTTCAATGTATGCAATGGTTGTGATACTATGTTCCGTTCCACCCTCAGACGATTCCATCATTGTGGTTTTGGGGTGTGACACAAATCCCTTAAGAGATCTTGACTCACTCCCAAACTTATTCAAAAACTCAAGGTATGCATCTAAGGACATAAAGGTTTGACCTTTTTCCACAACACCCCAAGGATCAAGCAACAAGGGACCAAAAATCCATACAAAGTCTCCATAAACACTAGAACAACCAAAGAAGTACAAAAAGGAAGCAACTTTCTACTCACAATGGTCCAAAAATGAAGTTCTTGATGCACCAACCTTGAAGGAGACCACCATGCACTACCACACAACCTCTTCTTCTTCAAGAAACCTTCTAAAATGAGTTATGGAGCCACAAATAACCAATAGAGGCTAAGCTTAGGTTAGAGACGTTTCTGGAGGTTGAAGGAGAAGGAATGACGGCTACCTAGGGTTTAGAGCCCTTAAATACGACCCAACCCACGATATCTAGGGCTTTGTGCAAACATATCCAGATAGTGGCGCTATCTATTAAGATAGCATCGATATATCCATGATCGTAGGAACCCACGTCTCACAAGATAGTGTCGCTATCTCCAAAGATAGCAGTGTTATCTCCCATTTTCCCAAACTCGATTTCTTTTAAAAGCAAACCTAGATCATTCCGGGAATAGGGTCTTACAAGTTAGAGATTATTGTGAGCTAAGAAATCGTGGAGTATTGCTCATGCTTTGGATGGTGCTTCTTAGAGTCCTTTAATCTTTTATATGGGGTGTGATTCCACTAGAGAAGTGCTAATTTGTACCCAAGTTTATCCATCTACTTAAAGATCAAGAAAGGTATAAATCATAATCTTCATATTCGGTTTAAGTTTTGTTATATGACTTATTAACCTTCAATCCAACTTTGGGTTTTGATTTTGCTTATATATTGCTTCTGTTTCTAACTGTATGTTGTTATTATTGTTATCAAAACCCAACTGTAGTGTCCGAGCCACTTGTTTAAAATTCATGCACATATTATAATCCGATTTGTGAAAATAAAGAGATATGAATTGTATATGTTCGCGGGCAAATCATATGTATGATTTATGTACATTATTGTTCATGGTTTTTTAAGTAAAAGAAAACTGGTTACTTGGACAAAAATATTATTGTTATTTCCCCAATGGTTTTGATCCGATTGTACTTTTTATTAGTTTAATTTTGGCATGAAAATTACACTAATAAACTATAATGTATATTTTATGTTTGTATTATTAAAGCATTTTAATGGTATGGAAACATATGAATAAAGATTGTTAAGTGCTTGTTTTAATTTTTATAACGCATTCTTGATCAAAACATTGTTTATATTATAATTAAAATAGTGCAGTTTTTTAGTGTCGTTTTAAGTCGTCGCCAACTGTTTTTGTATTTATTTTAGTTTTAAGCGTTGTTTTTATGACGCTTTAGAGTTGTTACAAAATTGCTTAATTGTAAAGCTTGTATGGACCCGGTAACCAGTTATTTCTACTAGACCTATGTTGAGTGATTGAGGAATTTCCAGTACTTGTATAATTGGACTTAGGAACTTTCAGCAGTTGAGGATCAAACTTGGATAATCCAAGTTTGGATCAAAAATTAACAAGTCAGAAAATCACTAACTGCTGAATAAATCAGAAAATGAATATTCGAAAGTAACCTGATCTGAAACTACAAGTTCGGAAGTCAACACCAAAATCATGGAGGCTTACCGAAATCGAAAGTCAAGGGTACCGTAATGCATGGTTGTTCCGAAAATGTGGATTACCGAAATGGAGCTGTCCCGAAGTCTGTTCAGAACTTAGGTTCCGAAGGTGAATTCTGAAGTGCAGCAGGTTCCGAATTAGTCAAGTACCGTAATGCATACTCTGAAGTCACCATCGAGGCTGTCCAGAAGCTTAGGTTTCAAACCACATTCCGGAATCCAGCAGTACCGAAGGCAGTCCAGTAGTTCACTTCCGAAGGCGACTTTCGAACCAGGCTGTTCTGAACCAAAACTTGAGGATCCGAAAGTCACAGTGCTGAATTTCACAGTTCGGAAATTACAGTTCAGAAAACATTGTGCCGGTTCAGCAATTATGGATCAGAAATCTCTAGTACTGATCCGTTCAGCAATGAAAGTACACAGCGGGTGAAGATCAGGAAGTTCAAGACTTGGATTATTTATGACAGCTGTAGGATTGTACTTTGTGACAGTTTAATATTATTAGTTGTACTTGTAATTGTTGGATTAGGTGTCTAAGCCTTGACTAATAATTTGTATTTACCTAATTGATAGTAGCAAAGTCCATTTGGGTTGCCCTCAAAGCTAGAGGTTGAACAGAAAAACCGGGAGAGAGAAAGGTTGATTTATTATATGATTAATAAATCAATAGAATAAAATAAATAGTTTATTAATATATTATGGTGATAATATATTAATTAGAAACTATATTAATTAATTATAAATTAATCTGGAATTAATTGGAATTAATTTGGTGATTAATTGAATTAATTAAAGGTGTAGGGGCTGATTTGTAATTGTTCAATAGTTGAGCAATAGATAATTATAGTATATATATGGAGAACAAAAATTAGGATATTTATATCCATAATTTTCGAATTATATATATACATAAATAAGGGTTTGAATTTATAGATAAAAGGTTTATCTGGTTTGAATTCGAATAAGGCTTATCTGTAAGGCGTATATGTTAAACCCTTGAGGCTATAAATAGGGAGCCCCATTACCCCATAAGGACCACGAAATTTTAAGGGTTTTTCTCCCTCTCTCTGGTTTTTCGAGTTCCCTAGCTTCTGGGTGTGACTCCATTTGAAGCAAGGCATTTTCGTTGCTTAGCTTGCAAGAAACAACTAAAAGGTTAGTTTTTCTTTATTATTTCTTTTAATAATTTTTGTTTGGCCTTTAGGAATTATTATATGTTCAAAGTTAGAAAACATAGATCCAATCTAGGTTGTATGTGAACTTAGGGTTTTAGTTCATAGATTTGCAGAAAACCTTTCAGTGGTATCAGAGCATTTTGGTTGTTTTCTTGTTGAATTGCTATAACTGTTTTCCTAAAAATTGGGGTTTAAAGCTTATAAACCCTAATTTGGCTGAAATCAATTTAGGGTTAGGGTTTTGAAAACCCTAGCCCCTCCCCTCCTTATTTTGCGAGTTTGACATTAGGGTTTTAGAATGCTTTCTATTTTTGGCAACTTTAATTATTTAAATGGATAACCTTAAATCCATTATTTGTTAATTTCGAAAATTAGGGGTTTAAGATAGGTTTAAATTAATTTGATTAATTTGTGATACCTATCTTAATTTAATTAATTTAATTAATTGTTTAATTAAAAGATAATTAATGGTTTAATTTAATTTTAAATTTAATAGTTTTAAATTTCGAAAATTAAAAGATAAAACTAGGAATATTTTAAAAGTCTAAAATATTAGGATTTAATTAATTTAATTAATTAATTAATTAAAAGATGAATTAAATCATTTAAATGTTTAATTTAATTTTAAATTTAATAGTTTAAATTTCAAAAAAAAAATAAAAGATAAACCAGGAATATTTTAAAAGGTTTAAAATACATCTTATATATATTATAATTAAAAGTTAATATTATATGTATAAGATAATTGGTCAGTCAAATCAATAGTAGGCCTCATTCAAGAAGCTGGTCTATAAAGAGGGTATAAGGAAACTGCCTATAAAATGGCGGTTGAATGGGTGTCCACTCTCATCCACCGCTCTCTTGATCAGTGGAGGGTCGTTAGCCAAACGGGTTTGATAGGACAACTTAATCTCATTAAAAGTATAATGTTATTAATGAAAGTACTAGAACAACTTTATAAAATCCCAAATCTAGTTACTTTAGGAAAAATGTGAGAAGATGCTAACCTATGAAATTGCACATTACACTTTATGAAACATTAGTGGAGCGTGTGTGGTTTACCGGCACACTAATAGGGGTTCATGAAGAGTGGTAATGGGTTTCTCATGATTTATCATTGTTGATGGAGCGCGTGTGGTTAACCGGCACATCAATTAGAGATGATAAATGACATTGAGGTTACCAAGCTAATTTGCATGGTTATTCACATCTAGTTTGTGATCGTCGGCATCCAGTCACAAACAGTGGAGCATATCTGATATTAAACATGCTATTGAACAGTTCAATGAATCTCAACAGATCTAGGAATTTCATAAGATGAAATTGATAAGTGTTTATCTACCTTAATAACCATTATGTTGTGATTACGGCATCCCTCTTCACACCATAGTTGGGGTATTTTGGATCCTAGCCTTGTTAAATAATAAATTGGGTAATTATTTAAAAGGATTAAAATTAAACTAACTAATTCAAATTTTATAAATGTCTAAAGATAGTGTCTATTCTCCTCCTTCTCCTCCTTCACCTATTTATGAGAGTTTCAGAAAGCACCTATTACATATGGTAAGGCTGAGTGGCCTGAACTATGTGGTATGGCTTCACAAATAGAGAATGGTTCTTAGTTTTGCTGGCAAGCCATATCTTATTTAGTGTCCACTCCCCAAGCATGTCATCACACAGTAGCTTGTGATGAGCATGACCCCTTGACCATTAAGTCAAAGAAAGTTCGTTGCCTCATGCTATTGATCATTGACCCCAAGTTCCGCAGGGATTTAGAATTCCTAGGGTCAGATAAGTTAGCACAACTGGTCGAGGAAAGGTTCCGACAACCGGTTGACAAATGACGAACTAAGATCTTCAAAAAGCTTGAAGTGTGCAGGAAGTAGCACCAGTTCACATGTTCTCTAGATTGAGAGACACATAGGTGAACTGTATAAGTTTGGTCACCCTTTGATCGGGAGTTAAGCATTAGCTTGACTCGCTGATATGTTCATCCTGATGTATAGGAAGGGAAACCAGAGTAAGACTAACATGGGAATGCATTCAATGTTGACAATGTTTGAGTCATTCATGGAGAAGCATAGTTCCATTGATTTGGCTGCTTCGGGATTGAGTCCAGTAATAAGGCACATCAAGAAATGATACAGATCGTCTGGACCGGTTCTTCGATGTCACAAACTGGGAATCCATAGGGTGGGACACAATCACAGAAAGATTGGAAGAATGCTCCAAAGCCGAAAGGTTTGGCAACTCAGGAATATCTTAAAACTCAGAACTCCTGATCCTTAATTCCTTGATACAGGATGTGTTTATCACATTTGCTCTGTATGCATGGACTAGCTAGGATGCAGGACTTTGTTGCAAAGGAGCACATTCCGATTGGATCTGAAGCTCATGCAGTTTTGGAGTTTAGTTAGATACGATGACCTTGTTATTAGCTTATTAGATGCATGCAACATTACCTGTCATATAGTACATTGTTCGAGGATATTTTGGTTTTATAAAATATTGATTTTCTTTTAATACATATTTATTTAAATTATCTTTGAAATGTTGTATGAGTATGTTAATTTCATAAATGGTAATAACTTGAATGTTGATACATCCAAAGTGTTTGGATTCATGAATTGTGTATTCTATGATTGTTAAAGTAATTTTATAAGGATCAATTCGACCAAAGGTCTAGTTGGACAAGACTTTGAAATCATTTGACTTAAAGTCATATGATGAATTGAGTTCTTAATAAAATCTTTTGTGGCAAGAAATGAATCACCCAAGGATCCAGTGGATAGGATTTTGGAATCAGTTGACTTAGAGTCAGGTGATGATTGCAAATCTTGAACAATATTAACAAAGTCATAAATTTACATAGAGATGTAAAAGACATCAAGATTTTTTGAGCGACAGACAAAAAACTTACTGTGTATTCGAACACAACACAATTAGTTACACTTCATGATATTTGCCAATTAGTGTGACAAATATGGCTTCGCTTATCAGAATAAGTGATTGATTGAAACCTTGAAGTATTCGAGGATTTCAAAGGAAGTATAAGATCAACTGAACCTGAGTGACAACATAGATTGAGAAAATGTTTCACAGTTTATCCTCTTCCAAAAACATTAATGGTTGTAATGTGTCTTAGGGAAGATGATGGAGCATTGGTCGAAATAGTTCGATCCTCGATGTATAAGATACATTTTCCAATTAGTTTTTCGATAAATTGAATATTCAACCCGTCAGACTATAGAAACCATACTCCGACCACATCTTAGACTAAGTAGGTTATACAGACACTATCTGAAATGTAAAGCTGGGATCATCCACTTGTACATAGAAAGTCCAGGGTCATGTTGTGTTCGTCCGAACCTCATGACTAGCCTGTATCTGATCAGCAGTGTCGTATCATTGGCTATCCCGACTGTAACTGTGAAAGAAGAGTTCTTTTGGAAAGAACTCATATTCTAAGGAAACAGTGGGAGTAAGAATTGTTGGAATACGATAGCATAAAAACAACGCAGCGGAAACAGAAATCAAAATCGTATTCAACCAGGATCACAGAATCATGCACACTTTTGTAACTGTAAAATCAAGAGGGTTCAAGACATACCTTTTAAATCTCAGATCTGATTTTGTTAGGATGACGAGAGCCCAAAGTAGAACTCCTCTAATGTAATCGCACCCAAGACAACGATCCAGCACCCGTTGATGTAGTATATACCTTTGCTTGAAGTTTTAGCACGTAATACTTAGGGTTTTGAAAGAAATCGGCCGTATACCGAGGGGTGGGAGGTGGGTGACGAAAATTAGGGTTTTGGCAGCACCTACAACTCAGATCTAGGGTGTATTTATAGTGCTCCTCATTCTTATCCCCTCCCTTGTGGATATTTCACTTTGGTCCTTTATCCTTATTAAGTTTCTAATTAATATACCTTTACTTTGGTATATTTGAAAGGTTTTCTGCAAACCATGAACTGAATAACCTAAGTTCACATGCAACCTATGAGGATCTATGTTTTCTTCTAATTGAACATATAACAAAAAACCTAGACGCCAATAAAAGAAACTAAAGATCAAAACAGAAAAACCAACCTTAATTTCTTGGAAGCTGAGCAGCAAAAATATCCTGCCTCAAATGGAAGTCACACCCAAGCTAGAGGTTATGCAGATCGAAAATCCCAGAGAGAATTATGAAAGTGGCGAATTCAATATGGTGCCCAGAGACCCTTATTTATAGTTTTCCAGATGGCCAGTTGATAAGCCTTAGAGATAAACCTTTTTGAATTCAAATAAGATAAACCTTTTATCTTGCAATTCAAACTCTATTTATCTTCTATTTATTATTTTCGAAATATATATATCCATATATGTATTTTCGACTTTAACTGGTCACTCCACACTGCCACTTACTCAACTATTGAATAATTACAGTTTCAGTCCCTGCACCTTTAATTAATTAAATTAATCACCAAATTAAATCCAATTAATTCCAGATTAATTTCTAATTAATTAATATAGTTTCTAATTAATATATTATGACTTTAATATATTAATAAACCATATATTTAATTCCTGTTGATTTATTAATCCCATAATAAATCAATCTTTCTCTCTACCGAATTTTCTACCAAACCTCCAGCCATGAAGGCAACCCAAATGGACTGTGCTTCTATTAATTAGGTAAATACTAATTATTAGTCATGGATTAGACACCTAATCCAACAGTCTCCCACTTGGATAAGTCTATGACTATAATTACCAGTTTAGCCTCTAATTAACCAGCACCTTAAGCTTCCTAGAAACTACTGCGAAACTCTGACCTAGTCAGTTCTGTCCAAAGATAAGTGATCAGATGATCCTCCGTCCAACTAGATATTTTTCAGACTCAAGACATGGATAAAATCAATCTGGTCTGATTTACTGTTCCTCGATTTCCGATTTGCATATGACTCTTAGACTACCAATTTAGTCCCGGTTGGCCAACCATTTTAGTCAACTTCAAATTCATCGAGAGGCCTACAGATATCTGTTCCCCGTTAGGGTCAAGGGACGAATAAACTTTGACTCATATACTTATGTCTTTTACCAGACAAATTATTCACAACAACACGTTTTATAACACCGAGTTACCGATGCGTTTTCGTATTATCAATGAACAACCGTCTAGTAAATCATAACTCATATGTCTTAGCTTAAAGATCAAAAGATATTATCGTCTCAATATTGCTCGTGATGAAATCCATGAAGCAATCCATTGAGCGCGGGTTTATCCAATACTCAAATCTCCATTTCCAAGTACTCATGAATGTTGCAGCAATCTTATTACAATGTCTAACTCTTTAGACAATCTACAACTAATTCATGACAGCCTTGCTTCATACTTACTCCCTAAAAGCATGAGCGACTGTGGATATTTGAATAATCCAATTATTCAGGAAGTAAAACATGCAAAATGAAACACAATGATATATTATTGACAAAATTAGTAAACAATTACTCATTAATAAATCTTCATTATCAAATCACAAAAGTCAAATACAATAACATTGTTACAAGTTTCAAAACCTATCTAGTTACAAAAACTTATATCATCTCTTAATCCAATGCTCCTAGCATGTTGATTATGCTTAATCCTACTCAGAGCCTTTGTCAAGGGATCTGTAGGATTATCTTCCGATGATACCCTCTTTACAAGGAGGTGACCTTCTTCTACCCTATGTTTGATGTAGTGGTACTTTCTGTCGATATGTCTGGACTTTCCATGATCTCGCGGTTCCTTTGTCAAGGCGACCGCACCTTCGTTATCGCAGAACAGTTCCAAGGGCTCCTGAATACTCGGGACTACTCCAAGGTCACCGATAAAGTTCTTCAGCCAAGCCGCTTCCTTTGACGCTTCACTTGCTGCTATGTACTCTGATTCGCATGTAGAATCAGCCACTGTTTCTTGCTTGGAACTTTTCCATGTAACTGCTCCACCGTTCAAAAGGAATACCTAGCCCGACTGAGACCGACCACTGTCTCTATCCGTCTGAAAACTGGCATCTGTATATCCTTCAACTCTCAAGGTATCACTGCCACCGAGGACTAACACCATGTTCTTAGTCCTTCGCAGATACTTGAGTATATTTTTCACAGCTATCCAATGCGCCCTTCCAGGGTTACCCTGGTACCGACTGACCATGCTTAAAGCAAAGGCCACGTCAGGGCGAGTACACGTCATAGCGTACATGATCGATCCTACAGCTGAAGCGTGAGGTACCCGACTTATTTCAGCTATTTCTTCGTCTGTACTCGGACTTTGAGTCTTACTCAATTTTGCATTACTTTGGATAGGTAGCTCTTCCTTCTTGGAATTTTCCATACTAAACCTTTTCAGTACCTTTTCCAAGTATGTACCCTGACTAAGTCCAATTAGTCTCTTCTTCCTATCTCTCAATATTCTTATCCCGAGAATATAGGCAGCCTCTCCTAGGTCCTTCATGGCGAAACATTTCCCAAGCCAAGCCTTGACATCTTGCAAGGTTGGAATATCGTTTCCCATGAGCAGTATGTCATCGACATACAGCACCAGAAAGGTGACTATACTCCCACTAGCCTTGACATATACGCAGGACTCCTCCTCGCTCCTAGAGAAGCCAAACTCTTTGACTTTCTCATGGAAACAAAGATTCCAGCTGCGAGAAGCTTGCTTCAATCCGTAGATTGATCTCTCAAACTTACACACCTTATTAGGATACTTTGCATTGACAAAACCCTCTGGCTGATTCATGTAAACATCCTCAGTCAACTTCCTATTAAGGAAAGCGGTTTTGACGTCCATCTGCCAAATTTCATAGTCATGAAATGCAACTATGGCCAGCATAATCCTAATAGACTTTATCTTGGCTACTGGTCAGAAGGTCTCGTCATAGTCAACCCCTGGGGTTTGAGTAAAGCCCTTCGCAACCAATCTTGCCTTGAAAGTATGTACTTTTCCGTCCATGTCGGACTTCTTCTTGAAGATCCATTTGCACCCGACTGTCTTTCGACCCGGTACGTTGTCAACCAAGTTCCAAACTTGATTGTCATACATGGACTTGATCTCGCTATCCATGGCCTCTTTCCACTTGGCAGACTCAGGGCCCGTCACTGCTTCCTGGTAGTTAGCTGGTTCATCCAAATTTATCAGTGTCCTATCATTGACAAACGTGTCCCCATCCGAAGTTATATGGAATCCATAAAACTCGGGTGGCATGCTAACCCTACCGGAACGCCTAAGAGGTAAGGATACATCTGTCGGACCCACAGGAACTTCTTCCTCATGTTGGTTGCTAGTTTCTCCTAAGGTTGCGTCATCTGATGACTCTTGAATTTCTTCCAGATCAATGGTACTCCCACTGTCCTCTTTGAATATGAGCTCTCTCTCTCTCTCGAAAGACTGCTCGTCTAGCTACAAAGACCACGTCCTCGCTCGGTCTATAGAATAGATATCCAAAGTACTGTTTGGGATAACCAAGGAAGAAACTCCTTTCGCTTCTTTCTGCAAGTTTGTCTTGAGTCTCTTGTCTAACGAAAGCCTCACAACCCCAGACCTTGATGTGTGCTAACGAGGGGACTTTCCCCGTCCACATCTCATGAGGTGTTTTAGCAACCTTATTAGTTGGGACAAGATTAAGGATATGGGCGGCAGTCTCTAAGGCATACCCCCAGAAGTGAATGGCAAGTGAAGCTCGACTCATCATGGAACGAACCATGTCCAACAAGGTTCGGTTGCGCCTCTCCGCAACACCGTTCAACTGTGGTGTCCTGGGAGGTGTCAACTGCAAAACTATTCCGCATTCCTTTAGATAGTCTAGGAACTCGATACTTAGATACTCTCCGCCTCTGTCGGACCTGAGCATCTTTATCTTCCTGCCTAATTGATTCTCTACCTCGTTCTTAAACTCTTTGAACTTTTCAAAGGTGTCCGACTTGTGCTTGATCAAGTAGATATAACCGTATCTACTAAAATCGTCGGTAAAGGTCACGTAGAACCGCGTGCCATCCTTTGTGGTTGATCTGAATGGACCACACACATCCGTGTGAATGATGTCCAGCAGACCCTCACCTCTTTCAAAAGACCCTTTGAAAGGTGATTTACTCATCTTGCCCAACAGACAAGATTCGCATACATCATCCGACCTGAGGTCGAATGATTCCAACACTCCATCCTTTTGGAGTTGGGCGATGCGTTTTTTGCTGATGTGCCCGAGCCGACTATGCCACAGACATGCCTTTTCTACACCACTAGTAGAATCAATATAATTTACACTATGTCCTAAATTGTCAACACATTCAACAGTTTCATACACACCATCACAAGGATAAGCAGTAAAAATCAAAATACCATTTTTGAAAACAGAAATCGAGCCAATTTTATTATCAAAAGAAAATTGAAATCCTTGTCTGAACAATACGTGAAATGAAATAATGTTTCTTGCCATTTCTGGCGAATAGCAACAATTAAATAACTCTATACTAACATCATTACTAAGCACTAAACTATAAACGCCGATCTTGGTAACAGGGGACGATCTCCTATTGCCCATGATCAAGTTCAATCTACCGTGCTCCACCTCCCTGCTTTCCTTTAGGCCCTGCATTTCAGAACAAATGTGAAAACCACATCCTGTATCAAGGACCCAAGAATTAGAAGATGGTGAGTTTTTAGAGATAGTGTATATACCTGCTGTCGATGGCTTTACTTTCCCATCCTTGACATCCTATAAGTATTTGGGGCAGCTTCTCTTCCAATGGCCCTTCTCTTTGCAGTAGAAACAGTCGGCTTCATTGGGGTTGGCTACACAAGGAATGTGAGAAGACTTGGTTCTCGAGCCATTGCTGGACGACCCGACCTGAACCTTTTCCTTCCAATTTTGTTTAGGAGGGCCCTTCCTTTTCTTTCCTTTGCCACTTCCAATGGCTAAGACGGGCTGATTAACCGAGGGTACACTTTTACCCTTCATCCCGTCCTCAGCAACCCGAAGCATACGATGCAACTCAGTCAGGTTAGCCTTATTGTTGTTCAAATGATAAGCCAGCCTGAACTGGTCATAAGAACTCGGTAAGGAGTTAAGCACTATGTCAACGGCCAACTCCTCAGGTACAGGCATCGCAAGCTTTCTAAGCCGTTCCACGTAACCTTGCATTCTTTGCACATGAGTGCAGATGGACTCCCCATATTTAGGTTTGCTGTTCGTGAAGTCTTTGACCACCTCGCACCTCTCGATGCGCTCTTGCTTGCGGAACTTTTCCACAAACTCCTTGTGCATCTCAAAGGGCCAGTAGTCTTCGTATATCCTTTGCAATTCGGGGTTCATTGTGGCGATCATGATGCAGGGCACTTTGGTCGCATCATCAGAATGTTTTTGGTACGAGGCAATCTCCTCGGGAGTAGCAGTTTCAGGGTCAATATCGACAAGCTCGGTTTCGAGGACATACTCTTTGTTCTCGTACCTCAGAGCCATCTTGATATTTCTAATCCAGTCATTGTAGTTTGTCCCGTTCAATTGAACCTTGGAACACAGTGAGAGGATAGAGGGAACACTGGAGTTTGAGTGGGGAGCGGATTGATCAGCAGAAGACATCTATAAAAGAAGGTAAGTTAATTAGATACATGTCGGTCCTTATAATAACCCAATATAAAATAAAGCTAGGATCCAACTATAACAATTTGCAACATAGAAGAGGGATGCCGTAATCTATAAGCAAATTTTATAAAGGTAGGCGAATGACGATTCAGCCAATTCCACCGCGGAAAAATAATCTTATTATAAATGGAATTCCTAGTTTCTTTTGAGATTTATTTAACTGTTCAATAGCATGTTTAATCTCGGATATGCCCCACCGTTTGTGACTGGGATGTCGAGGATCACAAACCGGGTGTGAATAACCATGCAAATTTGCTTGGTACTCTCGGGGTTCATTACCATCTCAAATTGATGTGCCGGTAAACCACACACGCTCCATCAACAATGATAACACCCGAGACACCCATTGCCACTCTTTATGAACCCCCATTGGTGTGTCGGTAAACCACACACGCTCCATCAACGTTTCATAAAATGCAATGTGCAATTTCATGGGTTAGCATCAAATTCACATTTTTCCTAAAATAACTAGATTGGGATTTTTGTAAATGGTTCTAGTACTTTGATCATTATACTTTTAATGATTAAGCGGTCCTATCAAAACTGTTCGGCTAATGACCCTCCACTGATCAGGCGAGCGGTGGGTGAGAGTGTTCACCCATTAGACTACCATTTTATAGGCAGTCTCCTTATACCCACTTTATAGATCAGCTTCGTGAATGAGGCCTACTATTGATTTGACTAACCAAATTTATCTCATATATATAGTATTAACTTTTACTAACATATATAAGATGTATTTTAAAACCCTTTAAAATATTCAAGGTTTATCTTTTAATTTTACCAAATTTAACAATTAAATTTTAAATTAAATTAAACCTTAAAATCGATTTAATCAATTTTAATTACCAATTAATTAAATTAATTAAATCTAAATATTTTAAACATTTTAAAATAATTTTCCGGATTTTTCCATTAATTTTCGATAATTTAAAATTAATTAAATCCCTTTTGAATTATCTTTTAATTAACAATTAATTAAATTAATTCAATGAAGATAGGTTTATCCAAATTAATCAAATTAATTAAAACCTATCCTAAACCCCCTAGATTTCGAATTCAAATAATGGGGTTTAAGGTCATCTATTTAATTAACAAATAAAGTTACCAAAAATAGAAAACCTCCTAAAACCCTAATGGCAAATTTCGAAAATAGCAAGGGGGGATTAGGGTTTCCAAAACCCTAATCCTAGAAATCGATCCTAATTATAATTAGGGTTTATAGGCTTTAAACCCTAAAACAGTTATAGCAATTTAATAAGAAAACAAAACAGGCTATGATACCATTAAAAGGTTTTCTGCAAACCATGAACTGTATAACCTAAGTTCACATGCAACCTATGAGGATCTATGTTTTCTTATAATTGAACATATAACAAAAAACCTAGAGGCCAATAAAAAAAACTAAAGATCAAAACAGAAAAACCAACCTTAATTTCTTGGAAGCTGAGCAGCAAAAATATCCTGCCTCAAATGGAAGTCACACCCAAGCTAGAGGTTATGCAGATCGAATATCCCAGAGAGAATTATGAAAGTGGCGAATTCAATATGGTGCCCAGGGACCGTTATTTATAGTTTTTCAGATGGCCAGTTGATAAGCCTTAGAGATAAACCTTTTTGAATTCAAATAAGATAAACATTTTATCTTGCAATTCAAACTCTATTTATCTTCTATTTATTATTTTCGAAATATATATATCCATATATATATATTCGACTTTAACTGGTCACTCCACACTGCCACTTACTCAACTATTGAATAATTACAGTTTCAGTCCCTGCACCTTTAATTAATTAAATTAATCACCAAATTAAATCCAATTAATTCCAGATTAATTTCTAATTAATTAATATAGTTTCTAATTAATATATTATGACTTTAATATATTAATAAACCATATATTTAATTCCTGTTGATTTATTAATCCCATAATAAATCAACTTTTCTCTCTACCGAATTTTCTACCAAACCTCCAGCCATGAGGGCAACCCAAATGGACTGTGCTTCTATTAATTAGGTAAATACTAATTATTAGTCATGGCTTAGACACCTAATCCAACAGTATATTAATAAACTTAACCATTAAGTTTCTAATTAATATACCTTTACTTTGATATATTAATAAACTTAACCCCTCAAGTTTATTTTCGATCTCTTTTAGCTAAATCGTCTCTTGCGTGTAACCCAAAAGGACCCTACTATTTATAGTAATATTACCAACTTGTTATAACGATGGGCATATAACCAACAGTCTCCCACTTGCACTTGTTATAACAACTGTATGGTCTAATATTCCCTAACCTAGTAAGGTGTATGTCATCCATGACAAGTGCCGTGTTCATCTAATGAAACAGCCCTTATGCAAGTGATCAAATATTCCTTTGTTCTAAAAGATATCCTTATGAACGTCTGACATGGAATCATGTCAGTCTCAGACATTCAATATTATGTTTCCCGATAGAGATTTGTGATGACCACAACAAACTGCACTATTGATTCTATATCAATTCAGTCCCGGTACGGCCGTACACTTGCTGTCAGCACCAAATCATCGAGGGGCCCTTGGATATCGCTTCTCCTGTTAGGGCAGAAGGAACAAATAAACTTTGACTACACGGATCTCGCCTATTCATCATGTCATACCTGGACATTCCCTGTATGGCTGCCAGTTACGGACAACGTTGGAGAAAACCAAGGCACAACAGACTGCAGGACAAAGAATCAATGCATCTCTGCTTGAAGAATATAAGTTATTACCATCTTAGAATTACTCGTGACAGATTCCATGAAGTAATCTCTAAGTGCAGGTTACTCCAATACTTAATCCCCATTAAGTACACATGAGAATTAGTGCATCTCCATGCTATGTCCATCTCTATGGACAATTTACCAATTCCTCATGTCAGTCTTGAATCAATACTTACTCCCAAAAGTATGACCGACTGTGGACAGTTTGAATAATAATTAAATTATTCAGGAAGTCAATAAAACACGCAAAATCGGAACACGATGATAAACTAATGAAATGACTGCCTTTATGTATATATTATGTTCTCCACATAATAATCGTCATATCAGATAGAGTTTTTCATTGCTTAAGTTCCCAATACAAATCAAACTATACTAACTTCACTCAAAGTCAATTCATTTGCATATCTAATGCATATGGACTTAGCATGATTGATATTGCTTAGTCCGAGACATTGACTTAGTGATCATATTAGCTATCTTGCCTCATCCGATATAGCTCTATTAACTGAGATGTCTCTTTTGGTAAGAACCCGGATCCTGACTGCGTACAAGAACCGTTTCTATTAGTTTTGGAAGCTAGTATCAGTATGCTTCTTTACACCGAGTTCTTCCATACTATAATGGATCAAGAATATCTTAAACATTCAAGATACTTCGTGACTTCCATCCATTTGACTTTTGCCAAGATTAGCCTAATGTCAAATCATCATGCTCAAGGCATATGATACATTAGGTCTCGTACATTATGCGATTGATCCATATGCAAGTGCATACGGGACTCAACTCATTTCATCCAGGATTTTAATGGAACTAGGACTCTGAGTTTCACTCAGTCCTAAACCCTGATACAGAAACTTGAATCCCTTATAGGAGTCTTGTATCTCTAGATCCGACTACTCATGTACTCTAGCTTATCCTTATGAAGCACTTAGGTCTATCTCCATAGATCATGATGCTTCATATGCAATAGGTCACTACTATGTCATTTGTAGCACAGCAATTCTCATTTGTTTATGATTTCTCGATATAGGGACGTTTACATGAGAACTTTGCTATCTGCATACAACATAGGTTGGACTTCAGTGCTCCCACTAGCACTGACATTTACATAGTTCACTTTTGTTTCCAAAATCCCTATGAAGCACTTAATTCTATCTCCATAGATCAAAATGCTTCATGCGCATTAAGTCTCTCCTGTGTCATTTATAGCATAGCAATTCTCATTTATTTCATATTTCTCGAGATAGGGACATTTACATGAGAACTTTGCTATCTGTGTACGACATAGGGTAGACTTCAATGCTCCCACTAGCTCTGACATATACACATGACTCATCTTTACTTCTCGAAAATCCAAACTCTTTGATTTTCTCATCGAAGCAGAGATTCCAGCTACGAGATGCTTGTTTGAGTCCATAAATCGACTTCACAAGTTTACACACTCTATTAGGATATTTGGACTGTATAAAACCCTCTAGTTGTGTCATATACACATCCTCTGAAAGTTTTCCGTTAAAGAAAGCGGTTTTTACATCCATTTGCCATATTTCGTAGTCATAAAATGCTGCGATGACAAACAATATCCTAATAGATTTAATCATCACCACTGGTGAAAAAGTTTCCTCATAATCAATCCCTTGGGTTTGAGTATAACCCTTTGCCACCAGTATGGCTTTGTATGTGTGTACCTTTCTATCCACGTCTGTCTTCTTCTTGAAGACCCATTTACACCCAACTGTTTTAAGGCCAGATGTTTGATCAACCAGGTTCCAAACTTGGTTATCATACATGGATTTCATCTCGCTCTCCATTATCTCTTTCCTTAAGGCAACCCAAGGGGCCTGCCACGACTTTCGATAATTGGTAGGGTCACAATGATCCACCAGACATTCATCACCTTCGTCAACATGTAATTCATGAAAACCAGGTGTATGACGTCCTTTATCAGTTTCTCGAACAATAGATGGAGTTATGTCAGATTCCTCAACAAACTCTTACTGAGTCTCAATAGGTTTTACTACCTCTGGTTGAGTGCTAGTGCCAACATCAGGCTCTTTGATCCTTTGAGTCTCATCAAGATCATTCAGGCTCCCACTGATTTCTTGAATACCAGCTTCCTATCATAGAAGACTGCCATTTATACAACATCATACTGTTGTTAAAATGCTTATTATATCCAAGTACTCTAATGGAATAACACTTCTGTTAATCGGCGTCCTCTGAGCTACACGGTAAACCGTAAGTCTCAAGACCCCAAATTTCTAAATATGCTAGTGAAGAAACATCTACACTCCATATTTCTCAGACAGTGTTTATAGAACCTTTTGTGTTGGTGCAAGGGTTAGGACTCTATTGTCTCTAAGGTTTAACCTCAGACATAGATTGGAAGCATAATACAATCCATCATAAGTCGAACCTTTATGTTTGATTATAACTCAGACACACCATACGATGTTTGTAGCGTTCTAAGTGGATTTGACTGTTGAAACAATTTTCACAGTCCATTAGATGATTGTATAATCTTTGACTAAGAAACTCTTTATCCGCACTTGGATTTAGAATTCTCATCCTTTGCTCATTTGATTCAATACTCTGTTCTTGAAGTACTGATCACCATATATGTTTCAAACTCAATAGAGTATTTTAGACGGTTTAGTGGAAAAATGAACGGTCCAAATACATTAGATGTACAAGGTCCAACAGATTCTCAGCCATTGCCCACAATAACTTGTGAGCAGTGCATAGTTATCTCTCTATGTAGACAAGAATAGCAGTTATCATAAGACTTTCAGTCAAATGATCTCCAAAATCCTATCCATCTGGAGTTCTGGTAGCTTCTTTCAAGTTTACAAAACCAGACAATTCCACTCATACCATTAATCCAAACATTTGGATTCTCTTGAATCAATCTTTTCGAACTATTGTTGTGATCCAGTTCTCATAGATGTAATGACCATAACTTTGTTCCAAAATAACTTTTAAAATAACTTTTATTTAAAACAACCTTTATTTAAACCAAGTCAAAACCATCTGATGAAACAATGTTCACATCAACAATCTTCAAATTGCAAAACCATAAACTAAAACACTATAGAGAAGTTGGTTCCTAATCCTATGGATGAAAGCAAGCTGCTTGTAGTCCATGATTCGATCCAGCTCTCCATGGTTTGTACCTCTGCTTTATTCCAGTCTCTGCCCATTAAAATGGCAATACTGGTCATAAGCAAAGCACTTATGGAATTACAAATATACCTGAAGTGCCATACTCTTTGGCTTGCAACTACTTCTATTGCGTCAGATATCTTGAGCATTTATGCCTTCCATGTCCCACATCCTTTCAGTGGAGACAAAAATCTTCCTTAGGATTTTAGTATTGAGGTTTCTTTAGGAAAATCATTCCCTTGGTAGGGTTTGTCCTTTTCCTTTTGACACCTCTTTTAGGAACTGTGGTGTTGGATTCCCTAGCCATGTAAAGTTCTACTTTCCTCAACATGCTATGTAATCTCTCGAAGGGTCCTTTTAAGTTCTATATAATGAAGTCCAGAATGAACTAATCATAAGAACTAGTCATCGAGTTAAGGACAATGTCCGTGACTAACTCCTGACTTGTTGGAAATCCCAACCTCCACATTTGGTCAACGTACCCTCTTATGCTAAACATATGGGTATTGACTCTCCATCCTAGTAACAGCCTACATCCAAATAATGCTTTCATAACTTCGAATCGTTCCCATTTAACCTGCTCTTGGATCATGTCCTTAAGCCGGTTAATCATGTCAAAGCACCAAGACCCCACAATCTTCTTTGAAGCTCGGGAATCATAGTGTCTAACATGAAACGAGCAACCTTATTCGAATCATTTAGACATCTAAGATGATTGACCGTCTATTTCAGCACTAGTGGATCTGGCTGGATAATCCATAGGAACTTGTTCCTTAATCATAAAAAAAATTTCCCTCGACATTGAGTACTCTTCTCAAGTTCTGGAACCAACACGCATAATCTATGCCGTTGAACTTACTTTGGTCGAGGAAGCCACGCATTAAAAAAAACTTGTAACTTTCAAACTTTCTTTGGTTGACATCTAAAATAGAGTTTTGTTTAGTTTGATTATCCCTTAATAAATTAATTACCCATAAAATTATTTTACTTAAGGCTAGAATCCATATTTCGCTTTTTTGGTGGTGAAGAGGTATGCCGTAGTCACCCCCAGAAGTTATTTAGGTAGGCAATACTCTTTTGCCAACTTCAATCTCTATGAAGCTTCTAGATCTTTTGGGATTCATTGAATCTGATCAATGGCATGTTTAATCTCATCATGCTCATCCTCTCTCTCGTGACGGGTATGCCGCAGATCACGAGTTTGGATGGTAAATCGACCACGAAGACCCACGTGACACCCGGCCCATGATTCATGAGTTATCGCGAGTATCACATCATTTTGGCCGAGTCCAATCCAACGCGTTTGCTATGGCACTTCCCACGCCGGAAGGGCCCGATTAAATGTGTGGTTCTTTGTAGGTAGCATGAGATTCACATTTTCATAAAACGGGATTTCGTTTCGTTAAGTTAAAACATTTTAACTTTCTTTTTGGCAAAATGGTCTTCTAAACTTTTAAAATCCGTCTTACAATTGCCAATAATTTTTAAAACATGTCAACAACTTTTAACAATTTTTACTTCTGTATTTTCAGTAATACTTTTATCTTGAAACATTGTCCAATCAAACCCTTTCGGTAACTCCACTCAATAAAATACGACAGACGGTGAGGGTGGTAAGCAGTGAATGCTGTTTAAAAACCGACCTCATCAGGAATCAAAAAGACCTCCTTAAACCTTCTACACATTTAGAGTATGTGAGTCTAGTCACGGTCTGACCAATGTTTTTATTTTAAGTTATACATATAGATACAATTCTAATATATATATATATATATATATATATATATATATATATATATATATATATATATATATATATATATATATATATATATATCATTTAAAATTTTAAGTATTCTTTGAAATTATGTTTAACTATTAATTCTATTAAACACGCAAGGATGCAGTGTTAATAATTAATTTAAACAATTATCCATTAAATTTTGAAGCATTTTAAACTTTGTGTTTAGCTATTAATCCTATTGAGCATGCAAGCATTCAATGTCAATTATTAATCTAAACAATCATATAATACTAAAATTCACTATTTTGCATATCAAGAAATCTGATTTCAGAAAAAACTTCACGACCGTCGCGACGCAGAACACTAGAAAACGCGACGCGGCAAACAACAGAACACGATCATGACAGAAACGACGCGCGGCGCGGCGCGGCACACTAGGATTCGCGACGCGGCAAAACCCTAATGATCGTAACTTTAGAAAAACCCGCGACACGATAATTCAAGTACCGCGGCGCGGACGTCGATTAGATTCGATAAATCAGAAAAAAAACGATTTTTAACAATTTTAATCGAATCAAAACAGTACAAAATCATGATAAAGTAGCTCTGATACCACTGTTGGAATACGATAGCATAAAAACAACGCGGCGGAAACAGAAATCAAAATCGTATTCAACCAGGATCACAGAATCATGCACACTTTTGTAACTGTAAAATCAAGAGGGTTCAAGACATACCTTTTAAATCTCAGATCTGATTTTGTTAGGATGACGAGAGCCCAAAGTAGAACTCCTCTAATGTAATCGCACCCAAGACAACGATCCAGCACCCGTTGATGTAGTATATACCTTTGCTTGAAGTTTTAGCACGTAATACTTAGGGTTTTGAAAGAAATCGGCCGTATACCGAGGGGTGGGAGGTGGGTGACGAAAATTAGGGTTTTGGCAGCACCTACAACTCAGATCTAGGGTGTATTTATAGTGCTCCTCATTCTTATCCCCTCCCTTGTGGATATTTCACTTTGGTCCTTTATCCTTATTAAGTTTCTAATTAATATACCTTTACTTTGGTATATTAATAAACTTAACCATTAAGTTTCTAATTAATCTACATTTACTTTGATATATTAATAAACTTAACCCCTCAAGTTTATTTTCGATCTCTTTTAGCTAAATCGTCTCTTGCGTGTAACCCAAAAGGACCCTACTATTTATAGTAATATTACCAACTTGTTATAACGATGGGCATATAACCAACAAGAATAATCCTGAATGAGTTCAGGATTAGCCAATTGAAAGAACTTTTAGTCATCACTAGGCTTTGAGCAGGAATCAGATCCCTGCAAAACCTGACATACTCTTCTCTTAACCAGTAGTATTAGTCACCGTCATAAAGTGTTGTGATCTGGGTGACATACCAATTAGTGGTAAAACACTAAAGTTATTACGGATTAGCAGTCCGACTACTTGGAAGCATTGGTGAGCCCGGTTGTTGCCAAATAAGATAACCTTAGGACGAGACACAGTCTATGTAACAATTTGATTGATTTTACACCTGGTCTAAAAACCAGTGGGAGTAATTGAATCATCAAAAGAAAGCGACATGGATGGAAATGTACTTACAGAACATCTGGTTGAGTGAGACGATACTCAGAGTCAAGAAATTGATTCCGAGAGAAGCACTCTCAATAGAAGATAAAATCTGAAAGGATACTGCATGGCACATTGTGATACGTTAGTGGAGCGCGTGTGGATTACTGGCACACTAATAAGGACTCACAAAGAGCATGCAAATACATTAGGTACATGGCCCCGGGATTTACCCTACGGGCACCTCGCAAGAAAGGATATTCAAATTCTCAAAATATGCCAAAAGTTTGGATTTTGTGAATAGGCTGAAATATTCCAGTAACTATGTCAGAAAGGTTTGGACTTCAGATTCTCAAAATGTGCCAAAAGTCTTGGATTTTTTGAATAGTCCATAACCGTGGCAAAGCCAGTGGGAGTGTCGTTGTTATCTACTATCTCCATATGTAGGTTACATACTGTTTCTAGGAAACGTCTCCTTTCATTACAAAGTGTAATAACTTGGTGTTAAGAGACGGATCACTATAGAGATACGGCATACTCAGGTGGTTGTAAACGTCTATGAGATAGATCGAAACTCTGCCAAGATGATCTTGATGAGATTCAAGATGCATAGCGCCAGGAAAGGGTTTTCCTATCATTGCAAAGTGTGATGACTTGGCATGAAAGAAATAAAGAAGGTGCAACATACTCACGTAATTCACAGAAATCTATTGGATAGATGAAATCATCAGCATAGACCTAGCCATTGTAAGCATAATCTTGATAAGATTCAAGATGCATGAGAAGAGTCTCTGTAAGGAAATAGTTTTTCGAAAATCATGACACAAGGATTATAAATAATCTTTGGATTCCGAAAGGGTTTGGAATAAGATTAGATCGGGTTCCACAAGTTTCTTGGATTGATCAAAATATCATGAACATATCCTGATGACTTGATGCTTAGGGCATAGTAAGTTGGATTCAGGACATTGTCTGGCTGGGAATACTGGATGGTTTGTTTGAACTCACATGAGAATTCATTGGGAAATGATTGTGGTGAAAGTAATAGTAATAATTTGAAAGATTTTTCAAAGTGGTAATTATTAACGTCAGGACGTGATGTTAAAGGACTTCATGGTTAAAGAATCTCGTTGGTATTCTGATGGAGCGCGTATGGTTCACCGGCACATCATAGCACCTCGAAATAGTCTTAGGGTGAAGCCAAGTAGACTAAAGACCCCGAGAACCATAGGAAGTCACAGTACATATTACCAGAATGGAGTTAAGAGAGAAAAAAAGACAGGATAACATATTGAGATGTTATCGGAAAAGCATCCGATTGGATCATCTGCAATAAAGTGTATCAGTATAAGATACTTTGGATACATAGAAAGAGTGAAAGATTCATAAAGACATAGCCATAAAATTAGAATTGAAAGTTTAAAAGAAATCTTGAAACCGATAATAGTTTATGACAAGATCCGACTTGGTGATTACCTTGTGGAGACTTGGTAATAAGCAGGAGTAGCTGCCAGATCTTTATGTTTCACTTTCGCATGTTTTACTTCCCGAATAATTTAATTATTCAGAAAGGTCCACAGTCGCTCATACTTTGGGAAGTGAGTATTGAATCAAGACTGTCATGAATTGGTTTGTAGACTGTCTAAGGAGTTAGACATAGCAATAGGATTGTTACAACATTCATGAGTACTTAGAAATAGAGATTTGAGTATTGGATAAACCCACGCTCAATAGATTGCTTCATGGATTATATCACAAGCAATGTTGAGACGATAATATCTTATGATCTTGAAGTGGAGAGATATGAGTTATAATTTACAAGGCAGTTGTTCATTGATATCACGAAAATGCATCGGTAACTCGATGTTATAAAACGTGTTGTTGTGAATGATTTGACTGGTAAAAGATATAAGCATATGAGTCGAAGCTTATTCGTTCCTTGACCCTGATGGAAAACAGATATCTGTAGGCCTCACGATGATTTTGAAGTTGACTAAAGTGCTGGCCAGCCTGGAGTAAATTGATGTGTTCAATTAGAAGTCCCATAGTTATAAGCAGAATCGGAAATCGAGAAACAGAGTATCGGACAGAGATTGATCTCAATCCATGTCTCGTGTTTTAAAATATCTTGTTGGACGAAGGATCATATGATCACTTATCTATGGACAGAACTGACTAGGTCAGAGTTCGGCAGCAGTTTATAGGAAGCTAAAATTTGCTTGTCAGTTAGATGGTTAACTGGCAATTATAGTCATAGACTTATCCAAGTGGGAGACTGTTGGATTAGGTGTCTAAGCCATGACTAATAATTTGTATTTACCTAATTGATAGTAGCAAAGTCCATTTGGGTTGCCCTTATAGCTAGAGGTTGAACAGAAAAACCGGGAGAGATAAAGGTTGATTTATTACGTGATTAATAAATCAATAGAATAAAATAAATAGTTTATTAATATATTATGGTGATAATATATTAATTAGAAACTATATTAATTAATTTAGAAATTAATCTGGAATTAATTTGGTGATTAATTGAATTAATTAAAGGTGCAGGGGCTGATTTGTAATTGTTCAATAGTTGAGCAATAGATAATTATAGTATATATATATATATATATATATATATATATATATATATATATATATATATATATATATATATATATATATATATATATATATATATATATATATATATATATATATATATATATATATATATATATATATATATATATATATGGAGAACGAAAATTAGGATATTTATATCCATAATTTTCGAATTATATATATATAGATAAATAAGGGTTTGAATTTAAAGATAAAAGGTTTATCCGGTTTGAATTCGAATAAGGCTTATCTGTAAGGCTTATATGTTAAACTCTTGAGGCTATAAATAGGGAGCCCCATTACCCCATAAGGACCACGAAATTTTAAGGGTTTTTCTCCCTCTCTCTGGTTTTTCGAGTTCCCTAGCTTCTGGGTGTGACTTCATTTGAGGCAACGCATTTTCGTTGCTTAGCTTGCAAGAAACAACTAAAAGGTTAGTTTTTATTTATTATTTCTTTTAGTAATTTTTGTTTGGCCTTTAGGAATTATTATATGTTCAAAGTTAGAAAACATAGATCCAATCTAGGTTGCATGTGAACTTAGGGTTTTAGTTCATAGATTTGCAGAAAACATTTCAGTAATATCATCTCCTCTTATAAATAGGAGGCTTGGGTCATGAAGTTTGAGAAAGATTCTAGAGAGAAGTTGAGGAAACTATCACTCCAATGTAGTCTAAAGTAATTGGAGGAGGGGCTGGAGAATTCTCTCCAGCCACCTCAAGAACCTCATGAACATTGTGTTTGAGCTTAACTTCCAATATGTAACACATTTCTTATTATCAATGAAAAATACGAATTACATTATATCGTTTAATTATTCTCTTTTAATTTCCACACTTGTTCTTTACGATTTATTTAATATTCTGCAACTTTACGTTTCACATCATTTATATTTTCCGCATCGTTCCTTTACATTTTAGCATGTAATTTATTTATATATTTCGTTTATTGTTGAGCAAAAAATCATGGACCCGAAAACCTCCGAGTTTTCATATATTTTTAATATTTTCAACAAAACGATGTTTAGATGGTTTTGAAATTGTAAAGTTTAGACTTATATGGGAGCCTAGTGGTTGAGGTGTTGAATTCCACACAGAATGTCCAGGGTTCAAAACCCTGACACGCACAAAATGTCGTTAGTGTTCCGCGATTGACCTCTCACGTGGGCTTTGGGGTCTTGTTGACGTGGGCCGCTCAGATGTTGCGATTTACCATTTTTTTTTCAAAGTGTCCAAAAGTGTGACCATTTCCCTCTTTGAATGCTTGTTTTTAATTTTTTTTAAATATGCTTGTAAATACCATACATTTTATATAATTTTCACCCAAACATTTCATACTTCAATACATTCGTTAAAGTTGTAAACACTTTTTTGTATCAAGAATCACAAAAGTTTTTTATGTCATAAGGACTAGAGTTGTAAAAAACATATATCATGAACCAGCACATAACGTATGGTATATGTTACTTTATCAATGATCGCTTCTACAACCATAAGTCAATCAAATGATGTATGTAACTTTTAATTTTATATTTTTATTATGTAATTCTAAACTTTAAAATCATATTATGTAATGTTTTAATTTTAATTATGTAATTTTTAATCTTTTTGAGTTAATGTAACTTTTTTCTTTTTATTTAATGTTAAATTTTTATTTTCAATTAATATTAATCTTATTAAATAATTAAAACAATAGGAGTGATACGTTAATGTGGAACAGTAAATATCTCCTACGTAAGTAGTAGAACGGGTAATGATGTACGCTAAGATGACAACACTTTTAGTATAATGGAGAGGTGGAATATCACCCAGCCTTAAGCCATCGACTATACACGTCATGCACAAGACATGGTGATGACATGACAAAGGGGCACGACAACACACTGCCCACTCCAGCTTGATGATGATATGGACAATATTGACGTGCCCAAGCATGGCCTCAAACACATGGATGGTCACGCGACTTTCTTCTTTTTATCTTTGCAGTGTGGACAGCCTGAACACCATCCCCCTTCTCTCTGTGGTGGCATGAAAACTGATGTGGAAGGAGATGGTTGTGTAGTGGGGAAATGAGTGTAAGTCTCATTCTAAAATCATGGCTCAAAACTCATCAACTTTTTTTACTCTAAGGTGTTAAAAAATGATTACTTATTGAATTAAAATCTACTCATAGCCTTGTGCATAAACTGATAAATAAAAAGAACATAAACGCCTAAGAAATGCAACCGGTACATACATCATTGATCATACGCTTCCAAAATAAAGCAAATTCATAAATAAATAAAACCACACATTATTATTACTAAGTACATTTCTTATAACCAAAAACCTTTTAATTCACGAAAAGGTAAAAGATCAATAAAAGCTGCTACCTTGTTAGTCAATGACATTAAAATCATATAACTCTCACATCTAAAATCACACACGACCATGCAACATAAATTTAAAAGTTTTGGTATATTTTATAAAAAAATCTTCATTAAAGTCTCAATATTTTGATTCAGTTTATAAAAAAGTCTCAATTTTATTTATTAACAAAAAAGTCTCAAATTAATTTTTATTAACAAAAAAGACATAAACTACATGTTTTATTTTCAATAAAGTCTTAATATTTTCGCACAGTTTACAAAAAAATCCCGACATTAACCGATTTTCTGTCCTTTTTTGTTAATAAAAATTAATTTGAGACTTTTTTATAAACTGAGCCAAAATATTAAGACTTTATTGAAGATTTGTGTAGAATAAAAAATGTTTTAATTTTAAAACAAAAAACTGTTTAAAAATTTTGTATGTCATCCATTTTCCATATTGTTGAATGAGGTTATATAATTTATATGGGATGTATTTCCCAAAAGAATGTCAACTAGCAAACAAATATAATATTGAGTACACTAATAATTTATAAATAAAAAATGTGTAATGTGATAAAAAACTAAGCATACAACAATTCTTGTTCTTGTTCTTGTTCTTCTTCTTTAGGTGTATATGGCAAGGGTAACAAATTCTTGGAATCAGCAAATTTATCCACGTGGATAATAGATGGTGAGTCAGCAAGGGGGGAATCCAACACGGAATCAGGAATTGCCATTATAGTCTCCTCCATCAAAGATTTGAATGTCTATAAAAATAATAAAAATTGGAATCCCATTTTTACAAATTAAGATTTTCCTTTTGTGAATACAAGACTATTTACTCGGTTATTTTTCTTATTAAGATGGCGTACTTTGAAAATTTTAACTAGTAATAACAAAGAAAATTGCTTGTATTTGGATCATATTTAATATAAGAGAAATCTCCATTAAAGTCTTAATATTTTGGTTCAGTTTATGAAAAAGTCCCAAATTAATTTTTATTAACAAACAAGGACAGAAACTACATGTTTTATCTTCAATAAAGTCCTAATATTTTCGCACAGTTTACGGAAAAGTCTCAACATTAGCCGGTTTTCTGTCATTTTTTGTTAATAAAAATTAATTTGGGACTTTTTTGTTAATAAAAATTTATTTGAGACTTTTTCATAAACTGAGCCAAAATATTGGGACTTTATTGGAGATTTCCCTTAGTATAATTGGTAGATTTTGCAATGTGCAAAAAGCTGTAATAGGAAAGAAATGAAAGTAGGATGTTATAATAAACAAAAAAGTAGGTTGCTATTTCTTGCATTGAAGTCTTAAAATATTATTTACTAAAATTTGGTTACCTTGCATTGATGGAAAGCGGAATCGGCTTTGCGTTTCCAAACACCATTTCCAGGTTCCCCCCAAAAAAGTCCGTATAAAGGCTACACAAATAAATAAATAAATAAGAGTAAATCACAATATTACTACCTCTGTTTCAGAAATTTCAACAAATAAATAAAAGAATAAATTACAGTTTCCATCACCAAAAAATGACTTTTAATTCATATGATAAAGAAGTTTCATGAATTTGTTTTTGATTTTGTGGTGGAATCAGGGAAGCAATGGAATGGAATCAGAAAAGAAGAAAAAAAAAAGTTGTTTGTTTTGTTGATAGATTGGAATGGAATGGACCATTCTTGAAGAAAAGTGATTCTTTCCATTATATTAATTTTCATTTCTTATCATGGAATGCAAATTTGCAATATCCTATTTTATTTATGTAATTTTTGTAATAAATATCGTTTTCTAAAACATTCATGATTCTTAATTACATTACAATTTTATTTTATTGTCTTAATAGCAACTTCTTTTTTTTTAAACCATCATTTGGGTTTTACGGAGCTTTTATCATCTCTATTTTTTTTTTTTACTTTTCGTAAATAAGAAAACATTCATTAATTATAAATGTACCTTAACCAAATCACGGAGACTTGGTTTACTATTTCCATACATTCCTATGACTGAATCCGCATACACCTGGTACTTTTCCAATACCTACAATAAACCCATTTTTTATATATTTAAAAAACAGAAAATCAAGAAAATAGCAACGTACTTTATAGACAATGTACTTTAACAATTTTATACCGATTATAGTAATACTTTTACAATTGCTGACATGGCATAATCGGTAGGCAATTAATTGTTAAAGTACATTGCCAAAATTGGTAAAAAAAGGAAAAGTACATTGCTATTTCACGCAATATGGCAACGAACCTGACGACGAGTTACACCGCTAGGTGGTGCACCATATATTGCGGTATCAACACTCCCTAACATGGACCATGAACTGTAAAAAGTCAAAGTCAAAGTCAAATAAGGTGTTTGTATAGAGACTAAATATAAAAGAAGTAAAATAAAAGTCAAAAAGTCAATTTTAAAAAATGAGTGGAAAAGTCAAAAGTGGTCATACTTGTGATAGGCGGCTCGACCAACCATAACCCCATGAGCTCCTTCTTTTTGTGCTGCGCGTACCTAATTATTTAATATAAAAAAATATTTTTTAAAATTTAATCTTTTTCAATAAATTTTTAAGAGAAAATTAACTATTATTAGTTTCCTCCTTCAAAAGACTTCTCTACACCAATAAAAGTAGATTAATTTTTTTTTGGTAAAATTAAGACAATATTTAACATAAAGAAAAAGATAAAAAAAAATATATTTGAACATTTAATCTTTTTCAATAAACTTTTTAGAAAAAATTATCGATTATTTGTTTCCTCCTCAAAAGACTTCTCTCCACCGATAAAAGTAGTTTTTTTTTTTTGTAAAATTAAAACAATATTTAACATAAAAAAGATAAAAGAAAATATATTTTAACATTTAATCTTTTTCAATAAACTTTTAAGAAAAATTTAAAGATTATTAGTTTCCTCCTCAAAAGACTTCTCTCCACCGATAAAAGTAGTTTTTTTTTTTTTTGGTAAAATTAAAACAATATTTAACATAAAAAAAGATAAAAAAAAATATATATTTTAACATTTAATCTTTTTCAATAAATTTTTAAGAAAAAATTAACGATTATTAGTTTCCTCCTCAAAAGACTTCTCTCCACCGATAAAAGTAGATTATTATTTTTTTGTAAAATTAAAACAATATTTAACAATAAGAAAAAAGATAAAAGTCGATTGTAATTACCTCATCGATGCTATTTATGCCTCCATTAATTGTAAACCGGAGGTCCGGAAAGTCACGAAGGAGGGCATAGAAGTACTCATATCTATATAAATTATAATACAAATAATTAGTTAATTACTTTTTAATTCCATGATTATGAAAAGAAAAAGAAAAGACAAAAAGATTTAAGATTATAATTTATACATACTTCAAGGGAGGGATTTTGCGATTATCAGCAGGGCTAATTCCATTCAACAATGCCTTTCTTGAATGTATTATAAAATGTCTAGTTGGTGATTCAGAAGATACTTTATATATAAAATCACCTGCAAATAAAAAAGCCAAAATATAATCAAAGTTGCAAAAATACATATAAAAAGGGGTTTTTTTTTTTTCATTCCATGATGGAATTGAACAATAAAAATACAATTCTAACCTTATTTTCCTCTGTAGTTTTCAAAAACACCAACATTTTTATAAAAAGCTAAAACTTGCAATCAAGTTATTTTTGTTACGTTTCAAAAACAACTAAAAAACCTTCTATTATAGATTCATAACAGATTCTCATGATATTTTATTTTATTTTAGTACATTATGTTGATATTTCTTATAACATGTACAAGATATAAATATAAACAAATGAAAGTTTGAAGCAAAAAATATAATAATAATTATAATAATAATAATAACTTACAAAGTTGATTGTATGAATCATGATCATCAACACCAATTCGACATTTAACACTAACTGGAGCATCCGTATTAGCAGCAATCACACACATAGCTTCAGCAACAAACTTCCCTTACAAAAAAATAACCTAATTAAGATAATAAATAAATAGAAAAACATGTCTTTTTACATTTTTCAAAAAAGAAAATTATCACAAACCTTTGGATCAAGCATAAGTCGCACACCAAAACAACCATGTCCTGCCACCTTTGGACTAGGGCATCCACAACTAACATAAAAAATAAAAATAAAAAACAAATTTCAGAAAATAGATATATGTGAAAGACAACATTATAGCCCTATTTGTTACATCCTACAGGACAATAAATCATAGCCCAAAGTGAATGGAACAAAAAAAAAAAGACAACATTATAGTTCTTGATGTCTCGTCTGTGCAAAAGACGTAAATACCCTCCTTATCCACATCAAAAGGAATAGCTTACAAAGAGATGTCTTATGAATATGAAATAGAACTTACTTTAAGTTAATTTCATCATAGCCATAACTGTTTGCTAATCGAGTTGCTTTTGCAAGATTTTCCAAGTTATTTCCACCAATTTGAAGTACAATCGGATGCTGATCTGGAGAAAAAGCTAAAAATCTGTCCTGAGCAATCAAAAAGAACAAAAGTCAAAAGTCAAAAGCCTGCAAAAAGAACACCATCTTTCTCTTTTTTCCATTAAGTGATGTCTGAATAAATGATGATTAAAAGATATTGAGGAAAATGATGGCAAGTAAAAAGCAAATTAGGGCATACTTGTAAAAAGATAAGGACTTAATGGGGAAAGCCCTCTTTTCCTAACTTTCTATATAAAGTAAATCTACAATATAGATCAAGTCTTATCCTAATTAACTCATTAAGTCCATTAAGTCAAAAAGAAACAATATAATCTTCACTTGCTTACCAAATTTTTCTCCTGGTAAACAATTGTTTCTGCAGCAAGCATTTCTGTATAGAGCCATGCATGTTTAGTAACAAGGCGTGCCATTGTTCTATAATGATTGTCTGTCCATTCCATCATAGGGGCAACACTGTAAATAATGAAAGAAAATCATTCAAGGCAACTGAATAAAAGAAGCAAAACAAACTTTTTTAACATAATATTTCATAGATATTAATTTACCTGAACCAAGGAGGTAAGTACTGTTCCACGACCATTGCAGATTTCGGATGTGAATGATGGTTTTGTTGGTACGCGTATAATTTCCTTGATTTAGAAGTTGAAACTCCACAAAATATATTTGGAGGCAATCTGCGATAGTTTTTTTTGGGAAAATAGTAAGGAGGTGTAAAAGAAGAAAGCAAAGCATGTCCAGCAGACTTCATCATCTCTCTATTCACCACTTTCGTGAACCTATCAATTGGATGGAACTAGCATTAAGAAGGATTTCCTAATAGCAACAACAGTAACTAAACCTATACATATATGATTAACTCTTGTTGGTTACTAGTAATTCATTAACAAGTACCTTAAATCCTGCTAAAGCTTAATCCCACTCCTAGGCTAGTAAAAGGTAATTAATCGCTTTCAAAATCCAATGCATCTGGCAAAAACACTATTGAAAAATACTACCAACCCTCATTCAATCACCGCCAATTAGCACAAAGTAGCGAATCTTAGTTGGTTAAAATCGAAAGCATCAATGATTTATAATGATTACAAACGGAAATCGGCGATTTCAACTAGAGACTGCAAATTTTGCAATCGAAATTTCACGGAATGCGTGGAGCAGTAAATAAAAACGAAGGATTATCGGACCATGGAAGATACTGAAAACAAAGATAATGAAGAACTGAAAAGGAATGGAAATTAAGGGGTTAGGGTTTTACGTGGAGCAAATCTGTGGTTGAATTGAGCCCTCGACAGAGAGAACGGTTGGCCGCAAAAGTCACTTCGAAGTTGGATGTAAATTTAAAGCGGATTTATTTATTTGCATTTGGACCCCCTGCATTATGTAATTGTATCAGCTAGACCCCCGATATCTTTTACTGGTTTCCAAAAATGTTTTTGAAAGAACATGGATCTTTAAAAAAATACAGAAGATCGAAGATTTTCTCAAGCATTTTGTTGGAAGGGAATGAAATAGAATTCAGTTTTATTCATTTGTTTTTTTTTCTATTTGCAAATTTATAAAAAGAATTTAAACCAAGTTTATGTTAAATGACCAAAAAAATAGTTTGTTGATTTGTTTGTTATATGTGTTTGCTATTTATTCATCTCTCCATTGTGTTTGCTGTCAACCAGATATACTTGTCTTCAGTGTTTTCGTATATCAACGAGATATACATGAGCGAGTCAGATAACATTCATCAAATAAATTATGAATAGCAACCCGATACCTAAGTCCCAAGAATATATGCTACTCGTATGCTAGATCGAATGAGAAAAGTAATGGTCTAATATCTTATAAATTATACTTCATTCGCACTAAAAAGATAGAATGTTTGGTTGTTGCTTAAAAATAGACATATAGAGCAAAAACAAAGTTGCTAATTTGAAGTAATAAACGAATAATTATAGCCAAAAAAGAATTTAAATTGAAATCTTACCAAAATAAAGGTTTCTATTTCTTTCCCACAACCAAGCATACAACGTACTCTATATAATATCTCTTTTTGAACAAAAAAAAGTGACAAGTGTCTAATTTTATATTTTGGAGTTGCTTGGATGAGTGTTTAAATTTATGTTTGCAATGTTTAATAATTTGTTTAGTTAGGTATGCTACATTACTTTGAAAAATCATTTCTATAAGAACATGTTGGTCCCAAAATATCAAAACATGAGCTTCGGGCACTACAAACTAATTATCACAATTTCAAATGGCAATAATCAAGTTTCCAACACTTCTAAAATATTGCTTAAATAATATAAGTCAAAAAATTACTTAATCGATTTGAAATGACAATAATCAAGTTTTCAACACATCCAAAATATTGCTTTAATAATATAAGTAAAAAATATACCAAATCAAAAGTTCATCCATCTGGTGGGGCTTGGTCTAAGATTTGCTTAAGGGGAAAAAATTGAAATACTCCATGCAATTATTATTATTGGCTTTGACTCATTTTAATGATTGAAGTATCCTTTTCTATCCTCCGTATGGCAGGCATCAACCCTTAACAAGATGAGTAGCTTTTTTTTATCCAACATGGTGTGACACATCGCTACTGACGTTGTATTTTTTTCGTTTTTCTTCCTAGTCGTATTATTCTCCGTCGTTTTGCATCCCCAACGTCTACTATTATCGAAATCTCAATCGATAGTTACAAAAATAGGAACATATTCAATATTTTTGGCACTTTCACACCAAATAAAAGTACATTGCGATTATTTTCATTGTTAATCGAGATCACTGCTAGTGTGTTTCGGTTTTCCAAACCAATTACGTACATCTCTTCCACACAATTGATCTCTTCCTAAACTTGCACATTTGTTTCTATTTCACCAACTTCCACATCCACCTCTATAATAACATTCTGCCTAAGTGTCATCTATTGTAACATCTCCTTCAGACCCTTCTACAACATTTGTTATTACTTCTAGAAGCCAAGCATGAACCTTGTACCCCTCGTCTCCAATTGGGCATTCGGGTAGTGTAAGGGGTTTAGAATGAAGACCTTAACGTGATGTGTGCATTTAACCCAAAATTGAATAACAAAGTGATAAATGGCCAACACTTCTGGCCATGCCTCAGAGTATATATTTGGACAAGCCAAATGTATCTGAGGTTAAGCTTCCTAGGACTATTCGTTTATAAGGATGAAAAGGGCATATATGTCTTTTGTCCATACAAGCAAATCCGTGTCCCACCTTTATCACTGGAAAAAATCATATCATGTCATGTCATGTCATGTCATACAAACATGTCAGAATGGCTAATTTAACATAACCAATCTCAAACTAAGCATGCATATATACAATAACTAAAAAAACACAAAATTAAAAACGAAATTTCATTTCTTAATTCTTTAGATACACACGAGAAACTGGACAAAAGATCAATTAACACACCGTAATTTTTTACCACAATTTTTTTACTTTTTACTGTCTCTGCTTCTTTGAAACAAAACGGATTCCTTGTTTTCCAAGATCCACATTCATGGCTTTTCCATCATCTAAAGTAACCAATACGGTTGATGTGTCTTCATGGAATTCGATTATTGTTCCCTTATGCCTTCAAGAATACAACTTCATTAAAGTCCTCACATTTTGAACTTTTTAACAGTCTAGAGTTGAATTTTCAGTTTTTATTCAATTAAGTCCTTACATTTTGACTCAATACATCATCAGTTGTAAAAATATAAAAACAGCATAACCAACTACTATCCAAAATTGTAAACATTTAACAAAATATTGGGCTTAATTGAATAAAGGGAAATCTTCATTAAAGTCCTAATGTTTTGACTCAGTTTATGAAAAAGTCTCAAATTAATTTTTATTAACAAAAAAGGACAGAAACTACATGTTTTATCTTCAATAAAGTCATAATATTTTCGCACAGTTTTCGGAAAAGTCATAGTATTAGCCGGTTTTCTGGCCTTTTTTGTTAATAAAAATTAATTTTGGACTTTTTGTTAATAAATTTTAATTTGGGACTTTTTTCATAAACTGAACCAAAATATTGGGACTTTATTGGAGATTTCCCTTGAATAAAAAGAACAATTAGGGCTTAATTGAATATAGGGTCAAAATATAAGAACTTTCCTGAATATATCTCGAATTTAATAAAGTTTCAAATTAAAATCATTATGTTAATAACTAATTAAAAAGGAGCAAATAAAAAACTCACCAGGAATTGTTGGATGGTTGATGAACTTCTACAATTTTTCCAACCGAATGTTTTCCCAATTTTTGAATTATCCATTTTGCGTCCATCATTTCCCCCATTATATCTTTATCTTTATTTTCATTTAAATTTCCAACTCCTTTATCCATAAAAGTCAATGGTCTTTTCCTCTTTGACCTTTGACCTTTCACAAAACTTTTATCTTCCTCACCAGGGGTAGCCCAGGAACTTTGATCATCAGAATACGGGTTCTTGAATTTCAGTCTCAATGAAGGCTTATTAAGCTTTTCACTTGCACTGCCAGGTGTCACGCTCCTATTCGCACTTCTTTTACCAAATGAAACACGCGTTTTCTCAATATTTACATCAGACTGTTTTGGGTTTTTATTTGTTATAAAGATTCCACCTTTTCCTCTTGACTTTTCTTCTATTTCAATTTCATCATCTTGGTTTATTTCGTCTCCTGCAATATAGTCAATCTCTTGTATGTTAAAAAGACGAAAACGCCCTCAAAATCCTCATCATTGAATTTAAGACAAGAAAGCTTGCTTCACTTTCTATTTTGTCTTTTTAGAATTAATTAATTATGCCGTTTGTAAATTTATAATAATAATAAGAGTAAATTACAAGTTTGGTCCCTGTGATTTACACCAAATTACAGTTTTCGTCCTGGTTTTGGAAATCTTGCGCCGATGGTCCCTGTGGTTTCCAAACCTTTCATTTTTGGTCCCTGTGGTTTCTAAATCTTTCACTTTTGGTCCCTTCCTCTGTTATTGTATGTGTAAACCATAGGGAACAAAATTGAAAGATTCGTAAACCATTGGGACCAAAAGTGAAAGATTTGAAAACCACAGGGACCACCGATGCAAGAATTTTAAAACTAGGACCAAAAGTGTAATTTGATGTAAACCACATGAACCAAAACTGTAATTTACTCTAATAATAATGATTATGTCATCTCCTGCAATAGTCAAGTTAAAAAGACGAAAACGCCCTCCTCGTCCTCATTATTGAATTTAAGCCAAAAAAGCTTGCTTCACATTTTTTTGTCTGCTTGTCTTTTTATAGTTATTTAATTACCTCGTTTGTAAATTTATAATAATATTATTATTATAAAAGATGCGGTTTTTTGTAAATTTTGTAACTTATAATGTTTTTAAATTAATAATGATGAATACCTTCTACATCAGAGAGCTTAGATGAATTTGCAAGCATGTCCAAATAATTTTCTTTTGGTCTTTGTTGTACCGTGTCTTCACCTATAACCACAAAATGCAAAAAAATAAAATAAAAAATGATACACGTATAAAAAAATGAAATCACAATCCTATATAATTGGTAGGTTTTTGAAAGTACGATGCCCTAATAAAAAAATTAAATAAAATGCTATAATAAAAAGAAAAGGAAGTAGAATGCTATGATATAAATAAATGAAAATATCTTGCTGTTTCTTGCATTTTAGCCCCATCTTTTCCCACCATATAACTATGAGTAAATTACAGCTTTGATCCCTGTGGTTTTTGATCCCTGTGGTTTACACCAAATTACAGTTTTAGTCCTAGTTTTGAAAATCTTGCACCGGTGGTCCCTGTGGTTTCCAAATCTTTCACTTTTGGACTTTATGGTGTCCAAATCTTTCACTATTGGTCCCTGTGGTTTACACGAAAGGTAGTAGAGGGAGGGACCAAAAATGAAAGATTTGGAAACCCTAGGGACGAAAAGTGAAAGATTTGGAAACCACAGGAACCACCGGTGCAAGATTTTCAAAACTAAGATTAAAACTGTAATTTGGTGTAAACCACAGGGACCAAAACTGTAATTTACTCTATAACTATTTAACCGAAACATTTTCTCTCAAAAACCAAAAATAAAATCAACAAAAAAAACAACATACCGTTATAAGTGGACAATTCCGCATCAGAAGAATTTGTCATATTTTTATTTCTGGCACCCAAATGTATAACCAACTTTCGCCCTTTAATGTCTTTAAATTTATCCGCCTCTTTTCCACTTTCATCCACATTTCCCAATTGATTATAATTTTTCATTTTATCTTTAAAAACCCCCGAAACCTCATTAACAAGCTTGCTTTTAAAACCATCGATTTCACTATTTTTATAAGATTGCACATCTTCATCTTTGTAATCGCCTGTAATGGAACCAATTGATTGAACATCACTTTGTCCTTTTTCTTTTCCGTGTTTTTTAAAAGATTTTTTTGAAGAATCTTTGGTTTTTTTGGGGGATTTATCGACTACCCCTTTGAGGGAAAACTTTAAAGAATGACCGTATTCTTTCTTTAATGGTGGGCCATCATTATCAGAATCTGAATAAGGTGAAATTTGAAAGATTTCTTCTTGTGTTGGTAAACCGGCTGAAGCTCTTAAGCTGGCGATTAAGTCGTGGTCGGCTTTGTCTCTTCGTCTCCAGAGTTCTTGGACCGCGTCTTCAAGATCCCTGACCTGATTGGATGGAATGGAATGGAATGGAATCAGTGATTACATTCCGTGGTCATGTTGACATGTAGGAATGGAGGGATTCTCATATGAACTTTTTATGGTATATGTAAAATACAATGTATAGCTTTTACTTTTTACTCTAGTTGATAGTCAATACATTATTTGTTCATAGTTAATGGATTTTTAGTTGCAAAATATAATAAATGCTTGTTGAAGCCGAAATAAAATTATAACGAAAAGAAATATTTTTTAGTTGCTTGTAGATGATAGATTGTAATTTAATTAAAACTGTGAAATTTTTAAAGATTTGTGTCGTTAATAATTACATAAATAAAAATGGGTTATATTCGAATTTTTCGTTCCATTTCATGAAGGAATGAAAACCAAGAAAATGATTTGAATCACATTCTTTGGAGAATTTTCCATTCCATTAGACAATTTCTTTCAATGGAATCGGCCATTCCATTCCTTTTTTCATACCTGGTAGCATTCACCACGACATGTGGCACAACTGTACTGCAAGTGATTATCCACTTGAAATTGCAAATACCTTTCATCACTGCACAAATATTTAACAGTTAAAAAACTTTTATAGAAAAAGGGGCATAAACAGATTGACATTCATCTTTTCGCATATACAAGTAATAAACTTTTTTGGCTATAAATAAGAAATAGCAACACGCTTTCATTTACTTGTTTATTATAGTATCTTACTTTCATTTCTTTCAATTACAACAGTTTACATACAAAACTCCTATCAAGACATTGTACTTTGAAAAATGTAACTAATTATATTGCACTTTCAATCTTTTTTATTATTAAGAATTTGTGCTTTGAAAATTCTTCCCAAGTTTGTATTTTGATGATATTGATAATATTGATAAAGTCAAAGTAGAATGCTATAATATTGATAAAGTCAAAGTAGAATGCTATAATATTGATAAAGTCAAAGTAGAATGCTATAATATTGATAAAGTCAAAGTAGAATGTTATAATATTGATAAAGTCAAAGTAGAATGCTATAATATTGATAAAGTCAAAGTAGAATGCTATAATATTGATAAAGTCAAAGTAGAATGTTATAATATTGATAAAGTCAAAGTAGAATGCTATAATAAGGTGGAATGAAAACCTGATTCCATCACAATGACAATGCACCCATCGTTGACAAACATCACAACAAACCATAGGAGTTGATTCAGAGTCTCTATACACCTGCATTAATTTAAACCAATCAGCTAATTTATAAATAAATAAATAAATAAGCTGGAGATATAAAAGTTACCTTTAAACAAACAGGGCAGTAATTTCCCTTTACAAACAATCTTCCACAAGCATCACAACAAGTGTACCCAAGAAACCACCTACAAAATGTTGAAATGGTAATGAGCAAATGTAAAAGACGTTTTTTTTTTTTTAAAAAAGATGATAAACAGAGTGCAAAGTGCATTCATAATTGTCAAATAAGTTAGAAAACTATGAGAAAAAAGAATCTGTTTCCATGGTGTAAAAATCATTAGTAAATGATCATAATGTTCATTAAGTAAAAAAAATAGTAAAAAAACAATTAGGGAATGTTTGATTGGATATAATGGAATGATAAAATAATGGAAATTATATGGAGTAAGGGATGAGTCATTATATAGCATTATCAAGTTTGGTTGGCATGAAGAAATCTAATGAGTTTTCACATAATTTTATATACGATACCTAGATAAAA
Source organism: Cichorium intybus (assembly GCA_023525715.1). Lineage (NCBI taxonomy): Eukaryota > Viridiplantae > Streptophyta > Magnoliopsida > Asterales > Asteraceae > Cichorium > Cichorium intybus. The sequence goes on along the minus strand of CM042013.1, from coordinate 78,742,907 downwards.
GTTATAATTATATTCTTATTTTATAAACATTTTGAATTTTTCATTTATACAAATGAAAAACTAACATAAAATAATTTTCCCATATAAGAATGTAATGAGTTTACATATCAATGATATCTAGATATAACTTTATTGTTAATCTATATTATTATTTACTTAAAACTATCAAATATTTTATTATACAAACAAAGAGTAAACGTAATAAAAAAACTTCCCAAAACCTCAAACAAAATTAATAACATGTGTCCTATATTTAATTATTGAGAAATTAAAAGGCAATATGACAGTTTGAAACTTTTTTTAAGAATTTATGTTTTTTAAGATTACACATATATAATTTGGTTAAGTTATATCTTTTCATTCCATTCCATAATGGAACGGAAAAAAGAACACCCTCGAATCCTGGAATAAAATCATTCAAACGGAAGAAATTGCATTCCTTCAAGAATGTCCCATTCCATTCCATTGAACAAATAAACAGTTTTGATTCCATTCCAGTGAATGTACCATTCCATTCCTTCAATGACATATACCTGAGACTTGAACCATTCCCTGGGACTGTAGATGCACAGCTGTGACACTTTGTATGCTTAGGGCACAAATAAGGTCCTTTACTAACATTCTGAAAATTTTCATAAAATAAAAATAAAAAACATCACTCTTTTCATAATTATAAAAACAAAAAGATAATAATTATTAATTAATCCACATTTTACCTTATGAGGAGGATGTTGACAGTAACAATGATATGCACCATCACACCTTTTACAAAACATAAGCTTGTTTGGATCACCAGTCCTTCTGCATACCTAAAAAGTAACAAATTATTCACTTTATGTAAATTTAAATCATACCATTTAAAAAACAAATATATAATATTTTAATTATTAATTACCTCGCATGTTCGACATGAAGGGCATGTCCAAGAGGTCCAGTGAAACAAATCTGTAATCAAGATTTCAATTATTAATAGCTTAATATAAATAATAGGGAAATTTTCAAAAAAGACACTAGGTTTTTAGAAAATTTCGATTTTGACACTCTGTTATTTTTTTTTAATTAAGTCACTAAGTTTTCAATTTTTTCCAATTAAGTCAATTTTGTTTCAATTTTGACACTTAGGTGCCACATTAGCATGCCATGTCAGCGTCACATCATCAAAGACTGACACGTCGCCATTCCACGCCAGCTGACAACCGGGTTGACCGGTCAAGTGGTCAAAATTGAAACAAAATTGAAAACATATGACTTAATTGAGAAAAGCTTAATATAAATAATAGGGCAAATTTCAAAAAAAACACTAAGTTTTTAGAAAATTTCGATTTTGACACTATTATTTTTTTTCAATTAAGTCACTAAGTTTTCAATTTTTTCCAATTAAGTCACTATGTTTTCAATTTTGTTTCAATTTTGACACTTAGTTGCCATTTTAGCATGCCATGCCAGCGCCACATCATCAAAGACTGACACGTCACCATTCCACGCCAGCTGACAACCGGGTTGACCGGTCAAGTGGTCAAGATTGAAACAAAATTGAAAACATAGCGACTTAATTGAGAAAAATTGGAAAGTTACTGACTTAATTGAGAAAAAAAATAACACAGTGTCAAAATCAAACTTTTTTGAAAACTTGGTGTCTTTTTTGAAATTTACCCTAAATAATATGAAGTGTAACGAATTAAAAACAAGAAAAATTAGTACCTCTATCATGAGCCCAAGTTTTTATACAGCTTCTGTGATACTTCTTGTTACAATTTTTGCATGAAAGCATTTTTCTTGCTCTTATACTTCTTTCATTTTCTCCAGAAAAACAAAGGCGACACATTACTTTGCCATTAGAGAGAACTTGCTCTTCTCCTTCAAGATCTTTGATGTCACCCTGTATTTTACGTATGAATGACATTACAATGTGAAAGTACAGTTTTGACCTTTTGGTCAACATATTTTCCAAGAAAGTTGAAGTCTAGAAATGATGTGAAGCATGGTATTTTTATTCTCTTATTAATGAATCTTTAGATAGTTTAGAAGATAATGGTATTGATAATTGAAATTAGTCAATTACATTAACTAATGTTTCAAAATTTATCAGTATAAACTATAAGTATCAAGGATTGAAGCAAACGAGACAAAATGCAATAAATAGCAATGTGATTTTGTTTATTTGTGTATTATAGCATCCCACTTTCATTTATTTCTACTACAGCATTGTGCTTTCATTTATTTACTATCAAAGCATTGTAATTTGAAGGGGAAAAAGAAAAAAAAAAAAAAAAACTGTTCATGAACATTATAAATGACATGAAAACTTAACATTCACCTCCAAGAAACAATTACTGCAGATAGCCTGCCACATTGAAATGAAACTTAATTGACAATGAATGAATTATGTGTGGACAAATATAGTTTTGGAACATGACTTTAGTAAAGAATTGTAGAAATGAAAAAAGTAGTCAAGTATGCATCTATTAGCTTCTTTTCAATGTAAACCCCTTCCCCTACTTGTCTAATTATTGCCAAAAGTCAACCAGAAACAAGCACATATGCAGCAAGATTAAAAAAAAGTAGATCAAAATCTCGTCAGTGATGTCCACCACCCAATTCTAGAGAAGACGAACGCCTTTTTCTCGCTCAAATCCAGTAATCCACCACATTCTGTACACGGATCTCGACTGACACAATATTCCGGAACAAAATTTAAAGAAAACAATTGAAAAAACATCTTACCACCGTGTCTCCAGATTCAAATCTCCGAGCATAATCCTCCGCCATCAACGACGCGGCAGCCGCCTTCTTTTGCATCGCCGCCCGCTTATTCTGTGCCGATAACATCTCCTCGGCGGCATCTTCACAACTTCCATCAACAACCACAGCATTGGGAGTCACTATCACCTGTGGCGGAGGAGGCGTAACATCAACCTTGGGGACAAGAACCTGTACCGTTCTCTTTCCATCTCTAATCAACCATGGATCATCCAAAAATGCCTTCAGCCTATCAATTTCCTCCAAGAACCCTTTTTGCCCCTTTTCATTCTGTAGCTCCCGTGGAAACCCTAGCGAGCAGTAGCAAATTCGACGACTATAATCAAGAGAAAGAAACGGTTAGATAGATATAAAGAGCGGGAGATGTGTTATATATACAATGGAATGGAATTTGGTGGTGAAAACTGATTACCATGTAATTGGGCAGGCGACGTGAAAGGCCATGGTAGCTATGAAATTGAGGGTTTTTTGATGAGATTTTAAAGGTTTTAAGCGATTTTAATTTAAAGTTTTAAATGACTGAAAAATTGCTGTCTCTGTCACCATATTGTTAGCTAGGAATATTATATCTTCAATTAATTTTTTTTCGTAAATTGTCACTAAGGTCACTTATATAAACTTTTGCAAAGCTAGATCATCAATATTTATTTTTTT